>CM046892.1:13751712-14159686 GCA_025688845.1 Cucumis hystrix | reverse complement strand
ATTGCAAACTTTTTTTTTCTTCCTCTTTTCTTCTAGAAACTCTTTCCAGAACATATGTATATATATGTGTGTATATACATATATATTTGCAAAAACTCTTGTTTAAAGGTCTATCCAAAAGCATTTTCTAAAAGTTTTCTCACTTCAAATCTTGTTTACGATCTCTTTCCAAAAAAATTTCTTGAACTTTTGTCATCTTTTTTGTTTTTGTTTTTTTTTTCTCAAAAAGAAAACATTTCACAAAATTTTCGAAAAACTGCACGAGCAAGGGTGTTGGCCACACACAGGGCAATGAGTAGCAAGGCAACATGCACACGGTGCGCGGAAGATGTTGTCTTGGTGCCATCTTTGCACATGCGGAAGCAAATTTTCAAATGTCATTTACAAAACATTGTTGCAAACTTCTTTTTTTTCTTCCTCTTTTCTTCTAGAAACTCTTTTCAGAACATATGTATATATATGTGTGTTTATATACATATATATTTGCAAAATCTCTTGTTTGAAAGGTCTATCCAAAAGAATTTTCTAAAAGTTTTCTCGATTCAAATTCTGTTTTCGAACTCTTTCCAAAAAATTCTTGAACTTTTGTCTTCCTTTTTGTTTTTGTTTTTTTGTTCTAAAAAAGAAAACATTTCACGAAATTTTCAAAAAACCGCACGAGCAAGGGTGTTGGCCACAACACACAGGGCAATGAGCAGCAAGGCAACATGCACATGGTGCGCGGAAGATGTTGTCTTGGTGCCATCTTTGCACAAGCGGAAGCAAACTTTCAAATACCATTTTCAAAATATTGTTGCAAACTTTTTTTTTCTTCGTCTTTTCTTCTAGGAACTCTTTCCAGAACATATGTGTATATATGTGTGTATATACATATATATTTGCAAAATCTCTCTTTTAAAAGGTCTATCCAAAAACATTTTCTAAAAGTTTTCTCGCTTCAAATTTTGTTTTGTTTAGGAACTCTTTCCAAAATATTTTTTGAACTTTTGTTTTCTTTTTTGTTTTTGTTTTTTTTCTTTCACAAAGAATATATTTTACAAAACTTCCGAAAAACTGAAAGAGCAAGGGTGTTGGCCACTCACAGGGCAAATTTTCTTTTAAAAGGCCTATCCAATAACATTTTCTAAAAGTTTTCTCACTTCAAATTTTGTTTGTAAACTCGTTTCAGAATATTTTCTTGAACTTTCGTCGTCAACTTTTTTTACAAAGAAAAAAGGCATTTCATTGAACTTTCAGTATATTCCACGAGCAAGACAGCATACAGTCGATGCATGGAAGACACAGCCTTGGTGCCATTGTTGCACAGGCGGTCAAACAAACTTTAAAAGGCCCCTTACATAATATTGTCTTACTTTTCTTCTCTTTTTTCTCTTTAAAAACTCTTTCTGAAACACATTTTCAATTTATAAAAAACACATTTTCTCTCCAATGTAGATTTTGCATAATAAATTCTCTGTTTAAATATTACTTAAGAGTAAATTTTCATTTTTGTGTATTATTCTCTATCTTACACGTATCTCTTCATAATTATTGGATATGTTCTATAACTTTTCTCGTAAATTTCTATATAAATTGCAATTGTTGTATAACATTTATCAATTTAGAAAAATCTTAGGCGATTAAAGGAAAGTTGATTGTTTGAAAATCACTTTTTTCTATTTCATCATCACCCGACCTCAAGGCCCCCTATGGTTGCCGTTTGGCTTTTCTATTTTTTTTTATTCTTGAAGTTAAGAACACTCATTCTATCTTTAGTTATACGTTCCAGAATTACATTATATTTTAGTTTGACTTCTTGTATATTATTATTTTGGTACATTTCTATGTTTTATTTGCACAAAATTATATGTTCTTTTTATAACGATGGATAACTTCTTTGTTACAATGTCCAGTTATTTGACAATCATTAATTTCTAATTCTGATCAATTTTTCTATGTTACACAGGACGCTTTACAGGTATTTTTATTTTACTTCTTTTCATGGATTTATTTTTCTTTTAGTTTTCTTCCAACATTTTCTTCTTTCTCATCTTTTTCTACTTTTCTAAAGTAGATTGTCAAATTTTATATCTTTGTTATCTTGGTAGAAGTTATTTATTTTTGCTGTATGGGTGATTTTTTGTTTTTTTTGCCATTCTATTCTTTTGGTTCTCTTTTCTTTTTTTGGTTCATATATTTATTAGTTTAGGGTTTGGGTTGATACAACCCTCAAAATTGAAGAATATAAATTGATATTTAGCCAAATTAATTATGTAATTTCATACTCTTCTTCTTCAATTTGAATTTTCTTCTTGGAGGATTTTCAGAATATAAAATAGAAAGAAGAAGAAGATCGAAGAAAAAGAAAGGATTCTGATAACGACTTTTCAATTTTGGTTTCTAATTGAGTGTGTTATCAACCACTTTTATCTCTATAAGTGACATATCTATTAGATGTCTTGAGGCTATGCATGGCAGTACTTGACCCTGGATTTTAAACAGTACTTGACCCTGGATTTTAAACAGCATCCAAGGTTTGTTGACTTTTGCGCTACCTATATTTGAAAATTAAAAAACAATCAATTGTGTAGTATTGGCTGAAAGATTCTTCATATGAAAATAATGGACAATTTTCGGTTTCTACATTGCCTCAAGGATGCTAACATCTTACTACAGTGGTCTTGGACCGTACCTTTTCTGCAGAGCTCCTTCCATTGCCTGCCATGAACTTTTGATTTTTGACTTATAGGCACTCGTTATTTCTTTCTTGTGTTGTATATTCAATAAAAATAACTACCATGTTCCTTGAATATAATTTTATGTCTACAAGGGTAACTGAAACATTCAAAGCCTTGCTTTCGGCTTCCCTAGCTAGCCACAGTGATGTTTTTCTATCCTTTGGGCACCGAGAAAAGGTAGATGCAAATGAAGGGGGTACACCTTACAGGACCATGTTTGATGCTTTTGTAGGTAATTTGTATTAGTTGTTATGTCTGGAAGTGATTTTATATTATTATAGTTGGTTATTAGTTGTTATAGTAATTCTGAAGTGTGGCAATGATATTTAGAGTGAAATCTGGGCTCTGACATACATGATTTATGTTCTTTGTAATTCTGTGCTCATTACCTATGTGAGTATGCCTACTTTCTTATCCTCTCAATCTTTTTCCAATTTTTTCATGTCTTTCATATTTTGAACTGTGCATTCGTGGTTTTTGTATAACTTTAACAGACACTCCTATACTTCTAGTGTGAAACTTTTAATTATCTATTTGCAATATGCTGAATGTTCTATTATTGGAAAGCTACTTTCAGGAGTATAGATGATGAAATAAACATATTTATTTTGTTACAACACGATGATGAACTCTAGTTAAGGAATTTGACGTTTCTCTTCTTTTATGTAAAATCATAACATTAAAATATCAAGCAAAAGGAGGAGGAAAAGTTTGCCAGAGGTGTAGCTTAGGAATCATTTCCTCAATTTGACTTGATGTTTGACACAGGTATATGGGCTGGTGATGGATCTATTGCATTTGAGTGATTTTTCATTTTTGGATTCATTTCTCTCTTTACCATCATGGGATTGTCTTATGACCTTTCTCATGAATTTCGATGTGAATTGCAATGGTTGTATAACATCTATCATGTTGGAAAAATATGAGGTGATTAAAGAAAAATTGATTGTCCGAAAATCAATTTTTTTTTGTTACACCTCATGTCGATGCCCCAAATTCGGGAACCATTTGGTTTTTGTTTTCTTAATTTTTAAAATTGAAACTATAAACGCTCATTCGTACCTTTAAATTATATTATATTCTTTAGATTGACTTCTTGTATATTTTTATTTTGGTACATTTCTTTGTTTTATTTGCACCAAATACTATCATTCTTTCCTTGTTTGTTGCATGTGGCGCTTTCACGGTATTTTTCCTTTACCTCTTTTGACAAAAGTTACGGATTTATTTCTTTGTTTACTTTTTCTTCATACTTTTTATTTTTATTCTCATCATTTGCTACGTAGATTATTAAATTTTATTTATTTACTTTTGGTGGATGATTTTTTTTTTCCGTTTATGATCTCTTGGTGGTGGTTCTTTTTCTTTTTGATTGTTAGTTTTTTTTAGTTTGGTTACTTTTGGATTTGAATTGATATTTACTCCAGAGAAGGTAAAAAATTTTATCTTACTTTTTAATGCCATTCATTGTAATGTTATTTTTGGTATTTTTTTTACTTATGTAATTTATTTTTCTTGGATGGTTCATTTTGCTACGTGTTTAGTTTATTTTTATGTTACATTTATATTTATTATTTTTCTATCTTAGTTGTTTGTTTTGGATTCTATCAATGATAGAAATTGATAGACTTCTATCACTGTCTATCCATGTTACGAATAAAAGTATATCAATGTCTATTAGAGGGGTAAGAATAACTCGAATAACCCGACAACTCGGACTACTCAACTCATATTATATAGGTTGGGTTAGTATAGTTTAGAATGTAGGTTGGGTTGTGTTGAAAAATTTGAAAGTTTTCGAGTTGGGTTGGTCTCAGGTTGGAGAGTTGAAAATTCGATTCAACTCAACCGAACCTGAATTAATAATATATATATTGTTTTTTTTATAAATAAAATCTAAAGAATTAGGTTAAGTTTTATAACAAGTTGTCGTGCGTTGCTCTCCTTAGTCGTCGTCATCTCATCCATCTCCTTCGTCTTCTTTGTTCTCCGTTCTCTTCATATCTTTTGTCCTCGTCTTCTTCGTCTCCTCGTCTTCTCCGTTTCCCTCTTCTTAATCTCTTCATCTTTGGGGTAGGAAGAAAGATCAGTCGTCCGTCTCCCTCTGACTCCCTTTGATTATAATCCTTTTGATTTTGTCAATCATCGTAACAAGTTTGCCATCATTTTCTGATTTTTTTCCATTATCATTGAGAGTTGTTCACTTTTGTCACAATTCTTAAATTCTTGGCTTTTTTTTTTCAATTTTGTTTACTTTTGTCCGAGATCTTACATTCTTGCCATTGTTTTCTAATATTATGTTTAAGTCTTTCATTCATAGCAAATTAGAATTTAGAAACGAAAAAAGAAAGAAAAAAAAAAAACAATACAACCAACAACCCAACTGGGTTGGAAACTCAATTTGGGTTGCCAACCCAACCCAAACAACTCGAAAAAGTTGAGTGAGAATGCCTCCCAACTCGTCTACACCACCTCTGATATTTATCAATGTTTATTATTGATATAATCTGAAATTTTGCTATATGTTAATAAATATTTTGTTAAATTTGCTATTTTTGACAATTCTCCTTTTGATTATCGTTTTGGATGTTTTTTTTCTTTCACATGTTGTCTATCTCTTCTTTTATTCTGACCTTTCTGTATGAAATGTTGCATCTTTCTTCTTTCTCTTAGATGAAATTCTTTCACCTTTATGCCTTAGTTGAAATTTTATATTTGGTACCTTTTCTTTTACTCATTTGGTACATTTCTTGTAGAACGAATGTATAATTTGTTTTTAGATGGTTCAAAATAATCACTCTATGCTTGACTCTTTTATATATGTTACATTTTTATTCTTCTAGTTTTTATTTTGTTTGGTTCTTCTATTCTTTGGTATAGCTTTTATAATATAATTATTTTCTTTGGTAAACTTATTATATTATGAGATATATCAATTTGATAGCCTCTCTATTTTCTAATTCACTTTTATAAATATTAGTTTTAGCAGTTTTTGCTTTTTCTCATTTGGTCATATATTTCATTTCTTTGGGAACGGATGTAATTTTATATTTTTGTTAGATGGTTTAAAATATTTCACTCCATGTTGTCTCTTTGTGAAATTCTTATTCTTCTAGTTTTATTTTGAAGTAATTATAGTTTGTAGTATTTTTCATAATAATAATTAAGTATATAACAACATTTAAAAAAAAAATGCAAATATAGCAAATCTATCGGTGATAGACTTTTATCATTGATAGACTATTATGGTTTATTAGTAAAATTTCTATTCTTGATAGAGTTGGACAGATTTTGGTACATTTGCAAATTTTTTAAAATGTTGGTATATACTTAATTATTTTGAATCTAATTGCTATATTTGCAACTATCTATTTATTAAGTGTTGTTCTTCTACTATTTGGTACACTTTTATATATTATTATTTTCTTTGGTTTTATTATATTATGAGATACATTTTGTTAGTTTTGTGCAAAATATTCAACACATTTTTGCTATATGTTTCTTTTCTTTGATTCTTAAATTCTCTTTTGAATATTTTTTTCTTGAGAATCGTAGATTGTATTTTGTGGATTTGGTGGATTTTTTTTTTCTTTTTCGTTGTTACTCTATTTTTTTTTTTCTTTTCTTAATGTGCACTTCATCTCTTGAGGTCAGAGACTATATCATATTAAAAATTATACATATGCTATTTTAAAATAAATTTAAGAAATTTTAGGTACCTAGCTATTAGATACAAAATATTGAAAGTTTAAAAATTGTTGAACACAATCAATCATGGTCTTATTTGAGAACCAAAAAGTTTACTGCAAGCAAAAACTATGTTTGAAGTCTACATATGAGTTTTTGTTGGTACAATTTTTGTTGGCGAGTTTGTTAAATATGTAATGGAATTTTTATATGCTAATTGGTAAATATGATTGTTTATGGTAAATTTTGTTGATAATAAATTATACTAATTTTATTAATCTTATGAAGAAATTAAGCATAATTATTTGAAGAATAAATAAGGAAAATTGCATTCGATGACAAAAAATAATTTAGAAAAAATTAGTTTATAACATCTGTTTTTTTGTATATTATAAATTTGGTAAATATGACGGTAATCAGATAGTAATTTGACAGTAATATGCTTTTAAATTTGTTATATCATAATTTTTTTTTTGCTATTTTTACCATCAACTATATATATATATATATATAATATAAACATTGAGAAGTTGTAAATGAAAACACAATTTGATCCAACACTCCAATAAAATTATTTTGTAAGTTATAATGTATGAGATTCAAGAGTTTGTCCTTGATTACAATTTTTAATCAAGTTAAAAGATTGTTAATATTTGTAAATTTTAACTAACACTGTGCATCTCAATTAACATATAAATGTGTTAGAGATTAAGACTTATGTGAATCTTAGTTTTATACTCTTGTTATACTAAAAAAGTTATATATTACACACTCAACACACGTATATGTTCAGGGTGATACTTACTTTGAATTTGACGGTATTTTATTTTTTAATGACACCAAACCTTAGTTTATATCATTGAACGTTGAGGTTTTATCAATTAATGTAAAGACTCTAAACTAATAATTATAATAATTTAAACTCTATTTTTTTATGTGTTGTATGAATTTAAACCTTAGACTACTTTTGTAAGAATAAAAACTTCAATTTTAGATGATATCAATTTAAAATCTAAACTAATAATTTAAAAATGTCTTACAAGTTTTCTTGACCTCCAAACATTATAGAATCAAGATGAGTTATTATGTGAGATAAGTTGAAATCGAACCGAAAACTTCACTCTCCTTAGTCGAAAACTTGAGATTAATCGAGGTATACATATTGGTTGAAATTAATAAAACGAACAAATTGGACGCTTGAGAAGCGAATACTTCACTCTCTGCTTCTGGAGTCTCGTTTCCTACGTCTTCTCCTACTCATTCACTTCTTCTATGGTTAAGAATCTTACATCTCCTCGACTTGCTCACTCTTTGATTCATGCTCAAACCAGCAAGCATTGAGGATCAAAGTTCACACATGCAACTTTGGCGGACTTAGTAATTTCATCCAACAGTAACGTGAACAAAAAGTAAGAGCTAGAAAAACATAGATCTTTAAAAGTTTAGTTTAAAGCTTAATCAGTGAGAAGTAAGCTGAAAAACTAAGGTTTTTGAACTCATATTTTGTACAATCAATTGATATAGGTAGCAGGCTTTGCACTTAATTAATAGAAGATACATAAATCCCAATTCAGGAAACTTTTGAACATCATCTCTGACAACTTCTTAGGTGGGTTAATTAAGAGGAAAAGGGAACATAAAGTCGAATGGGATAATTGTGAAAACTGAATTCTATATGGAAGAACAGAAATTCCTTCAAGATCAGCCAGAGGGAAGAATGTTGCCTTGTACATCTTTGCAATGGTTTAGCAGTACATGAAATGTAACACTCTCAACTTAGCCTTACAAATTGGTCTTCTGAAGGAACATGACGAACCACAAGCTGCTTTTGAGCTATCTTTTCGCAAATGAAGTGCGCTGATCGTTTTCAATATGTTTGGAACGATTGTAAAGCACCGGATTAGCAACATGGTAAGTGTGGCACTTACATTATCACAAAGCAGTAGTGGAACAACCAAGGAGAAGCATTGATTTCAGACGATATAAGGACTGAAGCCACATCAATTCAGCAGAAGCATTGGACATACTCCTGTATTCATATATACTCTATTACGCTTGAATGAACGATCACTTTTTGTTTGGTTGAAGACCACAAAATCAAGTTCTGACCAAGAAGCACACAAAAGCCACACTGGTACTGTATGACGATCATCAGGACAATTAGCACAATCCACATCCGTAAAACACATTAAGGAGAGATTATCAAACTTAGAAAAAGAATTAAAAGATATGGTACTAATGCTTAAGATCATATCGTAGAATGTGCTTAACAGCAAGCTAATATACGAAAGTAGGAGCATGAACGAACGTACATACTTTGTTTAATATAATGACAATGATGAACTTTGTACTCTTAAGCAAAAAAATTTGCTTGGTTGATGATAAACATGTTTTTGAAAGATTTATGCATCAACATAAAAACCATATGTGTGCACATTTATAAAACAATTTTAAACAACAAATAAACTAAATTAAAGTCACTGCAAATATCAAAACTATGTAATCAAAGAGAGATTGGTGTATCGGAAAAACCTTCGAATTTGAGTTAGATTAGGAGTGTGCAAACTGATACTTGGTTTTATTTTTTAATTTTTTTAGAAAGATATTTAAATTGGATATTTTCAAATCGAGTTGGTTTGTTTTTTGTATCTTTCATACTCACTCATATGGTAATTTTATTTTTTAAATTTTTAATTAAAACCAACCACTCGCGCAACGTTAAAAGTTTGAAAATTTATTACGCATTTAAAATTTTTTAAGACCTATTAAACATAAAATTAAAGATTTAAAAAACGTAGTTTACATTAAATATATTAGACACCAATTATAAATTTGTATAATAATGTTTATAGTTTAACTTTTCTTTTTCAAAATCGCACAAAACCATTATCCATTAAAATATTGAGTAATAAATTATAATTACTATCAATATTAATTAATTTGTCAAAATAAATTTAACTCAACACGACAATTTACATACATTTCATTAATTAATTAAAATTTGAGATTAAAATTTTCATCTTTGTAATTATTGTACTAAAAATTCCTCTCATGAAAACTTAAAGGTTGACTTCATAAAACTATAGGGATGTTTATCCAAACAAACAAAACATAATAAATGTTATGTTTTTCAATAAGATAGTCAATACAAGATTTTAATTGAAATGATCTTTAAATAGATATTTTTCTATTTTTTAATTATTAAATCATCTATCTTAGAATTTACTAATTAAAAACAGAAAATATCCATGTGAAGGTGGTTTCAATTAAAATCTTGTATCGAAAATTGTATCAATTGAAACATATATTTATTAAGTAAATCCTTAAATTTTCACGATCAAATTAATTTAAACTCATAATTAATTAAGATTTTTTGATTTAATAGAAAGTGATTGGGTTGTGACAATTTAGGAATTGAAGCAATAAAAATATGATGTCATATAGTTTCTTTTCAAGAAATTTGTTTGAAGCTCTTACTCGAATACTTCACACTTGAATTGGTATAGTTGTTCGATTGATACAAGTCTAAAAAATAATAATTAATTTAATTACAACTTGTTGAATGTTTTCTTTTCTTTTCTTTTCTTTTTAAATGCCCAAATGGATTGATTTGAATAATAATAACAATAAAGTTTGGAATAAGATGTATGATGAAGGTCAACTTTGGTGTCAAATCTCTTATATATAGAGTTGTTGAAAACCAATAAATCATAATACACTTCTAACTTTTAAGTACAAAAGCCTACACATTATTTTATTTATTTACTCTTAGTACTCCATCCTCTTCAATAAAGTATTATTCAATTAATTCTAGAGAGAAAGGTCATCTGATCAATTGTCGTTGTAAATATAATGTATTAGAGATTTGAAGTTATTTTTACAAATTTTCTCGTATTTCTAACTATATAAAAATAGATTAGTCACATTATTATTACTCACGTGAATAATTTCTTGATAGTAAGTCAAACATGGTTGGTAGTTTTATTTTAAAATTTTAGTTGTCTTAATTTATTGGTTTAATTTGTAAATGTTAGGAATGATTTTGACGAAAGAAAATTAACATTTTAAAATAACAAGTTCATGAAGAAGCATGATACAAGTTACAATTAAGAATCGAGATAAAGCTAAGGTGGTTGGTTGGGAGTGGCCAAGACCGACCTTTGTTGGGGGTCGTTGACTTGAGTAGCTAGGCCAATTCTTGCCAAATTCTGCATATTCTACGCATGCATCAACCCAAAGTCACACTTGAAGTCCAATATATAGTCTAAGGAAGACCCTAGCCGAGGTCAAGGTTGACCACTTAGGCATGCCTTGACACATTCAACTAATTGAAAGATATTATATCTCATCTAGAATTAGGATCAGATATGTGAGTCTTTCTAAATCCTACTTGGCCAAAGATAAATCTAGTTATATCAAATTCTTTATAATTACACCTTATTATGGATCTATATGAGGTAACTTAGACTTTTGACTTATTGATCTTTGTTTGCTCATGAATTACAAATACAAGTCACATGAGAGGGAGGGTTAGGTGCGTTTTTTCTCGGTCACAATTTGGCATCAACAATAAAGATTAAAATGAGTGTGAAAAAAGAGTACATTTTTTAAAACATACTGCCAATTAGGAATACACAATAAGGAAAAGAAAAAAAAATGATAAACCCTAATTAATTTTCTTTTTAACACCGACAACGAACGAAGGAACGAATGAATGAAGGAAGAGAAGGAATAGTTTAGATATGGAACGTCGTGAGCGGTGGGCTGCCGGAGAAGAAAAAGATGAAGAAAGAAAAGAAAGGATATGATCATAAACTTAAATCTATTAAACCAATTCTTTTTCATTTTAGTATCCCTACTCCTAAGGGAACTTGAATATTTTACAATTTCCATTGAAAAAGAGATGTCTTGAGCCACTAGGGATCATGATGATGATGAGGGAGATGGAGATGGAGATGATGAAAATGGAGATGATGGAGATGGAGATGGAGATTTAGTATTATTATTAGTTAGTTTAGTGGTCGATCTATCGTTTAGCTATGGGGATTGAACTAATTACCTCTAAGAACGGGAGCATGTCAAGATCAAAGTCCTCTAGAAACGAGATGTCTTGTTTGACAGAAAATAAGATGTTCGAAAGATATTCTACGTGAAAATGATATCAAGAATTATGAATAAAAATTAAATTGGGTTTAATTTATGAATTTAAGTTTGACAATCTTATATAATAATAATAATAAATTCATTAATTAAAGAATAAATTTTATGCAATATTTTGATTAAAAAAACAAATAAGAATCTATTAGAATTTTAATTGTATTATTTGATAGTTGTATGATTTATAATTAAATTTAAGTTGTTAATATCGTCTTACTTTTCTATTTTTATCTATTCTCCATTCTCTTCTTCGATACAAAAAATAAATATACATAATTTAGTAAGATATACAAACTCCAATAAGAATAGAAAGAATACTGAGATTGACAAAATATTTACCATTAATAGAAAAATCCTAATGACTTTTATAATGATTTTTTTTTATATGGAATGTAAATATATATATATTGTATTTTGAAAAAATTTCGTGTTGTTTTAATAGTCAAATACATTTATTTTATTTAACTAATTATCATTTTAGTGTTTTAAAAAGAGAGAAATTTTTATTTTGGAATTTTGTGAGATTGTGTAAAATTTTATGTTTTAACTTAAATTTTGAGTGTTAAGAAATCTGATGTAAATTTTGGATCCACGAAAGTACATTTTTACTTTTATTATATTTTTTAAACAGATATTTAATGATTTTCATCCCAAACTAACTGGAGTGATATTTTTTAACTTATCTTTAAAAGTTTATAAAAAGAAAATTGATGTTTCTTACGCAAACTATAGATTTCATAGTGACATTTTTTTGTATATATAATTTATTTTATAGAATAGGGATGAATTATATTTGGTGGGTATACATCCATCATTTCAATTTAATTTCCACAATTTAAAAAGTTTTTTATCATCATATTCATGCCTACCTTTTAATAATTTAAAATTCAATAAAATTGTCACATTGAAAAATAAATAAAAATATGGTTGTATTATATTTTTGGTGGCTACACACACACACACACACATCCACCATAATTTCACATTAATTTCTACCATATTAAAAGTTTCATCGTCATACCTACCTTCTTTTAATAATTAAAATTTAAATAATTTTTTCCTCAGTGAAAAATAAATAAAAAAATGTGGTTGAATTATATGTTTCGTGGCTATCTATCTATCTATATATATATACACATCCACCATCAGTTTTCACTTTTAATTTCTACAATTTTAAAAACATCATTCTCATGCCTTCCTTTCAATTAAAAGTTAATAAACTTGGCTCAGTGAAAATAATATAACTTCATCATCATGAAAAGCTGTCTGTAACACAAATTTAATAAATGTAATAACGTTAGTTTGCTAAGAACTATCAACTTTTAAGAAGACACTATTTTGTTTGGTTGTCGAATCAATGCTTGAATTGACACAAAAGTCAGTACGTAATAAGATCACGTTCTATCATCTTATTGAACAACCGGTAATATATTTACTATTTCACTAGATAGTATAGTTCGTAAATTGTAAACAATAGTAACCTTCACAGAGTTGCTTTTTCCCTAAGTCCTTTCATTCTTGTCTGCAACCTTCAATCCCTTTCATGGTGATGGATTCCTTCCTCCTCCTCTCCAAGCCAATGGAGAGCCGCCAGGCGTCAAGCACCGCCTCCGGGAGCAGGGAAGCAAAACACCATTGGAGAGAGTGAGCCCAGTAAGGGGTGCACCGTGGCTCGTATCCAATTTGGCGAATTGCAGCTTTCACATAGTCATCGGCTGATGGAATGAACAGTGACGCTCTGCTTACCGACGCTACTCTTGATGCCATTTCAGTTGCGACATACAACGGCACCTGACATTGAACATCAATTCCCCAATCTTTGTATTCTACGTATAGAGATCTTGAGAGTTGGTCAACGTACCTGAAAAAAGAAAGAAAGAATTAGAAAGATCAACGTGATTATATCATTATCATATCATCAACATTCAACAAGGATCAAATGGAGGGTTTCTTTTCAGCTTTTCGATTATCCAATAATCAGAAAAGTAGAGGTTTTTAACTTAGAGGTGGAAGTTGGGGACCGGTGTACGGATGGAGAAACGAGTTGAGTTTCATTAAAATATGTGGTTCATATTTGAGAGTGGTTTTGAAATTGTTGAAATCAATTATGTCATGTTTAAAATGACTTGGAAACATGCCTTTAATTACACTTCTAAAGCCAATTTTCATATCATCAACTTTGATTTAGAAGGACTAACAACATGTTGTGGAGTGATTTTGAATAAACTTCTGACAACAGCACATGCCAAAACCTTTTCAACCGTACCTGTACTTTTTCTTATCTCAAAAAGCAGAGAAGACGTCAATAATTTCTCAAAAATGAATTAGGAACTTTGGCAGAAGACATGGCAGTTGGTGAGACATGGGGTAAGTGAGGGAGGTCCATCTCAGTGAACACTTATTTCCTCAGGAAGATAGAGAAAGAGATGGACTTCTTCCCTCAAACCTTCATTTTCTTTATTCCCTAAAAGAACAACAAGAACAAGAACAAGAAAATATATTAAGAGAGTTGAGAATTTGATTACATACGCTTTCGTAGCAGCATAGATTGCATAGAGAGGATGAGAAGGAACAATAACAGCAGCTCCAGAGCCCATATTCACAATAGCTCCTCTGTTCTTCTTAATCATCTTTGGCAAAACAGCTTTAGTAACCCAAGTAGTTCCCTTCACATTCACTTTGAAAACATTCATCCAAACTTTCTCGTCCACTTCATGGAAGAAGCTAGCGTTCGGATATGTAATCCCCACGTTGTTTATCAAAATCCCCACGTCCAAATCTTCAATCACCTCCTCAATCTCTGCAATACCACCGCTTATATCGTCCTCTGTGAAGTTTAATTCAATGATCTTTACCTTTGTATGAGGAAATTCAGATTGAATATCCTTAGAAACTGCCTTAAGTTTCGTGGAGCTTCTGCTCACCAGTACAAGGTTGAGTCCGGCTCTGGCCAGCTGATAGGCAAAGGACTTTCCAATGCCGTCAGTGGCGCCAGTGACTATTCCCCAAGAGCCATAGTATCTCAGATCCTTGGAGGGTCTGAGAAAGGCTCGGTAAACCCATTGGGCGACAGTGGCGGAGTGCCAAAGAATGGTGAAGAAACCGAGTAAGGAGAGGATGAGAAGCCAAATGGGATTAGTGGAAAGTAGCAGAAAGAATGTCTCCTTCATTGTGTGCATGATTTGTTTTCTTCTCCTCCTTTTTATCTTCCTTGCCTTCCCCTCATTTTCATGTTATAACTGATTACTTAATAAGAAAGAGGAGAGAGAGAGAGAATAGTAGGGTAGAGAGTAGAGAGAGCGTAGAGAGAGTGGACAAAGGAAACTCTGCTTGGTTACCTACTTTATATGAATGGTCATTTTCTTTTGTTCGTTATTGGAATTCAACGAAAGCAAGAAAAAGCTTTCATTTGTGCGGATGCTAAAGAAATGAACTAGGACTTACAAATGTTAAAAGAATAAAGAAATGTTTTTATTATGTTTGAAAGTATGCCACCGAAGATGAAATAAAACTAAAAAGATGAAGGCCTCCAACTATTAGGCATTACTGGTGAAATCAGAGACAACTAACACAGATCACTTCCATAAAAGGTAAATAATGAAATTATGACTGTACATTTGGAGTAATTTCTGTGGAGCTGAAGCTGTCAAATTTGTATTCCAAAAAACATTTGGGATTGCATCAAATGCACAAAACCGTGGAGTTGAAGGCAACGATGGTTCATAATTGCGTGTAGTAAGAAAAAAAAAAGTTAAAGGTAACTTTAGGAAATTTGTGAACTGACTTAAATTTTGTACCTAAAAGTTGGAGGGTTCTTGAAAAACTAAATGGGTCTAGTTCGTGATTCAGCCTATCCACCTGCCCACTTTCAGTGCTTTATTTCATCAAAAGTGGCCATCTTTCCTGCAAGATGAAAGCACTGATGCCATTACTCCTTATGAGGAGGACCACTAGATATCAAATGCAACGGGGGACATTAATTGCCCATAGTGCATCCCCTCAGTTACCATTTACATCTTGGAGGCCATAACTCATAAAGAAGACCAACTTTCGTCTTATTGCTTTAAAAAATGAGAACAATCACATGATTTATCTGTTGCTTCGCTGCATTATCAACTCTGAGTTTGCCTTGTTGTTGCCTTGGGGAGATTAATGACAAAGACGTTTTGTTCTCCCAACTTCTTCCCATTTTTTTTTCTTTGGACCCCATCCTAGTGAGTCAGAAAGAAGGAAATAGTTTTGTCTACGAACCAATTAATAGACTTGAGATGTAAAGGCAGCTGCAACCAGGGATGTGTAGGATTCAAATCTTAGGACTTTTAGTGGTCAGAGTCGTGAGTACTATCATGGCCAGAGCCCTTTGAAAATTGCTCTTGGTGGAAAGGATCGTCAGTGCCTTGTACGGAACTCAATCTAGGAGAAAGGTTCCAACTCGCCATCTGTTCAAGGTCTCGCCCATTTGATCTCATACTTGTTTCTTCTTTTAACTTCAGAAAGAACATTGACGACCAGAAATCTTTTGCCAAATTCTTCAAGGAAAAAAAAAAAAGAGGACAAAATACGGAGATGTTATGAAATTGAATTGAATGGAAAATAAGTGAGAAGTGCAATAGAGATACATACCATCTTTATCAACTGTATCAGCTCGTTTAGTGCATTATTGAAGAGATTGGGATCAGCCAGATCAGAAGTAGTCAAAATCTCTTGACGGCATCGGTGAGAAATGTTCACCTCCATTGTGGCACCTGTTGGATGAATGAAATATGACACTTTTCATAAAAACAGAGCTCACTAAGTTCAAACGTGGAAATATATAAACAAATTGCAAAATGAAGTTAGATCTGGCCAACCTGAGCACATTTAAAAGAAATTTAATTCCATTATTTTCCATTATTTGGTCCTTGAATCAGTGCTAGCTAAAAGGCCGGTACAGGTGGAAAAATTATTGATTGCTTAAAGTTTTCGTACAAGGTTTAATCATTAATAACCAACTTGCGGTAACTGTTAAGACTTAACCACCACTTATCTTCATGCTTGTCGATCGTTCCTTCCTCACCAAAAGAGGACAAAGCAAGCAATCACGAGTTTAGATTTTATATAAAATATGATCATGACAAAATATGTAAGCATTAAGTTGAATGAGTTGGAATCATTTAAAAATAAATTACACCAAGTGACAGTACAATGACATTATGAGAGCAGGTAGAAAAAAAATGCTTGTGCATGCACTCTATAGACTAGCAACAACTGTTTTTCACATTATAACTGAAACCCAGAAAGAGTTTTTCACATTATAGCACCAACTCTATAGAATAGCACCAACTGTTTTTTCACTCTATAGACTAGCACCAACTTAATGACCAAAACGTTAAAGATTATATTTACCAAAGAAACTCAGAAAGAGTGATTTGATTTTAACCCAACTGTCCTTGGTTAAAAAAGGAGTCACATTTTTAATCAAAAGCAAAAACTTCTGGTCACTCACAAGCATACATTAGAATGAAACTCAAGGTTGAAAAAGAGCACGACTGGTTATGTTTCAAGGATATATCGAATGCCCGAACCTGGTGTTATGTAATTGTCAATTATATGTCTTGCCATATAGATTCTTCTCACAGGGTCGTCCAGAGGCAGTTTCCCTAGCTCATGCACTTCATCATAGAAGTGCACATTCTCCCCAGCTAAGCAACTGCAATTGAGAGTGGGGGAGTATATTAAATAGTAAAATCACAAGCACTTCTAAGTTGTTCTAGAGATAACCGAACAAAGGCAGCATATGCTGAATAACCCAAAGCAAATAATAATACAAGTAAGAAAAAGTGAAGACTCTAGAGGTTAGAGCCAAATGTTTGAACCAAACTCCCACCAATGATCTCCGCCTCTATCAACATCTCTTCTCTATACTCATATATGAACTTTGAATACCAACAAATTCCAAAAACAAAGTCAAAGCCAACAAACTACTCAATCCTAGCACACATTCAAACAAATCAACAACCGATACCATCTTCAAGTTGAATCTTCAACTTTGTTCTCTCTCTCTTACAGAAAAATACAGGAGGAACATAGTTAATACCTGTCCGCAAAAGCCATGAATGATCGACGAAATCTTTTGTTCAGAAGTAATTTCTCCAGTGGTTCATTAGGATCTATGACTGTTTCCGGTTCCCTTTGTAGTAACAACCCACTATCTGGTATGCCCAGAGCATGACCCATTGAGTCATATTCAAGTGCTTCCCTTTTTCTCAAACTGATTTGAGAAAGCAGTGGTTGTGAGCTTGAGGTAGAGAAGAAGGTCAGCACAAGAATACTTGCCTGTAAAATATGCCTGGGAAACGTTAGGTAAATTGGCATAAGTCCTACAAGATGTCTCCGATTACAAGTGAACTATTGATACCTCTACTATTTGAAAGCAAGTTACTGGAACGTATATTCATATTTCCTGCCTAGGCCACAAGAGGAACAAAAGAGATAAGTAAACCAGCATGGATGTCATACCGTTACTAATAGCAGAAATCTAGAGGCAACCTGAAGACCTAAGATCTCTTCATGGATTTCATTTGTAATATAGGCAGAAACCCAAACTCCTGGAAGAACAAAGAACAAGTGAAAAATTAACACCGAATTTTGAATCCTACAGGATCTGCACATATATTTACTCGACTAGAGACTCATGAAATGTACGGTAAATTTTTCGTTCCATTATTTCATTTTTGATAATAATAGAAAATTGTCAACTCTATAGATTACAAGGTAAACATAAACAGAATCCCACTATATGAATTCAAAGTGGTGACAAAAGTCAGTGTGGCATGCAGTAAATCAAAATTTTCTGCGGGATCTAGGGCTTCTATGCAACATATTTTGAAATAATAATAATAATAAAGTTTATTTTTTGAGGTGCACAATTGAACATGCAATTAATTTTTTACAGACAAAAAAGGTTAGTATTAGGATGATGAGATGTGATATTTTTAGGGGGAAATGGCTTTTGAAGAAAGATTGCTTTACAAAAATGTGGATTTTTGGAGGAAATTTTAGTGTGCTTTTGAGCAACAAAGAAATTAATAATGAGTTGTTCAATTCACTATGTTTAAACTAAAACAGAAAACAAAGATGTTGCCTTAACCAAATACCTCAGTTTCAGCCTATCTGAGCGTAAAATGAAAAAAACTATGGTATATTGTCTATTTGAAAACTATTGAATTTCCAATAACATGAAGTTCCCATACAAGATTCTTGTGAATTACTTTGACCCTTTTTGACTGTCATCTATTAAGTTTTTGTGTTCCATCAGCTGAGATTTGGCATATAAAGACAATAAAATTTTACCATCGTATACTATGCTCATCAAAGAAAAACATCAGAGGTATTATATACCAATGGAAAATGCTGAGACTATTATTCCCTTCCACAAATCTCTTAGTTCATCAAACCTGAACTCTATATGACGAACAGCCCATGTAAAAATAATCAATGTAGCAACATATAAGATATGGAGAGTCATGATTGGAATAATCCACCGAGGCCCCATGTGGCACCTGTAATTTAGAGGCTTCTTGACATTGATAACTGCAGAAACAAAATGAAAATTTCTTGTTTCTGAAACTTTCTCATCTGAAGTTACGAAAGGATATCTTGAACTCATAATAACTCATGTATAAAATATATCGAGGACAAAATATTGTTGTCAAGTCAAGTGAATGCGGTTGACATTTCGTGCATAGTGGTTCTAAAGTAAGGAAGTTCATTGTTTCAGACTCACATGCAGCCCCAGAAATCCACGGCAATAGAATTAGTGGAAGGAAGATGTGTGTTTTGATGGGTGGTAGACGCCGCCTGAAAATCAAGAGTCAAACCCAAAAGAACATTAGGAAGGGAGGTGTATAGCAGAATGTCTGAGCTTTATAGTCCTCTATTCCATAAACTATAAGTTTACTTACTTTACAAAAATGTAATATAGTTGAAAGGTCTGTGTTATGCGACTGCTCAGCAGCAAACCGAATCCAAGGGGACCTTCAACCCACACTAAAGCAAGAAATGGAAAATCAAATTTGGGAAAAAAGTAATAACAAATATTTAAGAACTCTATTTGATAAGACGTTTCTAAATTCTAAGAATAACAAAACTATTGAAACCTGCCCAGATATAGCAAGAGCGCCACTTTTGCCTCTTGAATTTGAAGAAACTAACAGATATCTGTACAGAGAGACAGAAAGGTGGCATAAATTACACCTTGAATCAACAAAATGGAAAAGAGAATAAAGAGTAATATAAATAGTTCCATAGCCTACCACAATTGACAGCAGAAGATTGAGGCTAGCAAAAACTTGAATTACTGGAATCCAAAAGCGGCTGCCTTTGGGAAGAGGAATCTTGTACATCACATACGGTAATATCGACCGAAAGATCAGCCTGAAAGCAAGAAAGTGGGATAATTTATACCCGATTCAAATAGACACCCGATCAATTAATCAACAGGAGTAAATGTGGGAAGAGCTTTGCCTTCAAATACCAACTAGCCCAGCTCTAAAAGATAATACTGCATAGCCCCACTCATCAACAATTAAGAAGAACCAACTCTCCAAACAACAAAATGCAGATGCTTTCCATTTTTCACGAATAAAACGGCATTCCAATAAACTCAACTCATCCAAGAAACGATAGAAGTTGAACTGAGAGAAAGACAATGAACAGACCCAGAACTCATGGAAAGGAGAACATAGCAAAGCTACCATGGCCGCAATGGAACGAACACTCCCAACCCCGTTGAAGAACAGAGTGTAATAGGAACAAAAAGAAGAACAAATATACACAGAAAAATGAGCCAAATCGTGGAATCGTTTCAAGTTGAACAACAACAAAATTTGTGCATTAGGTTAGAAAATCAACAAGCAAATAACTCCAAAACTGGGAGAAGCAAAAATAAAGAATTGATCAAAGAGCAGAAGAAAAGAAACTCACAAAGCCAAACAAACTGCAGCAAAAACTATAGCGATGTAATCGCTGGGGCAGCCACCGTCGACGGCACAGTGCGCCATTTTGCTGATAAAGAAATTCCTTCTATTAATGGAAGAAATCAATAACTTGAAGAAATGATTCTGATTCGTAAGAACTTCTTGACATAATCAGTTGATTTTCACTCAATCAACTCTTCTTCTCTTTCCAATAATCGATTGATGATTGTGTAGTTGTTAGGGTCGTCTTCGTTTTCACTTTTCAAAGTCCCATAGCCACGTCAGTATGAAAGTTTGACTCAAAAGCAGTATTCTTTGAATATTCCAACTCACTTTATTGACTAAATTGGGGAAGCTGTACTGACGTGTCTTGCTTTAGACGACATGTCGTCTACCATTTTTTTGTATTATCACATCTCTTTGAAAAATATTTCAACAATGTGAGCATAAATTAACCCATATAGATTTGTGTAAACCACCTAGAAATTTGTGATTGGATACTAAAAAACATTTGTTAAGAAATAAAAAAAATGTGATTAAGACTAAACCGAACCATTATCTGTGTCAAATCGAATCAAAACCAAAACGTTTATGTATAAATAAAATCAAATTGAAACTGAACCGCTTATGCATAAATATTATAATCGAAATCCTTTATAACATTATACATAAATAAAAGTCCTACAAAGTTACAAACATAGATTAAATTAATTTGTACAATAATTAAGTACAAGACATATAGAGTTTCAAACATTAAAGTTTAAAAATCCATCAAAATAATTCCTATAAAGTTACACTTATACCCTACCATATGCTAGACTTGTATATATATTTTCTAAATAAAGTTGTTCGGTTCGGTTTTAGAATCAGTTTAATATCTTAAATCAAACCGAACCGTATAAAAATCAGTTTCAATTTAACACAAATCAAATTGAACTGCATGCATTCGGTTTTGATTCGATTGCGGTTTGGTCTGTCGGTTTTCAACTATTTTTTTAACACCCCTAATTGAGAGTAAACAACATTAATGTCGATTTATGAGGTTAGTAGTAGTGAGTGTGAGTTAGCCTAGACACTCATAGAACTGCTTTCATATAGCAATATTGACGATAAATAATGAAACTATGTAGTAAAATTTAAAGCATTGTACAATATTCCTTTAATACATTTTGCATTTTTGCTACTCAATACGATTTTTTGAATTCAATCTTATGTATGATATTGCAAATTTGAAATTTAAAAGATGGGCTAGAATGTAGATGAAATTAAAGCAGAGTCAAAACAAAAGAGGCCCAAGAATTAGGCAAACTCAAACCTTTTTCTTTCTATAAACAATGTCTTTTTATTACTATTACAAGAGAAGGCAACCCAAGAAGCCTTGATTAATGTAATGAAAAGAATGAAAACCCCACGAAAAGTTTCCCAAAAACTTTATACAACACAATAAATTGAATCTAACAGCATCCATCAAAACTCAAGAAAGCCACCAACCACAAACAGATTAATTTTGTGTTCTTTCAATGTGACAAAAAGTCATCTACCAAAAGCAGCCACACCATCCTTTCTGCAACAAAAAAAAGCAGATGGTTAGAAAGAAAAATTCACATTGTAAAAGTGATCATAGTTTGGTTTTCGCAAGATATTAAAAAAGTAATGAACTTCAAGCACCGAGATTATGTCTTTGACTTTCATTCATTCCAGTTTAAAAGTCCATAGCTCATTATGTTTTAAGAGAGTGCTACTGTAATTAGGACTTTAGAGAGGTTTTTGTATAGTATAATAATTTTTCACGTAATGATCAAATATGGTAAGTGGTTTTTTTCTCCAGTTTGGTCCTAGTTTGATTGTTTTTCTTATAGTTTCTCGGTTATTTTTTCAGGTTATTTCTACGATAGCAGGGAGAGATGCAAAGCAAAAGAGAAGTGGACCGAACTAAACCGAACCTGCTTTCTTGCATACTTGTGCTTCGGATTCTCCTTAGCAGGTTCATGCTTTTGACTTTGGTTTTGGGGTGGTATCACATTATTAGGAGTTCCAGCTGCTCCACCATTCTTCTTATTATCTCTTGCCCTGTTGAAAATCACAGTAAACCCTTCAGCAGCAGCAGGATTTTGTTCATCCCAATCACCAAATTTAGGAAGAAATGGACCCTTTTGAGCCTACAAAAAGAACAAACAAATCAGAAATGAAAGAAAAGAAAAAAACAAAGTAGCAAAGCATGACACGAAAATGGAGAAAGTGCGAAAGCGGAATCTTACTGAAGCCATAATTGAAGAATGTTGCAGTTTTGAGGAAATAGGTAAAATTCAAAGAGTACTTAAGCAGATGAAGGAGAAGAAGAATAAAGAGTTGTGGTTGAAGAAGAAGAAGATGAAATATGGGGTTTCTTATAGAGGATTGGGCTATGTTCAACGCGTCAGAGAGTTTCAAAGGGCTCAAAAGTGGCGGCTCAATAACGATGGCCGAATGTGAATTCAATTTATAAACCCAAAATATTATATAAAACTATACTTTAAAATAATCATATGTAATTCATATCTCCATATGGTTGTTTTATTTTTCTAATAAAGTAAAAGTTTAATGTGTATCTACCATAAAAGATAACATAATTATAAATACGTAGCCATAATAGATTTGTACTTTTTGTTAATAACAGGTCAAAAACATCATTTTTCAACGAATGGACAGGTTGGAAAAGGTATACTAAGACTTGTAAAAGTTCATGTTATGTTGTTTTAACCAAATATATAACCACGTTTTAACTTAAGTTGATAACATTTCATAACATTAACATTTGAAGAAGAAAAAAAAAAATTCAATGCTCGAAGAAGAAAAAAAAATTCAATGATTTTTGAGCTTATATTACTGTGTATGTTAAAGTCGCTAATCAAAATTTGAGAGTCCAGTACTCTTAATTCTAATTACTGTATTTTTATCATGTTCATTTTTATCCCTATACTTTTAACTTTGACTTATGTTAGTCATTATAGTTTCAACTTTAGAGTATCACTTTTTTTTTTTATACTTTTAAGAGAGTAATTATTATGTTCAAAACGATTTTTTAGTTCAAAAACTGAAATGAACTAAAGTTTAAAATATTTTAAAATTATAATAACCAAAATGAACTACGAACAAAAATACAGCTGCAAAGATAAAATTTTGAATCAAACTAAAAGTACAAAGATCAAACTAGCCACAACTTATGTCTTTTTTTTTAATAGAGACAAACTAAGTACAAGAGAGTTATAGAGTTATGCAAGGAAAGAATAAAATTTATTTCTTAAAAAAATAGTATTTGAAGGAAAGAATAATTCTTTATATATAAAAAATGTAATTCACGCATATTTTTGTTCTAGAAAAGGGAAAATATTTCCCAAAACAATCTCCTCAAACAACAGGTTGTCTTTTACTAAAAAACATTATACATCGACTTTTAAACAGCCAGCTACTACGAATAAGTTTGGTCATTGTACTTTTTCTTCATGTCTTGGTAGCGTAGAAAGTTACACAATTGACCATGTAAACTAAAGAAAATGGTCAATCGAAGAAACCGAAATGGAAATGGAAATGAAAAGGAAAAGTATCGAGGCCTATATTCTATTATTCATCTATAACTTGATCTATCATCTAGCAAATACAAAAAGAAGAAAGTTCTCTGAACTCCTAAAAGTTGAGCCCCGAGAATCAAATATAGGCGTGACAACAGGTATAATCTAACGAAGTCAATAAATGAACCAAGAAAAAATGAAAAGAAAAGTATGGTTGCAATGTACATGATACAAATTACCAACACTTGAAGGAAATTCCCTTAGGTGGTGGATGGTCTTCTATTTGGTCACAAAATGGTTCCCAGTAACCATATGTGTAACAAGAAACAGTAGATTATGAGGCTGAGCCTTGCACCTGGACGACTCATTAAAATTCGCCCGCCAGAAACCCTGCAATGGGATTACCATCAGGAATGCTCGTGTATCATGTATAATCCAAAGGTAGAAATTTGAGTATATTTGTCATTTGACCGTTTAATGAAAATGGTAGTTAAGTGTAACCAATTTTTCTGTATGGTGGGGAGGAAGTCATTGTGTTTGATCATGTTGAGACCATAGTCTACTAACTAACCACACTGATAATTCAGTAGGAGTTCAGATGAAGCGTGTGTTTTTGTAAAAAATATAGTATTGCCTCAGAAAATTTGGCACTTACCAAATTCCATCAATTCGATCTGCAACAAGTTTTCCTTGTCTTGGGATGAGACCTGATGTATTGAGTGATTTGAACACGTGACCTGAAAGAAAAAAATTAGTAAACTCTCCCAGCTTTGGAACTGATCAAACAAATAGGCAAAACTTATAGCAAACCTTTGTCTTCATCACTTTCCAAGCCCTTTTCTAGTAGACGATCAGATTCTGTTTCCACATCGATCGCAAGATGATCAGTTGAACCTTTTCGCAAAGTTCGTGCATGGGCAGCTGAGGCTGGTGGAACAGGTGGTATTGCACTTTTCCCAGGCGGTCCCTGCAAAATATCAAACAACAGAAAATGTGATCCATGGAATTTCATGCCAAGAGAACCATTTATATGGAATGTGCATTACAAAGTCACAAAAACAGTATCCTACCCTTGACTCGTGGGTAATATAGTAACTAACTATTTTGTCTAACACAAGCAAGCAACTTACTTTCCATATATTAAAAACCTCAACAAGTTTCTTTTATTATTTTTTTTCCCTCTTTTGTTGTTTCTCACAAGGAAATTCATCTTCCTAGTGTGTGGATACGTACCACATCTTCAATCTCTGATATCTCTGATCCAGATGGAAAGGAAGGTGCTTCAAAAATGCTCCTTTCTTTGATGATCTCTGGTGGGGATGTCCGCCCTTGAAGTGACTCTTCAAGTAGGGTATTCTTGGCAGTTAGTTCATCTATGATTTTTTGGCTCCCTATTAACTTTTTACTCAGTTCCTCAAATTTCGTTTTTGAATTTTCAGATTCTGAGAGCATATCCAGAATCTGCTTTCCTAATGTTCTTACTAGTCCCTTCAAGCCATCTGACTTCGATTCTCCACTGTAGTTACTATCCAACGAACTAATCATTTGTACCAAAGATAAAGAAACCTCCGAGAGATCTTTCTTCATCTTCTCTGAATCAAGTTGATTCCTTGATGCTCGGTCAAACTCCTCTTTCAGCTGTTCAAATTCAAGAATTTGTGTAGTCACTGTAGATTGCAGCTTTTGCTTGTCATGAGATAATAAGTTGAGCTGATTTTGTAACTCGGAAACATAATCAGCTAGGTAAAAGAGCTTCTTTACATCAGGTGAATCATATTCTTCCAGATCTAGGTGTTCTGAGTCGGGCAAAGGGATCTCAATCCTTCTAACTTTCTCAAAGAGGGCTTTCATTTGCATTGTTGACAAAACGCAGACTTTTGCATCTAAGAAAAAAATAAATAAATCATCAGAAGATTTTTAAAAGATAGTGGAAAATTTCTACAAATACTTGAAGGAAGAAGACTGGTTTACCTTGTTCTTTCACCAGCATACTGTTATACAAGGATGAAAATTCAGCTTCCCTTTCTTTTAACTTTTCTTCGGTTGCTTGACAAGCCTCCAGTTGACGCCTAAGTTCATCACAGGTACTCTGTAATAGTTGTAAATCAGTTTCCAACTTACCCACCATATTTTGGTTCAAGTCCTTTTCCGCTTGAACTTTTTCAGTTGTTGCCTCAGTTATTTCCAGTCTATGCTGCATATCTTGAATTCTACTAGCTGCAGCCTTGCTAGTGCTCTCAAACTGCTCAAACATAGATCGAACTTTTCTAATAGCAGTTAATAATTGTTCTGCAGCGGCAGCTGATTTGCTACTAGATGATTTCACTTGAGACTCTACAGCTGAAGCTCCACTAGTCTCACTACTTTCTATGAGTTTGGCATCCTTCAAGTTGTCAAAATCGGGAACGGAGTTGAGTAGTAGTAGATGGTTGGTCATTTCAAACTGAAGTTCTTTAGCTGTGTCAACACAAACCGACATTAGAAGTGAAACATCGTTTTCCAACATCACTCTGGTAACTTCTTGTTCCTGTTTATGCATTTCGAGATTCTTCACCATCTCTTTCAAGGACTCCACATGTCCACACACAAAAACTATTTCCTCCCTTGTTGTTTGCACATTTTTTAATAGATCAGCAATAAACCCGTCCATTGAAGAGGAGAAACCTTCAAAATAATCTGTAAATTTTTTGTTCTTTATCCAGATTTCTTCCAGAATCTTTCTGAAAGATGATGAAATATTACCAACATCATCTTCAACAACCGCCTTACGAGTTTCACTTTCAACATCAAAATCAAGGAGCTTTCCATGAGAGAGGCTTTCCATGCCATTCAGATCCTGGATTAAATAAAAAAAAATATAATCAGAAAAAGAAACCATATGGAATATTTGACAACTAATTGATACTTCTAAAACTGCAATAGCAGTCACGTTAGTGTCCCCCAGGAGAGAAGAAAATACTAGAATTTGTGAGCCACTGTTAATAGATTCAAAATAGCATCCACAAAGAAAATGCAAAATCCAAATAAAATAATAATAATAAAAAAAAATTTACGATGAGAAAACTGCATTTGTAAAGAAGAATAAGAATACTATAGAAACACAGGCCACAGAGAACTCAGGCCGAACCAAAACCAAATAAATGAACTACCAAAACATACAAACGTTAAAGATAGAGACCACACAGAAAAAACTTTGTATGCACTTGTTGAAAGTGATAGAAGATACTATTTTACCAATCTTGATATCCAGAAAAGCATAGAAAATTACCATGACAGCATGGTGATTATGAGAGTCTATTATGCCGCTGTTAATAAGACAATTCCTGGTGTTCTTCAGAATGATATCCATCTCTCTTAGACTCTCAAGCTTCTTCTCAAAGAATCCAGTCACCACAGTCAACAATGTCTCGTCTGCAATAAACTTATGAAGATCATTGAGGTAGCCTGCAAACTCTACAGATCTGCTTTTTAAGCTACCATTTGTCCCGGCCAACTCTTCCATGCATGCATTTAATTTGGAATTTAGAGCAAATATCTCGTTTTCAGAAATTTTCCTCTCTCCTTCAATCATAGAAAATTTATTTTCTGCCTTAAGTAATGAATCTTCCAAGGATTTTCTTGTTTCCACTGCCTCAACAACTTTGCTAGCTTGAGAGCTTACTTCCTCTTGCAATACCTTTCGCTCATGCTCTAGCTTCTCTATAGCACTTTGTGCTTCAGCATTCTGTTCCGTCAGCAAAGCAACATTGGTTTCAAGCTCAGTCAATGTCTTTTCTAATTTGTTTATAGTTCCCTGGGCCTCTGCCAGTCTATCTGTCTGAACAGCTACTTGCTCCTTGACTTTCTTAGACTCTGTTTCTGCAGTGACCTTACAGACTTCAGCTTCTTCTTTCTCTTTGACAAGCACAGATATTTTATTTTCTGCCAGTGATAGCGACTCTTGAAGAAAACTCATAGATGAAGAAGCTTCTGCAGAGATCATGCTGGACTGAGAATAGGCTTCATCCAATGCTTTCTGTAATTCCTGTTCAATTTGTGTCTTACTAGATTCTATTTCCCTTTTCTCCTTGGAAAGTTGAAAAATATTGTTTTCCGCAGATGATAATGCATCTTCCAATGATTTCATAGCAGCTAAAGTATCTCCTAATTTACTTTCCATAGCACTTGATTCCTCTTTAACATTCTCCAATTCTTGTTCAGTACGTGTCTTAGCATCATGAGATTCCCTAATGTATTCTGAAATCCACTTCAGTTTAGCTACAGGCTCTTCAAAAACAATATTAATAGGAAGAACAATTCCATCGATTGATTCAATTACTTTCTGTAACATATTATTGCTCTCCAACAAGAACTGTTCATATTGATTGCATTTGTCATTTAAGATACCAAGTTCAGATTCCAACTCTGGAATGCGTTGTGCATCAATAGACAACAAATTGATTTGACTTCTGCAATCAGCAACTGTAGATTCTAGACTATTTAATTGTAGTTTCAACTTCTCTATTTCTAAGTTCTTATCATCCAAGAGACTTTTCATATTTTCCCCGTCCTGGACCAGTCCTTTGCCTTTCTTGACTGCCAAGGACAACTTTTCCCTTAGCATAGCATATTTCTTCTCTGATCTCTGAAGATCCTTCTGCAAAGAGTCATTTTCCTCTTTCACTTCTCTGTGTTCTTCAGATATTAATCTTAACCTAGTCTGGCAATTACTCAAATTAGAAGACTCCTCTCCCAGTATTATATCATAGAGCATCAAATCTTGATGACTGATATACAAAAGAGCATGAACCTTTTCAAAAGATTCCACATATTCACCAGAAATTTCAGCAGAAGCACAAGCCTGCTCTTTTAACTTTTGAATGTATCTGTAAACAAGCAAGTTCAGATCCAACGAAGTTTCACTAATCCCTCCATTATCTGTTGTCACTCCAGATTCTTCTTGTAACATTTTTATGATTTGAGCCTTCTCCATCGAATTCTCATGCTCTTTTATCCTGGCTTCTTCGTATTTGTTTGACAAGTCATCCAACTGCTCCTGGAGATAGTCCTTTTCCTGTAATCTGATTAAAACTAATGCGCTTATCCGGTCAATCTCTGCCTGTGCTGCTTCTTTTGTTTTAGCAAGTTCATCTTGCAAGATCGATATTTCATCTTTAGCTTGAAAAAATGCTTCCTTAAGCCAACTAACAGAAGATTTCAGGTCATAAGGTGCAATCAAATCTGGCCAATCAAATAAGTTTACAGCATCTTTTACTTTATAAAACTCCAATAATATAGCCTCCAGAACCTTTTTCTCGTCCACAAGCCACTTGAGTCTTTCCATACTGTCCATTGATTTAAGTTCCTGAGGAACATCAAGTTGAGATATAATATCCTCAAAACTTTCAAGGATCGTGTTCCTTTGCAACAGATTTTCCTGAAGCGATGCGACTAAAGTTTCATTTTTAGCCAAGTCAACCTTAATTAGTTCGGCAGCCTCCAAAGCAATTGATTTCTCTTGTAGTTCGGCAGAAACTTTTTCGAGTTCGCTTACCTTTTCAGCTCGAGACTGCTCTAATGAATTGCGTTTCTGTACTAATGCCTTCCCTTTTGTCACAGCCATTGTTAACTTTTCTTTGGTATTAGCACACCTCATCCTTTCCTGCTCCAGCTCACTCTTTGCCTTTTTAAGTTCTCCATTAACAGTCTCAGCTGTCAACCTGCAATTGTCTAGCTCCTCTGCCAATCTTCTATTTTCATCCTCCAGGTGATATATTTTTTCAACATTGCTTACCTCTTTACCTTTGAGCCGAATTAAATCATCCTGAGCAGAGGCCAAAATTGTTCCAACATCTGTAACGATGATATCTGACTCTGTCCCAGATAAACATTTTTGGAGTTGATTGATATCCAGAAGGATTCTGTTATAATTATCAATTAACAGAGAAGTGCTTCTTTCAACATTAAGTGTTTTTTCTGATATAGAATCATCAAGAAGATGTTGCTGATTCAGTACTGAGTTGAGAGATGTTAACACTCTATCTAATGTGGCTTCCATATCCCTCTCCTTTTCTGATGAAACTTTCATAGAATCTTCAATTGAATTTGCATAAGAGCGAACAACTTGATCAGACACTGAAATTTCAATAACCTTTGCATTAAGATATTCAATCTCTTGATCCTTCATTAAAAGGTTATTACGGAGTTCTCCTATAGTAGCTTCATGGTGCAACCGTTGATCTAAAGTTCTATTAACCAATTGTGAGCATTCATTGACAAGGTCTTTCAATGTGGTATTAGTACCCATATTGTTTTCTTCCATGTGCTTGATTCCATGACTGCCGCTAATATCAAGCATCAACGGTTGATTAGTAGCAGCCTTGAGTTGGCGACAAATGATAAGAAGTTCTTGCACAAAAGTCTCTCTCTCTTCCTGCAAATCAAACACCCAAAAAAATGCAATTTAATATCATCCCAAAAGCATACAACCACAACTGGGAGGGGGTGGTTATGAACCTCAAAGTCGTGTATGACATTTTCCTTCTCAAAAATAGTCTTATTCAGAGTGGCCCTCGTGTTTTCTACCTCGTGCATCGGAGAAACCTTTTCCACCTCATACTGTAATTCCTGTTGCATATCAGAAGGCGTTCCCTCCATCAAACTACCTTGAATTTCAGCAGCTGCTACTACTTCTCTGCTATCAACATTGCCAACTAACTCGTCCGGGCAGTCCACAAACATATCTTCTTTTCCAGCATCTTCGACTACAACAGTACCATCAGAACCATCTTGTCCAGAGTCCTCTGCACCTTCGGTAAGATTACCCACTGGCGACAACGTTGATTCCTAAACCCCATGTTAAAAATAATCTTATCTTCAAAGCATTTAACTACACTTTTTTCTTCTCTAATTAACAAGGAAAATTCATATTAAGAACATTATACAGCTTCTGCATGTCAATAAATACTATAACAACACTAACCCGGTTGGATTCAGAAGGAGAAAATCCAGTGGACACTTCAGAGGACTGCAAAACGGAGTCATTCTGAGAAGATGACTCCCCAACATTAACATTGACCGCACCTTCCACCCCTTCAGCTCCATTTCCCAAACTCTGCAGCGCCTGTTCTGGATCATGATTCTCAGACATGTCGAACCGCCCTAACCTCACAACGAGAACTAGATCTCAAACACAACAAAACCAATACTAACAAATCAAGAAGCTCAATAATGAAACCTAATTTGAATCAAATAACCATCAAACCCTTAAGAAAATCTACAATCCAACACCCCCAATTCGTTGAATGACAAATTCAAAAAAATAACAATAATAAATAAATAAATAAATCCAAATGGCGCGTAATGGAAATGGAAATCAGGAAACTCAGTAATGCGAATCCGTACAATGAATGAGTAATCGTGTTGTATGAATAATGGATCAACAGGTCGACGAAGTTTCCCACATGAACCTGCAGAGTTTGACGCGATTCACTTGGCGAAACAGTTGATCTGATGATTTAGCGCCATTGTTCGTCTCAATCGAATGGGCTCAAGCCTCAAGGGGATGATGATGATGATGTTAATTCACTACTGTAATTTTAGTTTGAAAGCCATCGGTTAAAAGAAGTAGAACTTTATCTTCAAATCCTAACCGTTCATTTTCTATTTCTTAAATGTCACAATAAACAAAATTATTATTATGCTCTTTGGGTTGTGATTATTTAATTAATAATTTTAAACTAAAATGTTTGGCGGATTTTTTTAGGTCACCAAAAAAATATTCAATTTTGTTTTTATAGTTTTCAAGCTTTTTGGAAATTCATAATATTGTGTTTTCTTTTAACAAAATTTTCATATTTATTATTAAAAAAATATTTCTTTTTACTTTTTTTTTCAAGAAAAGTGGTAAAAAAATAGAATAATTCACAAATATATATATATATATATATATATATATATACATCGAAAAATTAAATCTAATTAATTTTTTGTTTTAGTGATTTTTTCTACCTAATATATTAGTTCGTATTTTCCATTTTTTTTAAAAAAAACCCATTTATATTTAATCTATATAATTATAGTAAATTTGTCTTGGGCAAGTCTTATAAATGACATGAAATTATATATATTTTGTGATGTTTAAATAAAAATTTTAAAATTTTCCGTTGGATCCCATCTTCTATTTTTTTTTCAAACATATCTTATAATAATATTTAAAGAAAATTTTAAAAAATATTTATAACTTATAGCAAATTCTATACTGATATCTTATAATAATAGAAGATTATCAGTGATAGAATCCAAAATTTTGCTATAGCTCGTAAATATTTTAATTTATTTTTCTATTTTTAAAAATGTCCCATAATTTAATTATTTTTTTATTTTTTTAACAAATATTTAATTATTTTTTTCATTCCTTCTTTTCTATAACAAAATATTATTATATTTTCATAACAAGTATTTAATTATTTCTTTCGTAACTTCTTTTCCATAACACTACTTGCCTCATTCGTGTCAATCATATAAAACTCACACATTATCATAAGTATGTCACTTTATTTCTATTCATTACATATTAGTATGTCATATGTCAACATCTCTCTATTCTTTGTCACCTCATGTTTCCTCTCTACATCTCACACTATTCTATCATGCAAAATCCACACATTATTATAAGCATGCCACTTTATTCATATTCATTACATATTAGTGTGTATATATATATCGTAAAATTACGAAAGTTGGTTTCCTTAGCCTCATCGGACATTAAGTATCAATACTTTCAAAAAAATAAGTCATATGTTCTAATGTGTTTAGAATTGATTGTATACTTAATATCTAAAATCTATTGTATATTTTTCTCTTTTTATATCTAGAGATATTGAATGTAATGGTATTTTCAACTCCATCAATCTCACCTCATAAAGTTTTAAACCAATGTTTTAGATTACATTTTTTTTCTTCAGAAGACTGAATAATACCTCAACTAATTAATAAACAAATGACTCACATATGACAAAAACTGGTCATGTATGCAAATATTGTTTAATCAATCCAAGAAAAATGTAATTCAATATGAACATGGCCTCTTGACATCTGAAAATCTGACTTTTCAATTTTTCACTCTACTTGTTAAAAAATGACGAGGACACGAGATGACACAAATACTTTTAGACGTTGATTGGAGATTTTGTTGAATGAGAATGACAGTTTTATGAGAACCATGCTAAATAGAATTTGTTAGCAAACTTGATGTACATTATCAAGAAAACATAGTCACTCATATCCCCCCGGAAAGTTGGTGAGTAATAGCATTGAAAGACTCCTAGAAAATTAATGACTTTTTAGGGAGGAGAAATTAGTGACTAATAGCATCAAGAAAATTTATGACTTTTAGGTAATCTCTTGAAAAGCTTAATACATGAAAACGAATTGAATCAAGCTCTTGAAGTCTCGTTTAAATGTCTCTTTCTATGTTCATTAGTGAATAACCCCATCTAACCCTACTTATAATTATGTTGATGAGTATGACATGGTTGAAACTTCAAGTTCATGTGAGGATGTATGATATACAACCAGCTTTGAAAGCATGAAAATAGTGAACCGTTCATTTTTTAATATGTAGTCTGATATATGAAAAACTTATGTGCTTTCAATAAGTAGTCTAATATCATTCAATCCGAGTTAATTTGTTGAGTATTTCTCTTTCATTTCATAACTTTTTTTTTTTGTTTGAGAACATCTACAAAGAAAGACTGAACCTCTTCTATTACCACTAAGCCAAACTCACTCTAGCAAAGAAAAATCTCCACAATTTTAACTTAGTTTGTTTGCTGCAGTGAGCATTGCTTTCAAAGTGGATTTTCAATCATTTTCAATTCCTTCAGACAGCAGATTACTTTCTTTCAAATTATTGTACTTTGGCTAACCATCACTATTAATCACAAGCTATCTTGTTGATGATATAATCACAACCCCACATGAAAAAACAGAACGACTTATATCCTATTATCGATAACTTAGGATAAGCTCAGAGAGTTGAGGTTTTAGAGACGACCCCACAAATTAAACAGTGAATGCTAAGATTTTTTAAGATCAGAAAGGAACCATCCCATCCATGCCAACAAAACATATGATATAAACCACCAGAGACCAAATTCATCTTTATTGACAATCAGTGCATTAGAAAAAGGCACTTTCAAGTTTATAAGATACACGAGCCGAGATGCAGAGATGATTGGCATCTTACATTGATTCATTATTGGTTCTAGCTAAGCATGTCATGTGATCAATGATTCTATATGAAGCAGAGAGGATATGTTCGAACCTTTACATTTTGCGTCGGGATTTTCCCTCTATACAGTTTACTCTGAAGCCTGAACTAAATTAGATATTCGGAATATACTATGAAGAGGGCATCTGGATAGTCTTTTGGAAGGCTGTTTATGTAGCGATGAAACTGCAACATGTCCTCCTTGGAAACGGTTTCGGTATCAACCACATCATCGCTGCAAGTGAGTACCCATAAGTCCTCTGAGTTGACCCTCTTTAAGCTGCCACGACAAAATGGACATGATTCTGACCTTGTGTTCCTGTAATGTAGGAAGAAATAGCAATTGAGCACAGAGTTCACTACAAAGTGCATCATACACAATGACGATGATGCTTAATAAGACTTGTTTTTACCAATTTCGGTAGCATTTGATGCACATTGAATGACAGCAATTCGGCAAAACCATCTTTGTACAGGGCTCCAAGCAAATACCACACTCGTCTTCTCGCTTCATTTCAATGTTCTTGAGTCTACCATCTTTATCACTTCTCTTCTTGCTGGACATCTCAATCCAGTGATGCTCTTCCTTGCAATCGTCCAACTTATCCAAGCTACCGTGGATTCGCTGAAGCGAAGGCAATATTATAGCTGGAATTCAAAACATGAGGAAACACACATTATCAGAATACACAAAACTACTAAAAAAGGACAAATCGTTAGCAAACAAACTTAATAAGTCAGTACCATAGAAATCCCTAATAGTTGCCTTCCTTCCATGCCTTGATATATTTTGTTTTTGTTTCCCCTCCGGATATACCTGAATTGATACAATGATCAACCATAAGATACCACAACCATACCGATACTGGAAAAAAACTTAATATAATCATCAATCGTCTACAACTACAAAAAACCAACAGACCTTGTACACAAGTATGTGGAAGAGGTTCAAATATCTTGGAAGCAAGCAAGTGCAAGAACAATCCATCCATTGTAGCAAAAACAGAACAATGGGAGCCAAGTGATTATAAACCAACTTCATTTGAAGATAGACACCCCCTTTTGCCATGGGGATTGCAGCTGCCCTAAAAGACCAAAAAAAATCAAACAAAAAACAATCAGATATCTAAGAATACCATCATCAAAACCCCAACAAACAACAATTTATTTCTTTCCATTTTGGGAAAAACCAAACTACTACCCTTACAATCACTTCCAGACAGAAACAAAACCAAGACGTCGATCATCGCGACTGAAAAGGGGAAAATTAAGAAAAATACTTAACACACAATTAAAAGAGAAAACTCACAAAGAATTAGCATACTGAATATCCGCTTCCAAAACTTCCAAAGAATCCTGATGAGAGAATTTCTCGAGCTGATAATACATAATCTGAAAGATTCTCTTCCCTCCCCTGCAAGAAACCGATGGAAACAAAAGAAGCAAGAAAACCAAAGCCTGGAGCTGGTTTTCTTAATGGGGTATGACGAAAGAAGAAACCCTACCTTAAAAACCTACAACCCAATATCCCCAACAAAAGAAGAGACTGAAAAATGGAGAAGGTAAGCCCCAAACCCACTTTCCAAAACCAACAAAGAAGCCTCTTTTGTCCTTTAGTCAATGGCGGGTGGCAGTGAAATTAAACCTTTGCTCAGCCTTTGTGGTCAGGAAAAAAAAAACTTTCATATAAGAAAGAACAAGTTTCAGCTGAAATATGATGATGATGATGATGAACAAGAAGAAGAAGATGAATGAATGGTAGAGTTCATTATGGGTTTGTTGGAGGATGGCTTCAATTTTTTTTTTTTTTTTTTTTATTTCTTCCTTTTTGATAAAGCTTTGATTTTTTTCATTCTTATCCATCCAAAACATATTCCTTTATTGCTTTTGAAGCCTTTAGTTTTTTTTTCTTCTTTTTTTTTTTAAATAAATAAATAAACAAATAAGAATAATTTTTTTCCCAACTCATATAATATATATAAATTTCTGCCTTCCATTATTGAAAAGTATAATTATTATTTTAGTAATTTTTTAATTTAATTTATTTTTAATGAAAATGAACTATGCCCTCTTAATTAATTGGTGATTAGTTGAGCTAATTGAAGAGTTATGAAGCTGTCCTAATGCTATAATAAGTTCATAGCCTATGTTGGTTAATTCACCAAATCAAAAGGATGGGTTTGGCACAAAAAAGTTTTAATTTTTATCAAATTTATAGATGTTAGAAATTGAATTTCACCTACTAATCATTGATTGATTTATAAAATTGTTAACTTTTTTCTATGCTTTGATCATAAGGAATAAGATTTGGAAAGAAAAAAAGGTTTTTTTTTTCTTATTTGAAATTGGTTTTCTTAATGATTACACACGACTTCGAATACGCTTGCGTTTCTAAAGGAATGATTTTTAAAATAAAAATGTTGAAAAATAATCGAGGCTCTCTCTTTCTTTTTTTCTTTTGAATTCAATTCCTAGAGTTAAAAGTCAAACTTGTAGTCTTTTGTGTATCTCGAACATTTAAAGTATGTTTGAATTAGCTGTAGAAAAGAATGTTATTGAAATTTAATTTGATGCAATATTATCTCCAAAGATATGTTGTAATTTGCTCTCGTTTTCTTGATGATTTAAAGAGTCAATGGGAGGAATTGGTGTCTAATTTCTTTTGAATAAAACTAAGATTAATAAATAAATATTGTCATTTTGAATATAATGTAAGTTTTTTAATATGTTCATAATTAATTAATATATTTAAGAAAATCGTAAAAAATAGAACATTTAACCAAATATTTATGTTCCTAAAAAATTTATAGTTGTTTTGGTCTACGAAGTCTAAATAATTTGTCCAAAAATTGTATCATACGACAAAAACATTTAAAATAAATGGTTCATGGTACTTTTTTTTCTTCATATTTTGGATATGGCAAAATTAGTGATATCATACAGCTATCAGAGCGCTATCGACTTTTAAATGTACTACTTTTATAATTTATAAAATATAGTGATACTATTTTTTTTTTGTCATTTTTGCCGGTGTTTTTTTTTTTTTTTTTTTGAAAAACCTCATTAATTTAATTATCTAACCAATCATAATCACCTAAAAAATTTAATAACTTTCAAACTACTTTTATATTGTTAATTTTATGGAACCAAATGTCTACATCATTATTTTGGTGATATCAAATCCTCTACTTGACTTGAACCTATAAAGGAGATTTTGACATATTTATAAATAATTACTATTCCATCAAATTAAATTTTGATAACATCTATTTCGATTGCTAATTCAAACATACCTTAATTTGTTCGTGATATATGTCATCTAACAAAAACCTATAAGTTTGACTTTTAATTATACATTTGAATTTAGAAGAATCACAATTCCTACTCTGATTTCCTAATGGTCCACATGTGCAGTTCCACAATTTGAACAAATAGATATGATGAATCTTTATTAATGTTTTTAAGCATTGTTTAATTTGTTTTATGCAACCTAATTTATTGATTAGATTTTATAATCTTCTCGTTTTCCAATGTGTATATATATGGTCAAACAAACTTGTCATATTAACATTTAACAAATGGTCACTTTATTTCTCTTTTTACTAACATTTTTGTATGCACTCTTTATGACTCTTAGCACATGGCCGAAAGCACTGTTTCTGCTTTCATATCAATCCCATATCGTTACCTAATTCTTACTTTCCGTTTTAATAAACATTTAATTGGTAATGATATGTAGGTTAAAAGAATATATACTTTTGAATGATTAAATTAAAGGTTTACATGTATAGTGTCTAATTTTGTTAATTTCCTGTGTTTAAATCCCCTCATAAGTTGTTGTATGAAAACTTCTCAAATACATATATATAGATTAAACGAGTATTTTAACTCATTATTACTCGAAACGTCTACTTTAATTGACATATTTAAGTTTTTACGAACACACCTACAAATGATTTTAAAATGTTTAAAGCCATTTTTGTCTTTTCAAAACCACCTTGAAACACAAAATTTAGTGAAAAAAATGTATATGTTAATTTTTAAAGATTACAAGTGAGTTTCAAAATAATTTTAACGATTTCAAATTGCTTATAAATTAAAAGATTAAACAATTCAATTTTCATGCTATTGAAGCTTTGTAATTATCACTTCTATAACTATTAACATATGCTTATGGCTATAGATTATTCTCTTAAAAAGATTTCATTACAAGAACAGAAATTCCCTTACCAAAGTTATAAAAATAAAAAAGAAATAAGAAAACGAACTATTTACGTGTATATATATATATATGTTTCATTTTACAAAATACTACCTTTAATCTACGATGAATCACCATAATCCAAAATAAATTACTTTGTATCTACATAATAAACATATAATAGTTTATAACGATCTATCACGATATCATGACATTTTTCTTCAAAATTAGAATAGAGTAGCTTAACTTATATAAAACATTTGGTTCAAATCTATCTACCTCTATTATTATTAAAAAAATAATTGTGATCTGTCATTTTTATGGTCATTAACATCTATCTAATGGTGATTGATTTAAAACGTACATGTAAAGCAATGGCAATCTTAAGAGAATCTTTGGAGAGAAAGGAACAAAATAAACAAATAAATCAAACAAATTCACTACATTCTAAAATGAAGTTGTAATATTATAATTTTTATTTTAATGATAGTCTTAAGTCAATGAGAAAGTTATTGGAGTTGAATTAGGTCCACAAGATTATATTGTTATTGCTATTAATTAAAACTATGGGCCAAATAGATGCTTCAGCTGTAGCAGAACTTAACTAAAATATACATAGATATTAACCACTTCCCCTATGAACAATTTCAAATTATATTCCCCATGTAAACTATAACCAAAGTTATGTCTCATCTGTTCAAAAAATCATATTAAAAAGTATGATAATTCAAGAAATAAGAGAATGATGAAAGGTAAAAATGTGTTGTCAGTGTTCCTACTCTTTGTGTTTCTATCAAACAATATTTCAGTCACGTATCGGTATCGTTTTATCGTACATTACCTGGAAGTCATGTCGGAGTTGTTGAGGCCTTATCTTGCAGAAGGAAGGAGGGAACCATCAGGGCTCTCGATTTCAAGAAAGGTTGTCAGCAAAGTTTTTCGAGATGATTGTGCTTTTAAATTGTCTGAAGATAGCTTTTGATTCCCTTCAGTACCATGTTCAATCTTGATCGCATCTTGTATGGCTAAGATGACTTCTTGCATCCTTGGCCTGGAAACTCCATGCTGTTGCACACACTGTATGGCAACTTCGGCGATTCTCCACACCGATTCTATTTTGACTTTTCCTTCTAAAAATGGATCTACGATGCTCGTCACGTCCCCTTTATGGACCAAGGACCTCGCCTGCAAAAACAAATTGATTGTCTGAAGAATTGAGAGCTGTGAAAATGTGTCGAAAGTGAAGATCTTACATACCCAGTGAACAATGTTCAATTCATTGCCGTAGTCTTCTGGTGAGACAGGTTTCTTCCCAGAGATCAGTTCGAGCAGCACGACCCCAAAACTATATACGTCGCTCTTTTCGGTAAGTTGTTGACAAGCATAATACCTGTTATTTTCAATGTCTATAGTTATCCAAGAGAAGGAGAAGGGGTGAAATGTGTGATGGAAAAACAATAAAATTTGGCATACTCAGGATCCAAGTAGCCTACGGTTCCTCGAGCAACGCTTGAAACATGGGTTAAATCTTCCTCAGCTTGCCTCGAGAGGCCAAAGTCAGAAACTTTTGCCCTCATATTGATGTCGAGGAGGATGTTGCTAGTTTTTACATCTCGATGGATGATACTCGGGCTGCATCCTGTGTGCAAATACTCAAGCCCTGAAAAATTATAAATTCAACAGAAAAAAAAAATTAAAAAAAGAAAGCAAGGGTTGAAAATGGAGCTAAAATTCAGAGAAAAAATAACACAGTTTTTCACTAGGATGAACCTTTAGCTGCATCTTCTGCGATGTGCAGGCGAGCCAGCCAATCCAAGTGCTTTTGAGTTGTAGAACCTGCCGATAAATTATTAATGGAGAAAGACTAGAAAAGTGAACGTTTCTTAAGACTGGACGGAAGAACAAACCATATAAGTGATCTCGCAACGTCCCATTATGCATGTATTCATAAACCAGTATCCGTTGATGTTCTTCTTCGCAGTATCCAATCAAAGGGACCAAATTTCGGTGATGAATTCTTGATAAGAGAGCAACCTGTTGATATTTACACGTTCAGTAAAATCGAGTACAATTTCACAGGTAAACTGTATTCACTCTCCCTCGTTTTCTTTTTTAAAGTTGTTGAGTTACGAGTATATAGTTCTCTCTTGGCAACATAAGAACCACAAGGATCTTAAATGGACTAATGTATGCGTAATCAAGAGAACGTTTGATTCACTTTTAGCAATATAAAATTATGTAAACACAACGAGATCCATCCAATAATAGGCCGACGACCTACCTCAGTCATAAATTGTTGATTCCCATGTGTAGATGACTCGGCCATGATCTTGACGGCAACTTCTTTGCCATCAATCATTTTCCCATAAAAGACTGACCCAAAGCTGCCTTTACCAATTTTCTTAGAGAAGTTATTCGTCGCTTCTTCCAGCTCGGAGAGGGATAAATAATAGGCCATGCCTTCGTCCCCCTTGCCGATCGAGTATGCAGAAGAGCGTTTCGTGCTGATATTCAGAGAACCGCCTAAAGCCCACAAGACATAACATAATTTAGAAAAGGTAGTGCTATAATAGAAATATTAAGCAGGTTTCTCGAGTGGGAACCTTTTTTCTGGTAAGGTGCCGTTTTTCTTCGAAGCTTGCGAAGTAACAGCAAACTTCCTAAAAGTAGAATAACCAGAAGCACAAGCACTCCCAATGAAACTCCTAATATAAGCTTAGAATGCACCTTGTATCGTTCAGTTTTGTGCAGCCCCACGTTACCATCATACCTGCAAGGTAAGATCACAAAGAAGTAAAACAAACACATCAACACCCCTCTTCATGTCCCATCCCTGTCGTTCTTATTAAGACTGCTCCTCTTCGAGCAGAAATAGCAACTTCAAACACGTGAGTTGTTTTATCAGGTCTTACGGTGCACAATCTACATAGACTTCGTGTAAGAGACCAACAGATTCATTTCTACTAACAAAAACGCAGTCATCCATCAAGCCACAACTCCCTCTAGATGAGTCCTGACTCTTAAGGCATTTATAACTTATTTTTTTATGCTTTGTCTCTAAAAAAAGAAAACCACATTCTCAAGGCAGTTAAAGCCTTATGGTGGGGCATCAGTTGGAGTACTTACTTAAAGATGAGTTTCTTGGCCAATAATTCTGAGGGTATTTCACCAGAAAACGTATTGTTTTGGATATATCTGCCACACACAATTCACACGGTCAATATAACAAGCAAGCTTTTCGTAAATGTTATGAGAGAAACAATAACCCAACTTTCTATTCAACCTATTTGACATACAACGCTCAAAGTTAGAGATTTGAACATACAGTTCCTGTAAGATGGGCAAACTACCCAGGTAAGAAGGCAATGTCCCTGTTAATTTGTTGTTCTCGAGATGTCTGCATGTTCAAAGATAACAATGCTAAATCACGATGAAACATAATGTCCTGTTTCACAAATGGAAAATTGTAGATAACCTCAAGTGCTTACAAAATCTTCAAGTTTATTAGATTACTCATGTCAGGAAGTGGCCCTGCAAGAGAATTTCCATCCAACCACCTGAAGAAAAGGAGGACATGACAATGAGTTGCAATGAGGATAGGTTACGAAAACGGTGCTTTGCTTGAAGCAAGTTGGACTTACAATTCCACCAACCCATCCATAGTATTGATCTCTGGGGGAATTTCTCCCTTGAGATTCTTTCTGGAAAGCTCTCTGCATAAGAGGTGAAAGGATAGATATGCATGCATAGGTAAAATGCTTAATTTCCTTGAATACATATTCAACTTCTTAAATTTTCAATTAATTGGCACAAAAGACTTGAATCTTGCATTTCCTTTCTCAAGCAGGATATTTCTCAACTAGCTACATACCAGAAATGCATGGTTTGAACCTCTAAAAAGGATAAAAATAAAACCATTGAACTGATGAATAAAGTTACATTTTAGTTATTCTTGGTGGTTGCATGGCAGAACAAGTCACCCATTCCCAGCTTGTTGGAACACAAGGATCGCCTATATTTGACCAGACATTCTCTGCTGACACGTTACGGAAGACATTCGCAACAGCTTCTACAATTTGAGACAGAAAACAGAAGTCAATCAACTTCAGTAGGGAAAATTTATAATCTGCCACAGATAAAAACTTTGATGTTATCACGAATCTTCATAATAAGATATGATGGATGAGGAATCTACCATCTCGCCCATCAGTCTTGGGAACAATTTCAACATATCTGCTAATTTCCAATGCATTCAGAAGTGGTCCACGAGTCGAATCTCGAGTCTTGACAAACGAGAACGAAAGCACAAAACTCAGAGTCACATTCATATAACTTGGTTCGTAAAGAGTATATGTCCCATTGGCATTCTCTGCAATATTCACCACTGCATTGCTCGAATCCGGAATGTTAGGTTCCTCCAATTTGAACTTCCGAGTCTCGTTCCAACCCAAATCTTCGATCTCAGCAAAATATGCATAAGCCCTAGCATTGGCAGGAAAATCATCCAAATTCAACCTGTAGCTGAGCACTCCTTTTGTGCCAAGAACTGCAGTTTGCATCACTTTAACAGGTGGATATTCTCTAGTCATTACATTAATATTATTCAATGTGCTAATTCTTTCTGTCCCTGGAGCCACCCCCACAAGATAATTCTGCCTCTTCTCAAGGTCTGAATCCCAAATTCTGTCATATGGATCATCTGGGTACCTAAGAAAAACAGATTCAAGTACACCAAATAAGTAGTTTCCTCACCATTCAAACGAACACTTGAAGCCATTGATTTACGCGGTTGTGTGTTAGCTAGGTTCACTTGAATAGAGGGGAATAGTTTACTACTAAGCCAGATTACATATCGGTGATGCCTCAAACCGTAAATAATGTAAATATGACAAATCCGAATACAACTTAGGTTTCGGGGCAGAACCCTTCAAAGTAGCTTACCTTATCGCATCCTTGGTTAAGGCACCAAAATTCACTCTAGCAGCTACTTCCAAGAAGAAATTATCTTCAAAATCTGTTGCATACATTGAAAGATTAAAAGGGCGAAGCTCAAGAGTGGATATGAATGGAGAACCAGTAGTTGCACAGCATATGCAAACATCAAATGAATTTGAAGGTGCCCTGATGATCATCTCCTTCACATAAACTCTCGAAGCATCAAAAATAGTAACAGTAGACCACTTAGTTGCATCCAAATAGAGCTGAAATTTAGGGTAAGTTTCTTCATCTTTCAAACTCCCATATTGAAAAGTTGCTCGAACCAAATATCTTCTTCTTTCCTCTGTTTTCAAAGTGTAACAGTACTTCTTGTCGTCGATTGGAAAGTCTCGCCGTGTTTGGTACTGCATCAAGTTTCCATTTGGGTTTTCCACCGGTGATGACCCACCGGCGTTCATAATTCCGGCGTCGGAAATCCATGCCAGCCCTGTAACTGGGTCGGTGTAATTCTTTGTCCCTCCACAATCTATACTGATGAACTCTGTTTTTTTGGAGAAATCAGTGTTGTGGGGTTCATTTTAAACAAAATGCGTATGCATTTCAAAACATCAAACGGGGAAAAACAAAATGAGGAACAACAGAGAGAGAGAAGAAAGAAAGAACATACCTTTAACCTGACAATGGACAGAAGAAACGACGAGAAGAAGAATCAAACCCCAAAAAAGAGGAAACCCCATTTGAAGAACAAAGAAAATGAAGAAACCCACTGATTTTTATCGATGATTATGCATAACAGTGATCGTTATAACGACAACAGTGAGCTGAGCTTCACTTTCAAAGTCACATGGTGTCCTCCAACTTTAGATGGGTCTGTGCTTTCTATGCCCATAGTGTTCAATCATATCCTCCCTTTGGCGTAGATTTTGGGTTATGGAATCGTCTTTTTCCAACCCAAAACCTTTCACTGGCAAGTTTTTTAGACTTTTGTTGGTCCAATCCTAGAAATCTATCAAACTTACTTTTTATTAACGTCATCAACCACCTTGGAACTCATCCTCGCCAATTTTAGGATCATGTCATTTCACCTTTACCACCTCAAGAATTGCCTCATTCATTACAAAAATTCAGGTATCCTTTCAACTACCTAACTAATAACTAATAAGTGTGTTTGAAAACTAGAGTTGTAAAATGAAGTTAGTCAATAAATATAAATAAATAGATAAATACGAAAGTAAAAAATCGAAATAAAATGAAATAGTAGATAAATATGTAAACTTCAATAGCATTTACGTAAACTTTAAAAGTAAAGTTAGTATGTCAAAACTGGTTGTGAAGCTTTTATCCTCCATTTCGCTCCTTTTATTTTGTATTTATTTGGAAATGAGTGCAATATAACAAAGTGAGGCTAAATGTTTATGGGAAAAGAAACAAAGATAAAATGATTTGTTTTCATATGGAAATAGAGAAAGAGAGATAGTGAGGGCATTCATTCAAATCCTCATGCAACAGTGAAGAATATGGAAAAAGCATAAACTTTTAGAAAGAAAAAGATAAAGAGAAGTGACAAATTGAAAATGATGGTGCACTACACTACACTTCTAAATTCACAAGATTTTATGAAGATAGATGGGGCATGGTAGATTGATAGAGAGAGCCATGCAAAAAGATAAAATAAAATAAATATATGAATAATATAAAGTGAGGAAAGAGGTTCAATACAATATATTCTTGTGGGCTTTAATCAACTTTTGCTTTTGGTTAAAATTACAAAATAAGTGCTTTTCTTTTCTCCACTTGGGAGGGACAGCTTGTCTGCAGCTTTTTCAAGCTTTGAAAAAAAATGCACACACGGATTCGCTTTGCCTTTGGTCCCTCTCAATGACGAAATCTACTTCCATTTTATTCACCTTTGAATTGGTCAAGGAATCAATTTCCCACTCTTTTTTTTTTAACTATGAACAAATTTCTACTACTACAACACACATGGTTGTAATGGTTATAAGTACGACTACCGACTACCGCTGTTGTTAATGTTTTCAAGAAAAATTTGTCAATATTGATATTTGATAGCCTTGTTAACGATAAATTTGAAAAACTTCGTAATGAAAGCAATTCAATTACATTAATGAAATTTCATAACGGTAATCTTAACAATTTGGTTTAACATCAAGAAATTATAAACTCTATGTCGGAATTTATGACTAATGAAATATTTTGTATGGAAATTAATAATATGACAGTATAAAAACTTGAACTGAATTAATTCTTCTGTTAAATTTGTTCTATCAACCTATTCAATGGAAATTAATTTCAACTTATACCCAATAGCCATTTCAAAAGTTTTTCCCCTTTCTCAAAATTGAAAGCTATCTATCATTCATAGGTGTTATCGTTATTAGTTCTCAATCTGAGAAATATGCTGCCAGTTGTTATTATTGACTGCGATTATCAATGATAGCCATAAAAAAAAATCAAATTATAAATAATAAATTGACAAATCGATATCTTATGATAAACCAATCAACGACCATTAGCAACAAAATTGACTCATAGCTCGATGCCCAAAAAATCGTAAAACAAGTGCTAAAACTTAGTACTAAGATGAATGAACTAGGATAAACCAATTAAGATGAATCAACAACATAAATCAATGACACATTCATAAATCAACGACTTCAAAACAAAAACTTCACGAATGGCAAAAGCTTAAACCCTATTGCAACTTCTCTCTTATTAAGTTATGGTATTTTTTACAATAATCAATTGTTGGAGCCTCTGCAAAAATCATTACAGCCTCCAGAGAACTTTACACCAAAAATATTTCCTATCAAATTAAACATATACAAATTTGAATATATAATACGTGGCATAGTATATTTATAGGATTAAAGAACAAAGAGATACCCACACTCTAAATGGTATATCTCATAACAAAAATACACCCACCAATGTGATGGGGAAACCCAGAAAAAATTTACCTATTTTTCAAGGAAATATTCCCACAAATAATCCACAGAGGTTTAAATCATAACAAAGTTTGCCACCAAGATATACATATGAAACCCATCCTAAATAAGGGTAAATAAGGCAAGGGCATATATGCAATTTGTGCCAAACAATTTTGAAATTTTTTAGTCCATTAGACTATTTAGGAAAAAGAAATAATAGTTTACGTCGTCGTCGTCGTCATTAGTGCAGTGCCTAATTGATAGTTGAAAGGAAAGTTTACAAAAATACCATCATATTTGCCAAATTTGTGATATGACTGTTTTTTATCTAAATTTTTTTGTCATCTAGTACAATTTTTTTAGTTGTTGAAATCCCTCAACAGTAGGATGAATTCTTCCTAGAGGCCCAACAGAAGTTTGGCCAAATAATGAGTAATTATAATAATAATGGTTTGATAAACCAATATTTGCAACATAGTCTACATAAACTTCTATTGGATCTTGCTATATTTGTAAAAAAAATTATATATTTGCAACTATCTCTACAATTATTCCGAAAGCTTTATTCTAGCTCCCGCTCCTCTTCTCCATGTTGTTACTTTTTATCTTTCCTCGTTTTTTTTTGCTCTTTTCTTATATTCCTCATCCGTTGTAACCATAATTTTTTCTTTGGAAAAGAAAACTTTAGAACAAGAAAGAGGAAAGAAATGGTAGAACATTTGTGTAATAACCACGGTATATTTTTGCTTAAAAATGGGATATATTTTTGCTTAAAAATAGGATATTCAATAAGATGAAATATCAAACGAGAAATATGTTTATACAAGAAATAAAAAAGAAAACGTAGGAACCACTGATAACATGACAGTAATGGAAATGATTTCAGTCCAAGAATTTGGAGAAAAAAATATCAATAATGAAATGCATAGAAAGAAAAAAGAAATCAGAATTAACTAAAATAGTTGAAGTAAAAAAAAGTTAGTTGAATACTAAAACAATCATAACATTTAAAGAGATTTGCTTGAATTGAATAAAAACATGAACAAAAAAACCTACCACTAAGGAAGCAAAAATTTGAAGAGAAAAGAAGAAGCCATAAATAAGTCCAACAATAGTCTACGGTTAGATTGGTCCAAATTTATATTGTTGAAATTTTTTCAAAAGGTGTAGATATTTATGAAATCATGTTGATATTTGATAACAGGGTCCTTTGAGCTAAATATTCCTATTTTTTCTTGGCTATAAATCTTAATACTTAGGCCCGAATTTTTCCATTCAACTTTAGATTGAGAAAAGGAAGGATCTGGCAATTTGTTCTTGTAATCTTTGTTTGATATAGCAATGATATACTTTGAACTATTTAACTTCATTTCATTATATTTAAAAAGAACTTTATAATAATAATAATAATAGTTACTATTATTTAAAAAAAGAATTGAGATCTTCCTAAATATGACGGGTTTTTGTCCAAGGTAAACGAGATCCTAGAATTAAAACGACTCTTGTTGAGGAAGAGAGATGGTCCAACTGTTAAAATCCATGGAGGAGTTCGTTCAAGAGACAGAAGAAGATGGTTAAGAACCACTGCCCACTTTTCGGTGGAATGAAGTGGCGAGATGAGATCAAACTTAGTTAAGAATCACGATTATGTTGTTTGTAAATTCATAACCCTCTATTTGTTTTACTTTTAGCAATCAATCAATGGGTTAAGGAATTAGTCAATCCTATGTTTATCTTAACAATGCTTAGTTATTGGGTTTTGGGTTTTGTTTAGCAAAGGAAGGAAAGTCTGACTTGGAAACAATGCAATCCCCAATTGCAGTTGAGAAAGTTAAGAAAAACAAAAGGGTAAAGACTTACAAGAGAACCTATCCTTTTCTTGTCTTAAAGTGTTACAAGGTTTGAAGTTTGAAATCAAAGCAATACCCATCTCCCCATTCTTTTACTTTTCTTGTTTCTTTTCGTTTTGATTACCCCCTTATAATTCTCAGATGACAGGACAAAGCCTTTCCTCAAAAACATTTCACCTTTTTTTCTCTAGATCATCTTCCTTTTTGTCTTTTTCTTTATCATTTGTTCTTCTGTTCTGTCAAATTCAAAGGATAAAGAATGTGGCCAGAACAACCCAAAAGGAATTCATTTAAAGAATCTCTTAAAGCTGTCGAAGCTGATATAAGACATGCAAATACATTGTAAGTATAATACATAGGCTTAATCCAAGAAATGTAAATAAAATACCTGGCAATATAAGGAGGCAGCTTTTGGGGGTGGTTCTGTTCTCAGCATCTAACTCTTCCAAGTGATTTATTTCAATGCTCCTCCAATTTTCTGCTGATAGTCTTCAATTGTTGGCGATATTTCCATCATTTTCCCTCAATTTAAGTCTTCACAAGTTTCATCTTCTGTCCACAAACCCTACTTTATATTCTAGAATCCAGAAGATTGCCATGGTTCTGAACTTCTGATATACAAGCATTGTTGTTACACTGGTTGAGTATTGACATTGAAATCTGGGGTTTGAACCGTTTTGGATTTGCATTTGCAGGGCCGCTATGCTACCGAGAGAATATGGCGAGTTTTGTATTCAGATGAGATTGCATTACAGCCCATTTGCTCCGTTCCTTCTTCATTGGATTGAATGGATGGATTGCAAGTGCACAGATCCTGTTCCAAGTTTCTTGGGCCTTTTCCATATACTCTTGTACAAGGTAAGGTGTTTCCCTCAATTTTTGAGGCATTATTGACAACTTCACTTCCATATTCCCAAGCCTCGGGGAAAATTTTCTTTCTCGCCTGAATGTTTCTAGCTGTTTAAAGAAATCTAAAGCCCCTTCAATGCTTACTCAAGTATGCAGGTATACGTCGATGGAAAACCGTTGGTGTCGCCAAGAGAAAGAAAAACCACCCTCAAGGAGTTCTATGGTCCGTAGTTCTCTCCTAACTTCTTCTTTTCCAGAGTCAAACAGATTAGTTCAAAATTATTTACTATCAAAACCATTGCAGCTGTAATATACCCTTCACTTAGGCAACTTCAAAGTGGACGTGTCGGGTCAAAAGAAGAGACTTCGTCTAGGAAGATAACAGAGGATGAACAAAAGCTATCTAATGAAGATCTTCAGAGGGATGAAGAGTGTGGGATATGCATGGAGAACTGTAGAGATGTCGTCTTGCCAAATTGTGGTCATTCGATGTGCCTCAGCTGCTTTAAAGACTGGTAATCTCACTAGTGGCCAATTTACACCAAATTTTCTTTCTTCCTAACTTCAAAATTACTGTTGTACGCCTTTCTTATCATTAGTTAACAAGAAATTTCCCTCTGGTAATCATGTTTTCAGGAGTGCGAGATCACGTTCCTGTCCGTTCTGTCGTAACTGTCTAAACAGCTTGAGCACCAGGGATCTATGGATTCTTACAAGCGATACTGAAATCATCGACTCCGAAACTCTTGCCAAGGAAAATCTATTACATTTCTACCTTTACACCGAAAGCCTCCCGCTGTTTCAACCAGACATGAATATTTTTATACCAGATTATATGTTGTGATCCATCAGAAAGAAACATTATCCGACTCCTAGACAAGACTTGTATATAACTTCAATTGAGGGAACCCCTTTCGCAACATGGGAGGAAGATTCTGGAAATCTACAAATTGGATAGTAGGAGATGTCAAAACAATGGCTTCTCGAGTACGAGACAGTCATCTAGATCATATCCAAACTATTGTGTAAGCTTGATTCTCTGCTAATATCATCTGTACAGATTCACGAGATTGCAAGATAGAAAGATAGAGAGAGAATGAGAAAGCATTTATCTGTACGTACAGCAAATCCAATGGTTTCTTTTCTCCTTTCTCAGCGCTTGCATTCAGTTACTCTGTACAAATTCAACGTGTCTGAACATGTTCTGTGACCTTATACCACATGAATTACTGATAGAGCATTGTCATTTCAAAAACGTAATCAACTTTAATTTTTTAGTAAATAATTCAACATAATACAGATGGGGCCCATATCAATGAAAGTAGATTAAGACTAAGGTTATGTATAGTGTGATAATTGATACCACCGGTGGCTCAGGTTGAGTTCAGACAACTACAAGACACTGAGCCATTCTTGAGAGAGCTTGTTCCCCAGATGCATTTTCATCCTATTGTGGGATCGGAGATACTGTTGTTTCGATCATAAATTAACAGACTAATTCAGTGAAGAAAACACTGGCCTGTCGTTCATGAAATTTGTCTGTCCAAATAGGGAACTTGGGTCTGCTTAAATTGTTGTAAAATAGAGAGTTTCTTGCTTCTAAATAAGCCATCGAGAGTTTGTTCATACAGAAGTATTGGCTCTACTACTTAACTAGGCAACAAAGAGAGATAAGAGAATCATCTGAAAAGAACTTACACCTGATGATTGGCATTTTGATTCATCTCTCTAAAACTCTAACAAGGCTTTCATGTTGAGCTTGATTCTCTGAAAGCAAGAAAGCAAGAACATAACTCCTGAGGTAACGTTTCCGCTACTAATATTCAATCCAGACAATAACAGAAGGAACCACGGCTCTTCAAAATTCTGATGAACCAATTCTCTCAAAACAAAATTCAAAGCAGTTGCGTTTAACAGGTAACTAAAGGTATCATTCCATCAGTAATGCCAAATGTTTACATCGAAGCTTTGTTGAAAATAGATTACAAAAGCCAGGATGAAATTGCAAGAACTTCATCTTCATAACTGTTTACATCAGGTTCTTTGAAACTGAAAGCAGATAAAGAAAATAACTACACCTACTCTCGAAATCTAATCCCAACTCTTCACTGGACATTAATGTCCACAATTTTACTTGTAGCCATAGCCTTTGGTATTGTTATGTACAAAACCCCATCTTTTACCTCTGCCTTAATCTGCTCAAATTGAACATTCTCAGGCAAAGCAATTCTGCTACTGTATCTCCCATAGCTTTTAGCAGACCAATCTCCTTCTTCTTCTTCAACCTTCCCATTTTCTTCACTAGCCTTCTTCACCTTCTCAGCCTTCTCAGCCTTCACAACCAACATCTTCTCCTCCACCCACACCTTCACATCGTCCTTCGTCATACCCGGCATGTCAAACCTCATCTTATACTCATTTTCCCCTTCCTTGATCTCCCATGGAGTTCTTCCCCTACTGTACCCAGCACCATCGCTAGTAAATGGAGGCGATGGCCATGCTCCCGAGTAAGCAAACGGATCATCCATTATCCTCTCCATTGTCTCCATCATTTGCTGTACAGTTCTCGCCGTCGGAAATCGATCCCAAAGCCCTAGAAAAAACGAACACAAACAACAAACAAAATTAAACCAAAACCAAAAAGAAGAGTTGCCCATTAATTAAAACCAGCAACAAGGTCGGATTAATTACCAATTGGAGCAACAGGAGCTACTCGTTTCTTCGGTGGCTGAGCTGTTTGTTTTTCCTTTCCGATAGTTCTCTGTAAGTGATCGAGATTATCTTTGCCATCCCCTGCCACGGCTTTGACGCTACTTTTACGAACAAACTTCTTGGGATCATTGGAGGCTTTGGTAGGAATGAAGGAGACGAATCGAGTCAGATTTGATACAGCTTGAGCCATTCAAACAGAACTTTGTGGATTATGTAGGAATCTGTGGGCGAAAGGAGAAATGTGAAGTTCGAATTGAGTTGGAGGAAGTAGTAGGAATGAGGATTGTGTTAAAGGAACGTTTAGGTGATGAGAAAATCGCCATTGTTGGAATTATAAAAGGATGGAGAAGGAGGGTCTGGAGATGGAAAGAACTGGAACCTCCTTTCGTTCTAGATCTCTCCAGAAATTTGAGCCATCCAACAGAATTATCCTCTATTTTGTATATTGAATATATCAACTACACATCTCCTAGAAGCATCTAATGATTTGTGTGTATCTAGACACGAGGTTGTATTTTTATTGTTCTAACATCCTTCCATATGCTCCTAAGGGTGAGCATCTACCTCTTAAAAAAAATAGGTATAAATGATCACCCGACACCAAATGAAAAGTTATTTAGATGAAGTACATTAGTCATTTACTACAAAAGAGAAGGGCAAAAAGAAAATGTAAAAAGTAAAATCTACTTCTACAAGTATATATAGTAGAGATAGGTAATAGATTACCCTAAAATCTCTTAAATGGAGAATAGAATGAGGTTTTAATTTAAATTTTACAATATACTTGAATCCCAATTTTTGACCTCTTCCAACATCAACTTTCCTACGATTTCTCACCAACACCAATTATGGGCCAGGCCCATTAGCGATTTCCTTAAAAATAAGATAATAAGAATAATATTTTTTCAAAATAATAATAATAATATAGCTTAATAAAATAATAATATTTTTCGAAAAAGAAAGAAAGAAAAAAACTAACAAACTATTTACACTAACCAATATTAGTAAATATGTTGTTATTTTTTTCTAATTTTTGATAATTACTCTAAAATAAAGTTATAAAAATAGATAATTTATGCTCAACTTGAAAGTTGTAGTATATATATACACACGAATTAATAGGTGTATTAATCTAAACTCTAAACTAATATTTATATCAAGTATATTAATAACTTTTTTTTATATATTTTATTTAATTATATCAAGTATATTAACGATTTTTCTCATATTTCATTTTAAAAAATAGTAGCCATATAATTGTTTCATTAAATATTTTTTTATTTTTTATACGTGTGTAAACTTGTTTAAATATTGAAATTTATTCGTAAACAACTTTCAAAGTATAATTGTAACGTGTTTCGTGAAGTTGAATATGTACTTATCTTATTATATCTTGGTTGAATGCATACTTTGATTTGAGAAAATGGAATGTATTATGTTTTTGAGGTCTAAATATTGGAAGAATGTTTGTATATTCACAAGATTTCTATCTTCAAGGAGTGATCGATTTCAGGAATTTGGAAATCTTATGATTGTTGAAAAAATTCTCTCCCCTTCAATCAAAGATAACACTTTTATTTATAGAATTCTCATGCATTCTGGCGAAACATAGATGACACTATATTTAATTTATGTTGCAAAATCGGAAAAGAAAATGACATAATTTATAATTCAAGTCAAAAGGATTATCTGTCACTAATTAAATAAAAATATGTTCATAGATATTTTGAATTGGAAATGTCTTCCACTACCACGAAATATTTGTATTAATTATAAGAAACTTTGCATCCCATTTTAATTATATATACTCAACCACAGCTAATAATAATAATTATATAAGAACAAAAAAACATTTCCTCGTTGATTAAGAACTACTATTCTTCCAATTGGATTGTCAACTCATTGACACGAATCATTTAATAGATATATCTAAAAGTTAATAATCAATGAGATATCAATATCACATAATATATTACTTTTCCATATACTATCATTACATATTGTCCTACTTGATTGTATTTATGTATTCTGGTTAAGACGTAGGCTATAATTGACTAAATTTTTATAGGACAAAATTTCCAAATCTATGTGGTCTCTTTGTAAACGAGTTAAAATATTTAAATAACTTCATTGTGATTACCTATAATAAAACGACCCTCGCATATTATATAAACTAATAAATTGGTCAAGATCTTTGAACTAGATGGTTTTCAGTTAAAGTAATAACATATCTTATCCATGATAGTGTTCGTGGTAAGAGATTTTGTTTTTCTTTCGTCTCATAATATTCTTTTAGAATATGGTTTAAGTCTTCCCTTAGAGAAAAGTTACTTAACGAGCTAGGGCATAGAGAACCAATCTTTGAAATTTATCTTTTTCTTAATTAGTTAATCCAAAATTATCGACTTAGTTAAGAGATAATGTACACAGTCACATTAATAATATATTATTAAACTCAAATTAAATGTTAACAAAGGGAGAGAATGAGTAAAATCATCAACATCCCTCTTGTGATCAAGATGTTTAAATTAAACTTTCTTGTGAATCAACTTTTTGAACGAATATGAAAGTGATAAACTATATATAAAATTTAAAAGAGTTGGTGGTGAGTCAATATTCATAAATGACAAATATTAAATTGCTACTAAGAAGAAATCAACCGAACATAACATGTACGATCAATTGACTTTTACAAGATATCATCGCATTGTCGTAACTATTTTCATATAAAAGTTGTCTTAACTAAAAAAAAATAAAAAAAGCCACGAGATAGGAAATATATACAATTTTGATAACATTTTTTTCCATCAACAATACGAGATTGAGACGTTCAAACTATCGACAAAAATCAAATGATATACATCTTAATTAGTTTAGTTAACCTAGATTATGAATATGAAGATATGAATACGCTAAACATGATTATTATATTACAGACTTGAAAAAATCGCCTATGATAAATAAATAATTAATTAATTATAGGATTTGATTTCTCACTACGAGTTGGAAGATTTGTTTAAGTTAATACTCTTCATATCAAAGATATGCTATAAACTATATGAAGATTGCAATATAAAATTGATTTAGTCCCAATCACAAAGCAATTGAAATGTTCAAACAAAAACACATCCATTCTCTTCCTTTTTTTTTTTTTTTTTTGTTTCTTTTCTATTTATATGTTATTATTATCAATATACAAATTGTTATGTTTTCTACACATACTATTTTAATTAAGCAAGTTATTAAGAATTGACTTTTTTAGTAGAAATTTATTGTTAATAGCAATATAAACCATTTAAAAAGTAAATTGGCAATTATATAATACTTAATTACAAGAATTTATTACCTTGATTTTTCTATATTCAAATAGAGAGCAAATAATATTATCATTTTTTTTCAATTATATTGATTGTAAATTAATTACATAAATTATAAAATATGATTACTTATTTTCTCAATAAATTAGATATGATCAACATTTTACATTATATTTAAATACAAGTAGTTTATGTTTAATAGTACAAAATTTAAAATTCAATGTATTTTTCATCATTTATAGTTTGGGAGTAAAATTTTGATTTAATTAGAAAATAAAATTATTGAATTTTTTTTTTATTATGACTAGATATTGTGATGATATGTTCTTTTTTAGTTTATAATTTAATGGTTTTCTTGCACATTTTAGTGCTTTTATTAAACATTTGCTAATATTATTGATAGATATTATGGATTAGACATATTTCTCTTACTAATTTTCTCCTTAATTGATGATTAGAATATATATATATATAACAAGATTGTTTCATAGTCATGGAGTCCTTACAATGATGCAAACTTTGAGAAAGTTTTGTTGCCTACATATATTTGAAGAAATAATATTATAAAAAAATAGTTTATGTCATTAATTTCACAAGAAACAAAATCTAAAACAATGATGAAATAACTATTAAAAAAACAAACAAATTAAAATGTTTTAATTTTAAACTACGATAGCATTTACAGGACTGAAGTGTAATTAATATTACTGAAAATTACACGTGTGACAGAAAACGTGAGTAATTGAATAAGAAATGAGGTGGAAAAACATAATAATAATAATAATAATAATAATAATAATAATAATAATAATAATAATAATAATAATAATAATAATAATAATAATAATAATAATAATAATAATAATAATAATAATAATAATAATAATAATAATAATAATAATAATAATAATATAAAAAAAAAGTTTAAATCGAAAACCGTAAAAATGAAATAAATTTTAGGACCCAAAACATACAATTCAAACCTGAATTTTAGATTACACGTTACATTACAAACTCAAATTCTCATTCCATTATAGTTATCAAGTTATCAAACATCAGTATATAAGTGATTCAAAGGGGCTTAAGCTACCCTTGAGGAGGTTCATGGGAGAATGAATAAGTTTAGTTATTTAATTTTAAACTTTAGCTAACTTATTTTGTAGGTAAAGTGTCCAAGTTTGCATGAAGTTTTAATTATAAAGAAAGAAAGGAAAAAAAAAAAAAAAAAAAACTCATATTTTCTCATTGTACACTTAATGTACAAAGTTGAATTTGTTAAATTTAATCTCAAGTTGTGTTTTTCCTTTTTTAAAAATTAAAATTCGAGCCGTAATTGTAGTTTTTTAAACAAATACAATTTTTTTTTACTTCAATGTCAACTTTCCAAAAATCTAAATACAAAAATGCCAAAACTTATAAATTAATAATTAAATGTATTGATTCAACCCATGATATATATAAATTAATAATATTTGTCCAAAAAAATATTAAAAACTTAATAAATATTAATTAATTCCAAAACGTATTAAATTATCAACATCCAATTATATAATTAACTTCATCTTAATTAAAAATTGAAAACCTAACAGCTATAATGATACTAATAACAACAATAGTATACTAACAAATCACATTGACACCCAACAGATTATATTTCATTGTATCAAATTATACTTTGGTGTGTCAATCATTGTTACAAGGAGTAGGTGAGTGGGAAACAAAAAATGTAATGCACATATACATTAATACATATACTTATACTTATATTTTTTTATATATATTGTAGCCGATTCAACAAAGAATTAAATAAAATTGGCTTTATATTATTTATATGATGATGTGTTATCTTCTCCATCTTGCTTTGACTTAGTTTCATGCATTTCTTCATAAATTTGGATCCAAAACAAACCTTCAATTTTCAACCCCCTTCCTCTCATCAGCTTGTCTTCTTTACATTATTATTCTTCTTTCACTCTCCAAATTTCAATCGATCATGGCCGTCCAAATCCAAATCGTTTCTAAAGAAATAATCAAACCGTCTTCTCCGACGCCGGACCACCTTCGCCGTTATTGTTTATCCTTCCTCGACCAAGTCACCGTCGATGTCTACAACCCAATGGTTTATTTTTATGTTGCCGGCTCCGCCACCACCCCTGCCAAAATAGCCGACCGCCTAAAAACATCTCTCTCCGACTTCTTGACCCATTACTACCCTCTCGCCGGTAGACTGAACGCCGATGAGCTATTCATTGACTGCAACGACGATGGTGTCCCCTTCATTGAAACCAGTGTCAACTGCCCACTTTCTGATGTAATGAACACGCCGTTTCCTTCCGAATTGAACAAATTGCTTCCGTTTGAATTGGACAAGCTTGACGATGTTTCAATGGGGGTTCAGTTGAATGTGTTCGAATGCGGCGGTGTTGCTGTTGGGATCTGTGTTTCTCATAAGATTAGTGATGCTCTATCTTTTTTCATTGTGGTTAATGAGTGGGCGGCGTACTGCCGAGGAGAGGAGGCAGTGCGAGTCCATTTGTCGTCGGCCGAGGTGTTTCCACCGACGAAGACTAAGGTTCACAACACGAGGACAAGTATTTTTAGACAGAGAGTAGGGAGACGGTATCATATTGATGCTGCAAACGTTGAAACTATTAGAGCTAAATATGCAGACTGTCCTGCCATGGAAAACCAGAGGCGACCTTCGAGAGTTGAGGCTTTGTCTACTTTCATCTATAGCCGTTTTATTGCCGCCATTAAAGCGGTAACACCCTTTTAAACTTTGTTTAACTTTATGGACTAAATGATTACAAGTTTAATTAGGAGGAAAAAAAAAAGTTCGATTGGAATTAATTTTCTATTACCTCTATAATAGGTTTCAAACGATCGCTTGGAAAATGGAAGCTCAGAGTCGGAGAAAAAGATATTCTTAGTATGTCACTCTGTAAACATACGCTCAAGACTTGACCCACCGGTTCCTGATTACGCATTTGGAAACTATTATCGAACCACATTTGCAGTTCCTTCAGAGGAGGTTCTTAACGACGAGTATTGTTACGATCTCGTGAAGCAGGTGAGGGAAGAAATTGGGAAGATCAACAAAGATTATCTAAAAAGGCTTCAAGACAGCTCAAAATTCATCGAATCCATGAAAAAGACGGCCTCCCAATTCGCCACCGGCGAACTCATCTCTTGCTCCTTCACTAGCCTTTGTCGGATGCCAATCTACGATATCGATTTTGGATGGGGACAACCCGACTGGATAAGCTCCCCAGCCTTGATCTTCAAGAACCTTTTTGTCTTCATTGATAAGAAAGATGGCGATGGAGTTGAGATCTATGTTCATCTCACAGAAGAGCACATGAAAAAGTTTGAAGCCGATAAAGAGTTCCTCAAGTATGCGAAATTGCCTTCTAATTGATCATTTTGGTGTCCAATATTAGTACAATTAATATTTGAGTATTGCACGGATGATTTGAATATCTAACTCTAATGAGAAGGAGTACATGTATGTTGTCACATTATCTATTTTAAAATTAGTTATCGATTTCGTTTGTCAATTGAAATTAAGAAGACAAAGAAACCAAATAAGAGCAATGTTTGTTTGTGAAATTGTTAGGGACAATTGTAATGTAAGATTAAATTGTGATTTCGCATTAATTTATTGTTTAATGATTGGATGTGTTGGATGAAAGAAATTGTGATTCACTTTTTATTTTATTACTAGGTGTAACAACTTGAAATAAATGAAATATGTGTAATAATAAGTTGAAATAAAGGTCTTACACATTTAGGATGTTAAATAATAAGAAAAAAGATAGTGCGTATATAATAAGATGACATTTTTTAAAATAACAAAATAAATTAAAATATTTACAAATTATAGTAAAATTTTGGATTATATCACTTATAGTCTTCTATTTGCATATCAATTACTATCAACGATAAAATTTGCTATAGGTTGTAAATATTTTCTAAAATTTGCTATTTTTGAAAATTTTTCTAATGTATATTGTTAATTAACAAATTAAAACTAAAAAGAGAAGAGAGAGTGTGAGAGAGGAGATACCTAATTGTTAACAAAATAAAACAAAAAATTTAGATTTAAGATCATTTTTGTAAAAATTAATTAGGGATAAATTTTATTTTTTAAAAACTTTTTTATTTTATGCTTGATTCTAAATAAAAAGTAATAGAGTGTGATATGTATATATATATATATATATATATATATATGCATATACTTTCTATTTATTAGATTTATTTTTTAATGTGAATTTTGCTAGATTTTTTTTTTGAGAAATTGTATTGGATGGCAAATTAGTTTAGATATTTTGCAAAAATGTTTAAGGTTTGTGATTTTACAAATACAGCAAAAACAATCCAATTCAGGCATTGGACTTTATTTTTTGTCATTTTTACAAATAATAAAGTATCTATACTGTAGATTTAATTATTATAGCTTTTTGCCATTTTTGTAAATAATCTTTTTTTTTCAATATATATTCTTCTTTTATAGAAAATCAAAGTAAAAAAAAAAAAAGAAGATAAATCTGTTTTTAAAGATCTACTCTAGCCTAAATGAAAAATTATATTACCAACCTATCAATAAAACAAATCATTTTTTTAAATTATATTACCAAACATATTAATTTAAAAAAATTTGGTAATATAATTTTTCTTCAACCTATTTTGCTTAAAAAAATAAAAGGTCAAGATGTAAAAATGAAATTTAATATAATTTAAACTAAATTCATAATTGTGGGGTTTAAATTTGAATTTTGGCGGAAATCACTTTTACAACCTATTAGATGAGTAGGTGAATGGGAAATGAATACGCAATCCATGCACAACTTATTCAACAAACAATTAAATAAAGAAAAACACATAACCCAAACTTGTATTACTACTCTTAAACAAAATTAATACTACGTTTTTCTTTCAAAGATAAACTAAAATATACGTTAATGACAACTATTAATATATATATAATTCACCTAAGTTCTCGTTGGCTCTATGATTCTTATTTGTGTTAAGAATCGATTAGTAATAGTAAATGCAAATATTTTTGTTTGCTTAAGAAGATAACTTATAAACCTTGTTAATGTATATTATAATCATGACGTGTTATCGTCTCCATTTGACTTCGACTCAATTTCATGTCCATAAATTTGAATCCGAAACAGAGCTTCGTTTTCCACCCCTGCGTCTATCTTCTTCACGTTGTTCTTTCGCTTTTCAGATTTCAATCAATTATGGCTGTGGAAATCGAAATCGTTTCTAAAGAAACAATCAAACCCTCTTCTCCAACGCCGGAGCATCTCCGTCGTTACAGTTTATCCTTCCTCGACCAAGTCACCGTCGATGTCTACAACCCAATGGTCTATTTCTATCCAGCGGGTGGCTCTGCCACCCCCGCTGAAATCTCCGACCACCTGAAAACATCCCTCTCCCATGTCTTGACCCATTACTACCCTCTCGCTGGTAAAGTAAACTACGATGAGTTTTTCATAGACTGCAACGACGACGGTGTTCCTTTCGTTGAAACCAAAATCAACTGCCGACTTTCCGATGTTATGAACACGCCGTTTCCTTCTGAAGTAAATAAATTTCTTCCGTTCGAATTGGACCAGCTTGACGAAGTTTCAATGGGGGTTCAGTTGAATGTCTTCGAATGCGGCGGCGTCGTTGTTGGGATCTGTGTTTCTCATAAGATTAGCGATGCTCTGTCTTTGTTCATTGTGGTTAATGAGTGGGCTGCTTATTGCCGGGGGGAGAAGGAAGTGGTGCGGGCTCATTTGTCGTCGGCGGAGCTATTTCCTCCGACGAAGACGGGGCTTTACAACACGAGGACGGGTATTTTCAGACAAAGAGTGGCGAGACGATATGAAATAGATGGTGGGAATGTTGAAAGTATTAGAGCTAAATATGCAGAGTGCTCTGCCATGGAAAACCAGAGGCGGCCTTCGAGAGTTGAAGCCTTGTCTGCCTTCATCTATAGTCGTTTTATTGCCGCCATTAAAGCCGTAAGTCCCTATAGCTTCTAAACAACGTTTGAGCTCACTCTACACATTGATAGTTTAATTCTAAAATTGATTAATTTTCTATTATATATCGATAGGTTTCTAGTTCTGAGTTGGAGAATGGAAAGTCGGAATCGGAGAAGAAGATATTCCTAGTATGTCACTCTGTAAACATACGTTCAAGACTCGATCCACCGGTTGTAGATTACGCATTTGGAAACTATTATCGAACCACGTTTGCAGTTCCCTCTGAGAATATTCTCAATGACAATTACTGTTACGATCTTGTGAAGCAGGCGAGGAATGAGATTGGGAAGATCGACAAAGACTATCTAAAAAGGCTTCAAGAAGGTTCAAAATTCCTTGACTCCATGAAGAAGACGGCTACACAATTCTCTACCGGCGAACTCGTCTCTTGTTCCTTCACTAGCCTCTGTCGAATGCCTATTTACGACGCCGATTTTGGGTGGGGCAAACCCGCTTGGATCAGCTCCCCAGCCTTGATGTTCAAGAATCTCTTTGTCTTCATTGACAAAAAAGATGGTGATGGAGTTGATATTTATGTTCATCTCAAAGAAGAGCACATGAATAAGTTTGAAGTGGATGAAGAGTTCCTCAAGTATGCCAAGTTGCCTTCTAATTAATAATTTGAATGTTTGATTCTTTTTAGTACTAAGTCATATATATTTGAGTTGTTATATATATGGATTTGAAATTGTATCTTTAATGTATTGAAATACATGTTGTTAAGTTAATTATTGATTCAGATTGTCCATTAAAACAAAACTTAAAAAACCAATAAAAATATGATTCGATTTGTCATCAAGAAAAGTTATTGTTTGATGAATGTGTGTTGGATCAAAAGGTAAACATGCCACACGAAAGAAATGAACGACCTACAGTCCCTTTGACAAAAATCTGGAAGCGGATTGATAATCAATTGGTTTTTATTTTTTAAAAATGGGTCATTTGATTTTCTGTTTTTTCAAATTTAAAAGTGTTTTTAATAAATTTGTTTTTTTTACAAAAAAATTACAACAATTCTTGATAAGAGAGCGTATTACGTTTTCTCTCCTAAGATACAACTTAAAATCAAGAGATGTAACTATATAAATATTCACGGATAATCTATAAAAACATAGAAAATTATTCCTTCAAATCTCGTTGTATTTTTTATATATAGTTTCATTTATTGTGGTATTTGTTGAGTATTGTGGTTGAAGCACTTATAGACCGTTAATTTGTCCTATCTTGTTAGACAACTTTTAATAACTTTTTTTTAGTATCGTAGATGGAAAAAAGTTATTCTAAGAAGACATTGTGAATTTATAAGATCATATTACTTCTTCTCGGCGTTCATTATCCTCCTAAAAAACGTTATTTCATGACATGTTTCAAGACATTGGGTTGAAAAATGAAAATTTAAAATTAGAAAAGAAGATATTCCTAGTATATCAATTTGTAAACATACGCTCAAGACTTGATCCACCTATTCTTGATTATGCATTCATAAACTATTACTAAACTATATTTGCTACTCCCTTAAAAAAGATTCTGAACGACGAGTAAGTTATGATCTTGTGAGAAGCCAGCGATAGAAGAAATTGAGAAGATCGACAAAGATTATCTCAAAAGGCTTCAAGAAAGCTTTAAATTCGTAATTCCATGAAGAACACGACAACTCAATCCTTTGCTAGTGAGCTCATCCCTTGCTCTTTCACCATAAACTCTATCTAATGTCGATCTACGACATCGATTTTCGATGGGAAAAACCTAACTAGATTAGTTCCCCGTTTGTGAAGTAATGATTATATACCTAATTTTAAAAAAGTTATGTTCGATAACTATATCAAGAAAAATATTTAGCTTATAAATATTACTTCTATATCAAAAATATCTTTAAGTAATACTTTGATTGCATCTAAATTAAAATAAGGATGTTACAAATAGAATGAGAAACAAAAGAGTTTATAAACAAATACAAGGATATAGTTATATAATTAAGTTAAAATTTTCTATTATTTTACTCTTTTGTCCCTTAGGATTAAAACCAAAATTGGACTTATATCAATTAGATCGGCCCAAATATATTTTGGGCTTCAAAGATGCTAAGAGTTTGGGCCTCGTCTTGTCGAGAAGCCCTTTACGATTACAGGAAGCAACACGATAGATCGATCCGTCTGTTAGGCGAGGGAGAAGCAAAAATCAGAGCTTTCGCTTTGGCAAAGAAGAAAAATGGCTCCGAAATCGAAAGACAAGCCGAAGGCATCCCCGTCTTCCCAGCCGCCTCCACCCATTGAAGATCAATTCACTTCTCTTAACAGACACATCCAGCGATCTGAATTCTCTCAGGCCGTCAAAGTTGCAGATCAAAGTCAGTATTCTTCTTTTTCTCCAACATTTTTTGTTCCATTTCTTTTTACTTCCTAAATTCACATCTCTTGGATTATGTCAGTTCTCTCAGTTGCTCCTGGTGACGAAGATGCCCTTCGATGCAAAATCGTAGCGTTGATCAAGGATGATAAAATCGATAACGCTCTTTCAGCTATTCAATCTTCTAAGACCGCTGATTTTAGCTTCTTCAAGGTAGATGGGATTTTAGGAATTACGTTGGCTGTTTTAAACATGGATGAATTGAGTATTTTGGGGGGACATTATTCGTTGGATTGTGTTTTTGAGGAACTTGGATCTTTTTTTGCCCATTTTTAGTCTCTTCTTCAAATTATTTGATGCAGTTGAAAACAACAGTCAAAATAAAATGAAACTAATGAGTAATTAAATTAATTGCAACAGTGTATTTATGAATTTAAAATGGTCTAAGGATAGTAACTTTTGCTTTCATCTTGTTCCGTCTTTGATTTTATGGAGCTTGACGTTTATAAATTGTAATGTTGTTGGGAATGTTGAGCCTTTAGTCTTAATTAACTTGAATGAAATTACGGTTAAGGTTACTAGTGAAGATATAGCTCAAGTACCTAAGATTAACATCTTCGTTCAATGTTGTCTTCTTGTTAACTTTAAATAGGCTTTTCAACCTGGATTGATTGGCTTGCAGCTCTTAAAGTTCAGTAAAGAATAATAATATGTAAGAATTAAAATGATTAGATTTTTCAGCTAGTAGACTATATTACGGTTGTTGGTTTGATGCAAATTTCAAATGTACTCGCTAGTAAATGGAGATTTAAAACTAATGTCTTTTGTTCAGTCTGTTTCTGTTCTTGTTTATGTCTTTCCTTTCCAAAATTAAGGAGTTTCAACCATCAAATTTGTGAAAACACTCGACTACTCCTGAAGACCAAACAAAACTTGATTGATTCTTTTTATCTTCTTTCTTTAGATTCATGTAGTTATGTAAGCCTGCACACAACTAACTAACTCATTTTTCATTGTTTACATTTCTTTTTAAAAATCAGGCATACTGCCTATACAGGCAAAATAAGTTAGATGAAGCTTTGAGTTCCTTAAGAGACCAAGAGAGAAACTCAATGACGATGCTATTGGAATCCCAGATCTTATATCGTTTAGGAAAAATGGATGCTTGTGTGGACACTTATCAGAAGCTCGCCAAATCACAGATCGATTCATTAGAAATAAATTATGTTGCAGCTTTAACTGTAGCTGGGCGGGCCTCTGAAGTACAAGGAGCCATGGAGGCTCTTAGGGTGAAAGCTACTAGTAGCTTTGAGTTGGCATACAATACTGCATGTTCCTTGGTTGACGTGAACAAGTATACAGATGCAGAACAACTGTTGCTGTCAGCTCGAAGGTAATACGTTTATAAATATATAAGTTCACAAAAATAGTTGGTTTCTAGTTTTTTGGTGCTCAATGATGGCATGACAGACAAGTGACGTATTTGAGTGTCAATTTACATATGTATTTAACACCTACTGTTGCTTGTTGTTGGAAATGTTTTTTAAGTGGTTGTCTTGTATCTTTGTTTTACTTGAAGTTCTCCATTTATCGTAAAAATTATTTCCTTAAACTAACATTTTTGGTTATACTCTGCATGATTTTGTCAGAATTGGTCAAGAAACGCTCATGGAAGAGAATTTGCCTGATGAAGATATTGAGATTGAGCTAGCCCCAATAGCTGTCCAACTGGCATACTTGCAGCAGGTAACTTCACTGACAAAATGAATGCCTTTTCTTTTCCTTGAGCACTTGAGGCATTCAGTGATGTAATACCAGTTTATCTATTAATCAGCTTCTTGGTCACACATCAGACGCCTCTGAAGTTTACAAAGACATCATTAATCGAGATTTGGCAGATGAATCTTCGCTTGCAGTGGCGGTGAACAATCTCATTGCATTGAAAGGTCCAAAAGATATTTCCGATGGCCTTAGAAAACTGGATAAGCTAAAAGAGAAAGATGCACCAAACTTCCGACTTGCTCATGGACTTGAACCAAAGATTTCTCAAAAACAAAGGGAAACAATATATGCAAATCGTCTCCTTCTCCTTCTCCATGCTAATAAGATGGACCAGGTCTGTTTATATCCTGTATTTTCTTTAGAACTTATTGGTTCATACCTTTCTGCACTCTATGGATGTATAAAAGTTTGAAACGAAATATTGGTTAGTGGGAATAGAAAATTCGTTGTGGCCGCATATTGATTATTCTTGTACATAAATTTTGTGGATTGCATCTGCTTGAAAGACTTTTTTACATGTTCCAGGCTCGAGAAATGGTTGCAAATATGGCAGATATGTTTCCAAATAGTGTGACCCCTGTACTGCTTCAAGCGGCTGTATTAGTAAGAGAGAATAAAGCCGGGAAAGCTGAAGAAATTTTGGGTCAATTTGCTGAAAATTTCCCAGACAAGTCAAAATTGGTTCTCCTAGCAAGGGCGCAGGTTGCTGCTGCTGCAGGCCATCCTCATATTGCATTCGAGTCCCTTTCTAAAATACAGGATATTCAACACATGCCTGCTACCATTGCTACCCTTGTGTCTCTCAAAGAACGCGCTGGCGATGTTGATGGAGCTATTGCTGTGCTCGACTCTGCAGTCAAATGGTGGTCAAATGCCATGAGTGAAGACAACAAACTTGATATGGTTTTGCAAGAAGCAGCTTCCTTCAAGCTGAAGCATGGCCGTGAAGAAGATGCAGCCAAATTATATGAAGAGCTTGTTAAAACTCATGGAAGTATAGAAGCATTGGCTGGATTGGTCAAGACAGTTGCTCGTGTGGATATTAAGAAGGCAGAAACTTACGAGAAGCAGTTGAAGCCATTACCGGGCTTGAAGGAGGTTGATGTGGAGAATCTGGAGAGGACTTCCGGAGCAAAACATGTTGAGAATGCTGCTGATCATGGAGCATCTGATGCATACATGGTGGATAAAAACAAAACCAAATCAAAGAAAAAGAGAAAGAGAAAGCCAAGATATCCTAAAGGATTTGATCCTGCAAATCCAGGTCCTCCCCCAGATCCAGAAAGGTGGCTTCCCAGGAGAGAGAGATCAAGCTATAGACCGAAGCGAAAAGATAAGCGAGCTGCCCAGGTGAGAGGTTCTCAAGGTGCCGTGGTTAGAGAAAAACATGAAACTAGTGTCTCTGGAGGCAGTTCCAACAATGCAAATTCAAAATCTAACCAAGCAATGAGCTCGAAAGGAACCAACCAAAACACTGAACAATCTAAGCCTCCATCAAAGTCTTCGAAAAAGAAATCTAGGAATTAAACTAAGAAATCCAGGTTCAAATTTTGGGATTCTGCTTTTTATTTTTGGGAAAATCTGGTATTGAACAATTTATGTTATATGTTTTAGTGAGCACATTCTAAATACTTTGTCACCACATCACCATCTGTTTTCTTTGAATTAAGATATTAACGATTTTAACAGTGCAATTCAAAATTTTAATGAGACCACATCAATTCTGTAGTTTTGAGTTAATGTTATCCTCAGAACGTTGCTTGAATTGTTAGACAAGATTTCCATGTAAGTTTCAGCTTGAATTACTTGAAGAAAGCTTCGTAGATTGCATGTGGAGGAGATGCTTCTTCGTACAATACAAGAAAGAAAAGGTCTGACTTGATGCCCAAGTTGTGACTGCGAATGCTTTGATATAATTATATATTATCAAATTACATAACCTTTTCTAAGAAAATTACATGACATAGTTATCGAACCTTAAACTTTGAGGTTAATAGTATAACTTGAGTTTATACTATGAGTTGAGCTATGCTTGCTTGTGTTGTGAGCGGAGTGGTTACTATGTTGACTATTTGTTATACTTTTGTTATTTCATATCATCATCTATATTTATCGCATGCTATTCTAACATAGACTAAAAATAATAAATGTCTTCAAAGGTGTTTTTAATACGAGACTTTGATCTCAAAATTCTAAAGGGGTATCTTCCGCCTAAAAAAAATGACAAATGATTCATTGCTTAAATTAAACGAGAAAGGTAGGGATTTGACTAAATAATTAAAACTTTGGGTTTGAATTGAAATTTTGATGGGAGGAAATTGAAGGGAGATGAGAAAATGGGACCCTTTACCAACCTATTGGATTTGCTAGGAAAAGCATTTAGCAAATACCAATGAAACCATGCCAATCTTATCCTCCAAGTTATCCCAACAGAATCTCTTCTAACTTCTCTCTCTCGATATATATTTATTAATAAATAACCAACTTTTCTTACCCAACCAAATTTGGTCTCTTTCAATTTACTTGAATTTTTGCTATTTTACACAACTGCCCTTTTCATCCTTATTTCTCATGCACAATTTGCTACATTATGATAATGCCAATAATAACTCCCCAAGAATGCTATATATGTAACGAAGCTTAAAAGTCTACAATGTTATTCAATCTTCCAAACTTAAACAATGAAGTGTTAGGTAAAATAATAATAATAACAACAATCAAATTAGTTTAACAAATACCAACACAAGCCTAGTTCAACCGAATTAGTTGGGTTCATGTCAACTAAATACAAGTAACAAGAATACACCAAAATGTAACTATGAATGTCTTTCCATCTCATTCTAATTTGAGACTATTCATTGGATTTGAAACTGAACCTAAAGAAGAGGAGAATGGCCCACAAGTTCCTCCAAAGGAAAACCAACCGTCAGATGAAAATCCAACGGTATAAAACGAACAAAGTATAATGTGGGGATATAGAGGAGGAGGCGCCAATTAGGGCTCCGTCTCCCGCCACATTTAGGTTACCCTTAAACAGAATCCTCTCTTATGTAACCGACACGTGTCCTACTCACCGCTTTTTTCTTATTTTTCTAACTTTCTTATTATTTTTTCCCCCTTTTTCTTCTCCTTCTCCGTTTCACAATCTCCTCCTCCCCCCCCTCTCCCTCTCTCTTTCTCTCTCTTTCTCTCTCACTCAAATCTCGAATCTGCATCTTCTCTCCTTCTCTGGTTGAATTCTCCCATTCGTCATTAAAGTTTGCTGCAGCTTATCAATTCATTTCCAGTTCTTCCATTTCTCAGTAAGCTACGTTTGTGGGGACATTCGATTCCGCCAGATTTTCCCTATTGTATTTCTTAGGGTTTCATATTTCTTTCTCTGTTACTCTCATATCTTCTTCCTCTACTTCTTTCTTTTGGATTTCCATTCTGGTTTTTCTGTTCTTCTTGTTTTGTTTTTGTTGATCGGAACCCAAAAAAAATTGAAAAAAATTTGAAAAAAATTAAAAAAGATCGAGTGTCGTAATTTTTGTTTGTTCTTTTTTCTGGGTATATTTGATTTGGGTGCTTCCTTTTTAGTTCCCTTTTTGTTCTTTCACCTGTGATTCGATCTGGGTTTACCTTATAATTGCGAGAAAACTCCGTGAAATTTTGGTGTGCTGTGTTTTTGTTTGCTATCCGAAATTGAGAGTTCTTTTTCCCTCTTCTTTTAGGTGGGATCTCCTCTATTAGTTTTTTTCCCCCTTTTGTACCTTTTCTTATAGCAATAGGAAAATTATTGGGTTAGGGTGTATATGTAATGGCTTTGAATTTTTCACATCGACCGATTTTCCCCCCTCATCTTACGGAGGAGAATTTGGTTTCTTCGATGAACATTTCGAGTGGTTTTGTTGTCGATGATGTTTCCGACAGGAATTTTGATGTTTATGGGACGTCCTGGCTGATTAATCGGGAGCTCGTGGATTGCCTTAATTTTTTAGAGGATACCTGCGAAGGGGGTGGGACGCGAGATTGTGTCCCGGGGGATGTTTTGGATCTCTTGCCTTCAGATCCCTTTGGTATGGATATAAGTACCACTGTGACAGCGATCACAGGCTGGCTTGATGATTTGAATGTTGACTATGGTAGTGGATATGGGAGAGATGAGAGAGTCCCAGTTGATGAGAATTATGAGCTTTTTGCTGGATTGAACTATATTTGGAACAATGCTTTTAGGTTCCAGGCGTTTCCCCTTGGAAATGGAGGAATTTTTCACGGTACTGGTGAGCTGGGGGGATTTGGTGCGTGGTCAGATGAGAGAAGAGCAGGTAGTGCATCCTGCCATTCTGATTCTGAATTACCATATCTTGTGGATACAATTCAGACTCTTGGTATTGAACCTGAAATTTCTGGAGATGGGTTCAGTTCGTGGTCTGATGGGATAAAAGCAGGTGCTTTATCCTGCCATTCGGATGCTGAATCAACATATCTTGTGGATACATTTCAGACTCTTGGCATTGAGCCTGAAATTTCTGGAGATGGATTCAGTTCGTGGTCTGATGGGACAAAAGGAGGTGGTTTATCCAGTAATTCTGATCCTGAATCACAATATCTTGTGGATACATTTCAGACTCTTGGTATTGAACCTGAAGCTGGTGATGGATTCAGTTCGTGGTCTGGCGGGATAAAGGCAGGTGGTTTATCCTGCCATACTGAACCTCAATCATCATACGTTGTGGATACAATTCAGACTTTTGGTATGGAACCTGAAATTTCTGGAGGTGGATTCAGTGCGTGGTCTGATGGAAGAAAAGCAGGTGCGGTATCCTTCCATACTGATCCTCAATCATCATATGCTGTGGACACAAATCAGACTCTTGATATCGAACCTGCAATTTCTGGAGGGGGATTCAGTGTGTGGTCTGGTGGGATGGAAGCAGGTGGTGTGTCCTGCCTTGCCGAACCTGGTTCACCCACATATGTTGTGGATACAATTCAGACTTTTGGTGTTGAACCTGAGTTTTCTGGAGAGGGATTCAGTGTGTGGTCTGATGGGAGAAAGACAGTTGGTCTATCCTGCCATACTGATCCTCAATCATCATATGTTATGGATTCAATTCATACTCATACTATTGAATCTGAATTTCCTGGAGGGGTCTTCGTTACATGGTCTGACGGTAGAAAATCTGGTGCAATGTCCTATTTTACTGTTCCAGAATCACCATCATATTTAGTGGATACACGTCAGGCTCTTGGTACTGAACCTGAAACTTCTGGGGTGCAACCTGTAGTTCTTCACGAGGAAGACTGTGTCCCGATTGATGCAAGTGGACCTCCTCATGCAGCTTTTAGTTTTGTGCTTGGTTATCTTGGCACACGGGAACTTCTTGTTGTTGAATCAGTTTGCAAGTTCCTGCAGTCAACTGCAGAAGGGGATCCTTTCTTTTGGAGAAACATTAACATATGTGGAAAGCCGGATGTGAAAATTACAGACGATGTTCTCTTGAGATTGACTAGCAAGGCTCAAGGTGGTCTGGAAAGTCTGAGCCTTGTAAACTGCGTAATGATAAGTGATGATGGTCTTAACAAGGTGCTTCTCAATAATCCTAAAGTCACGAAGGTAGGAAATAAGTTTTGTACCGTTACTGTACAAAAACTTCCTTTTTAATTTTCATATTACATAAATATCAATTTCAAATTGTCGTTAGATTTTAATTGTACTTCTTTCTGTAGTTATGTGTTCCAGGATGCACAAGACTCACAATTGGAGGTATTGTTGATAATTTGAAAGCCTTCAAATCCAGAGGTGGACCAGGAATAAAACATTTAAGTGTAGCAGGAATATACGGAGTAACAGAAGTGCATTATAAAGAGTTGGAGAAGTTGTTAGTAGGTATTGAGAACTTAACTCAACTAGATACTTGCCACCCTCGATTTTATCGAGGAGGTGAACCTCGTTTTCCATCAAGTGATGGTGGGCGTGCCATTGACATAGAAAGATGTCCAAAATGTATGAATATGAGGATCGTTTATGACTGCCCGGTGGTTGGCTGCAAGGGAATAAAAGAAGGTGACACCGACCCTGACACCAACACGCCGCGATGCAGGGCATGCACCATTTGTATACCTCGGTGCAACTGGTGTGGACGCTGCATCGACGAGACAGTACATGAGGAGACATTTTGTCTGGACTTGCGTTGCATTGATTGTGGGAAGGAGATATCCAAATGTGAATAAAGAGGGAGGAACGCCAACCGGGGTTCATCCATCCTTACTGATCAATTCTTGCAGCCTTTTTGCTTCTTGGTTAAATATTATATGGCATATAAGTTAAAATTTTCAGATTGGTTCTTGCCAGAAACCTATTTTGAACAGCCAATGATCGTAGGATTGATTGGCATTATCTCAATCCAAATGTTGGATCTTTTTAGACTTTTGAATGAATCCAAAGAAAAAAAGAAAAAGCAAAAAAGAAGAGAAAAGAAAAAGACTCCTGGTATCTGAATTGGTGCCATGGCTCTGGAAATAACTTCTGCTTCTCCGATTTAGTCATCTTGACGTCGACTCTCCGTTTTTCTTCCTCAAGCTCTACTGGGAACTTGCCTGTTGAAGACTTATCATCATCCGTGCACACAATTCAGAACGTTAACTGTTGATGAAGTCAGGAGAGAAGGTGTCTTTTGTCTATAGGATTTGGTCGTCTTTATTATTCATTACGTCCTGTTTCTTGTCATTGTGGTGGTTCTTCAGTATGTTGAAGTTATGCTTTTTGTGTCAGACAGTTCATGTTATGCTCTGTTCCTCCTATCTCTCTTTAATTTCTACGAACTTGTTGGTCTTACGACTTTGATGTCGTATTTTTTACTTCTATTATGTTGTGGGAATCCTAATGTCATGTTGTTGTTGGGATGTTTCAATAATGAAATAAATGAAGTCGAACGTTCCTGTAAACTTCAATTTCTCCAATTTCCGCTAGGATTCTGATCTACGCTTTGGTTTTTCGATAGTTGTAGATTTGTACTTCTTTGACATTTGTCTTTTTTATAATTTAGCACGTAGGAATATGATTTTCACTAAATAATTAGACTTATGCTCGAGTTAAGTTGAAGGCATGGTTCAAACATCTTACATCTTGGTTGATTGATGATATGTTATTTTACTTTACAAAGTGCTTCCATTTTCCCTCTTTTCTTATAATAATATTATATTGTTAAATAGACTCATTATTTTCACTATAGCTTACCTTTACCTTAACTGACATTACTATTAACCATGGGAGGTTTGGTTCAAATTTCCTTATCTTTTGAAAACTAGTGTTAAATTTTGAAGTTTGGTGTCCTTTCTGTCATTAAAAAATGTGCAAATTGTGCTTGTTTTTAATTTTTTTTTCTTCAAATGCACTCAGGCATGGACTTGAAGTGAATAATAAGAGGTGGTGGTCAAAATAAAACAAATTTTGATACAAAATTGTTTGTGAATAGAACATTTATCATCGTTTTTCCTTAGAGAAGCAGAACTTCATTGTCTTTGAGATTAAATTTAAGATCCGTTTTTGGACATATTTCATAAGTGATAGATTGTGAAATATCCTTCTCGTTTGGAGAAACAAAACCTCCTTGTTTTTGGGGATGAAATCTAAGGCAACTACTTCCCTTTTCGGACATATTTTGGAAGTATGATACAAACTAGTTCATGAATAAGATATTCATTTTTTTTTATCCTCAACCCACCCCCACCCTTCACAATTTGCTTGGAAGAAGAAGAAAACGATAGCATAATTCAGTGATGCAATATCGAATAATCATTTTTGTCACTCATAGTGGTCTCCCACTCAACTAAACTTCGGCCATTTTAAAACATCTCATAAACATAACTATGAATATATTAGAATTCATTGGATGCCGAGTTTGGAAGAAGAAGAAGAAAACAGAAGAATAATTGAGTAATGTAATAATAATTATATCAGAATTCATTGGATGATGAGGTTTGGGAAACCCTGAATGATTTTTATGCTCATTCACAAAGCTTAAAAAGCAACAAAAGTAAAGATTTTTTTTTCAAGATTTGTCAGATTTCTTTCGCAATTCTTTCATCCACTTGAAGCCCAAGATTGTCTTCCTAAATTTGCTCTTGTCTGAAGATCCATCTTTGTTCTTCTTCTTCTCATTTTCCGATGAAGATGGTGGGGGGTCAGGGTTGTAATCCCATTGATCTGCCCAGGACAGACCACCATCTAAATCCATTCTTCTTCTTTTTCCCTTGTTTTTCTCTTCAACAGCTTCTCTTGGTTTTCACGTCTAACTTTTGGAATTTTCAAATTAAATTTACCTGCAAAGTTTCTAATTTTGGATAAATTGTTATTTTTAGAGAACAAAATTCTTTGGTTCGACCGAAGAATTTGGATAATCTGAGTGGATTCAAAGACTCGGTCGTCCACTCTTGTTCTTAAAACACAACAACAACAACAACAACAGCCTTGTTCTTGTCCAAAACACGTTTTCTTTATAAAGAAACAATAACAATCTTGAACCATTTCATTTAGGTGGAATTCTAATCAAACACACAAAACAACATTGTTCGTTCCAGCGTTAGAGTACAATACAAAATGTGAATAAATGATTCACACTGCCACCTTGAAAGCGAGAGTGGTTGGAGGATTCAGAAACCATCAACAAATTGAAGAAAATGGAGTTCACTTTGTGTTTACTCGTCGTCGTCATCATTCTTGTAAGAAACAAGAGTGTCCACTTTGTGAATCTGCAATACACACACCATTTAAAATTTCAATTATTGCTTGCAGTGGATCGAGATTAGTTGAACGAATAAGTTTGATATTATTTGCTTGCACGAAGTCCCATTCTCTCACCTTTGTGTCAAAAGAATGCAGCTTCACCATTTGTGGATTAGCAATCAATTTAGGGTCACTCTCCATCCAAGTAAATGGAACTGCAAGATCTTTATCAGTATATGCTAACACATCGAATACACCTGAGACAACAAAAACATTGAGAACACTTAATTGAGGGTATGATTTGAACTTAAATCCCACAAGAAAGATACACCTATGTATAGCCCTTCAAAGCTATGTTCAAATCATCTATAAAAAGTAACGATTTCACGGTGGAACTTATGTGACATCCCACTGATTCATAACTCAGCCTAAAATATAAGGCTTTCATATGTGAAACTAATCTCCAAAATAGCAAATGCAGCATCATGGTAATCTTGCTAACCCCCCCTACGGCTCATCATGTAGCAGGGCAACGGATGATTGGAGAAAAACTTGTAGGATCTGCTAAATGATTTCATAATGGTAACAAGACATCCTATGGACTTAGAAGAACATGGGCAAGCAACATCACACATCATGTTATACCAATCCGTAAAATGATGTATTTTATCAACACTTACAGGGTGAAATGATGTATTTTATCAACACTTACAGGGTTCATCTAGGCAGGGCAAGTAGGTGATGCTTGAAGCAATCTGTCTCATTATTGCTTGGATCTCCCTCATTATTTCTTTATCACTCTTTTCCCTCGATACACTGCAACAATGTCATCTGATCAACACAAGATCAATAAATTTAGGAAAGGGGGAAGAGGAGTTTTTCGTTGAATTTGTTACCCTTGTTCCACCACCTCCCCATCAGTTTCAATTCTAAAATTCCACCTCTCAAGGACCTCATTGTTGGATTTGCTCATTATAACCAGCACAACCCTTTGTAACTTCCCAGCTTCCAGCCATTCTAAAACCAATTTCACAATTAAAAAACTCACCAATAAATACAGTTCTCAAGAAAGTATAAATCACACTACAACCTGATCTACTGCAAGAGAAAAAAGAAACAAAAAACACAATTCTGAACCGTTAGAAGTTATTACGAATCTTTCATTCAGAGAAAGGGAACTAACCAGAAAGCTGAGCAGTTAGATTAGAAATGAAGGTCTTAACACCTTCATCTTGAGTAAGCAACATAGGAAGTCCATATTTCTTAACCCTAACAAAACTTTCCTCCGGATAAAGCCCACGATTGTAAAGGATGCTACACAGTTACAATTGACATCTCTCGTAAGTGAAAAAATCCAAATTTACACGATCATAAAGACAAAAATAAGAATAAAGAAAAAACACCCAGTATTCATACCTATTCGCAGCATACCCTAATTGAAGAAAACGAAAAGGAAAAAAATCAGCCAAGGTTATTCATCAATCATCAACCATATTAAATAGAAAATTGCAATAAATATACCGAAGAACTCGCTGACTATTGCCGCAGAACCGCGAAGAGTGATTATGTCTTTTGTCGCTGTTTTCGAAGCCATTTCAAATCTTGGATTGAGCGGATTTAGGGCTAGTAATCGAAACAGGGGGAAACCAAATTTGATAGAAAAAATGGAGTCGATGAATCAAGAAATCAAATGAACAAAGTGAAAAAGGAGAGGATCTAAGAAAATTTGACAACTTTGAGACGCAGAAAGTGATTAAAAAGTAAAATACGAAGGGTTCGTCTCCAAGAGAACATTGAGTGGAGATGCAACGGCTCTTTCCAACGGAAACATTTTTAAAATTCACGCCGTAATCTACCGTTAGCGCCTTAACGGTAGGATATTTGTTCTGGAGCCGGCTCCGTTAAAAGTTTATATATAAATATCAATTTACATTTTAAATTTTGGAAATTATAACAAATTGAACTCTACAAATCAAAAATCAATTTATATCCGTTTTGAAGTTTAATCACTAATTATGAAAATAATTTTTTTAAATAGAAATATCCAAATTTTGCGTAAACATTGTAATTCTTTTCATAATTGACAAAACTGCTAAAAATATTTACAAAATCTAGAAAATTTTAGATTTTATTTACCAAAATAGACTTCTATTAGTTTTATTATTATCGATACATATTAATAGAATTCTATTAGTGTCTATCAATATCTATCATTGATAAAACTTAAAATTTTATTATATTTCAAAAGTATATTTAATTTGATAAAATAGGAAACTAATATTAAAGTTGGAAATGAGTATATAAAGGAGAGATTATGAGTATATATATATTTAAATAGAACTCTTGTGTCAAAGATGTTGAGATGGCCGAGTTGGTCTAAGGCGCCAGATTAAGGTTCTGGTCCGAAAGGGCGTGGGTTCAAATCCCACTCTCAACATAATTGACCATTTTTATTTGGACTTATTTTCGACCATCATTTTGGTTTTGGTTCTTGAGAATGATCAAGTTAAAGGCAAGCCAACTTCTTTCATAGGTCTTCAAAAAGAGTTGGTGGCTTGAATTCTTGAGGAGATTCACACAACAGTCAATCGAGATCTATTTGAATCGTGCATACGTGAATGATTAATAAACCTTCACTTCATGTGAAATGCGAATAATTACTTCTACTGTAATACTTTCCTGATTAAACAATATATGACCATTTTTTTCATCCATGACCAAGCATGTAGATATATTTGAATGTAGTACAAGATGTAGCATGAGATTTACTGCTGCACATGTAACTCAAATACATTAACATTATTATCACTACAATTGCTCCTGTCATTTGAATCTTTTCACCTAGTAATGCAATCAAAGTCCTGAATACCATAACTATCTCTGATGGTTTTGAGAACTTTTAGATGAAACTCAAAACAAAACCATGAGAGTTGAGCTTGTATGCATGCTCAAAGTATAATTTAAAAAAAGAGGTAATCACATGTATTATACTCAAGTGTAATCTTGCAGAGGACTATTTTTAGAAGAATTGTTCGAAATGTAATGAAAGTTCAAGTAAACAAAAGAAAAAGACACGAAGGAGTTATGCCCAAAATAAACAATATGATTTCCGGAAGGGTTTGTGTCCAACACAATTTAGCTTCTGTGGTTCAAACAAAATAAATCAAGAGGCAAACCATTTGATGAAATCTTCTGCTTTGGCACTTATCATTTAAAACCAAGATATTGATTTTATGGTTGGAGGGTGTGATTTTACTTTGTTGGAAGACTTTACTTCGTTGAGATTAATTACCACATTCTTAGAAATGGAAACCCTTTCATTTCATAAAACTCAGAAAAAGGAGACAAAATAATTATTAATTCAACGTAGTATCAAAGCAAGATATCGTTGCAAGATATTGGTTCTCGAGTTTAAACTTTCGACTCATTGGTAATTTATGCCTTCATAAACATTTATTTTACTTTATTTTATTCTTTTTTTTTACTAGAGATTATTGGCAGCAATAATTATTGGATGGAAATTCCCAGTTAGCTTATACTCTTAAATATAGCTTCTAAGTGAAAAATGGATATTATCTCAATTAATTGAAAGCATATTTAAGCTCATAATACTATGAGCTATACAAAATCAATTAAATGTCGAATTTATAAAAATACTAATAGAAATATCAATAAAATGTCAATATTGACTAACATGTGTGGAAAATTTATTAAAATAAAAATTTCAGAAACACAAATTTAAAAATTAGTTAATAAAAATTTAGTGCTTTTTTTTTTCTTTTTTACATATGTGAAATTATATTACTTTTAGTTTTTATATTTAGGAGATTTTTTCAATAAAAATGGAGAAATTTCAATGGAAAGATCAATATGTTGACGAAAGCTTAGTGATGTTATTTCCCACTATTCTAACAATAAAACAAAGTTGAAAAGAACCTAAAAATTTGTGTATTTCAACCAAGTCTAAAAATCACATTTAATACTATATTCTAAACAACATAATAGGAATCGTGATTAGACGTCTAGCTATCTATCATATGGAATAATATAAGCATTTACCAGTCAATGTACTTATCACATCGAATAATTATTAATGTGTTCTATAATTTTTTTCTTTTTACTCAAATGATCTAAGTTTTATTTTTAAATGTATATTTATAAGCAATTCTATTTTAGAATGATTAAAATCAATTCTATCATTTTTAAAATCACTTGAAACAGACATTTTTTTTACTAAAAAATGTAAAATTAGACCTCCAATTGTTTTCTAGAGATTAAATTTGTGTTTTTCGATAAACTTTAATATGATAAAAGTGATTTTAGTGGCGTTTCTTTTATTAAAGTATTTTTCAATGTTCTACTTGACTTAATTACCCTTTAGGAATGTTGGTAATTATGGTTAAGTCAACAACCCAACAAATATTAATGGGGATTTAATTATTTTTAGAAAATGCTATGGAGAGTAATAAACCTTCATTAACAATTCATAATCAAGTAATTAAAACTTAAAATAAACATAAATGGTGGCGAAGTTAGAATTAAAAAGGCTAACTTTATGTAATGAAAAGAGGAATAAAAGGTCTAATTAATGTGCAAATCGATCATTTCAATTTCTAAAAGGAAATAGTTCAAAACAAAAATTCTAAAATAAAAAGTAAAAAATTGTACACCTTTAATAAAAATGGACTAGAAATTAAATGAACAAACCATGGTGAAATTTTGATAAGAATTGTAAATGTTTATAGTATAATAATAAGAAAATTATTTTAATTGTCGAAAATATAGCAAAATTTTATAGTCTATTGTAATAGATCGTAATATATATATATATATATATATATATATATTGGTGTATTTGTAAATATGTTGGTTTGTTTTGTTACATTTGAAAAATAATCATATTTGATAGGGAAAATTTTAAAAATTGACAAAGTGAACAAAATAAAATGAATTATTAAAATTGACGCATGAGAAATTTAAAAAAAAAAATCATAAAATGAATTATTAGTCTTACATAATGTTTATGAAAATGAAGCACACCACAAAGTATCCATTAATACATTTATTAAAATCAAAGGTTTAAATCTCGATAAATTTATTATTTTAGGGTTTTACTTATGTTTGTAGAAAAATGAAAAAAAATATACCTAGAAGTATACCTCACAAGAAAACAAATAATCTAACTGTTGAGCAAGAAATTTCGGTCAATTAAATCATGTCACATCATCACAACAAATATTTGATAATTATATTTTTATTGGATTATGATAATTAAGTTTACTCAATCCAACCCAATTCAAGTCTAACAAGCAGATTAGTCAAGTCCAAGCTCAACAAGCAGATGAGCCCAAACCCAAGTCCAAACCCAATAGTCAAATTAGTCCAAATATAAGCCCAACAAGCAATTGGGCCCAAGCCCATAAAATTTCTCTATAAATAGAGACTTTTGTCATTCATTTGAATGGTCTTTGGTTGAAGGAAGAATTGAAGCTCTGAAGTACTGAAACTCTGAAGAATTGAAGATTCAAACTTCTACAAGCTCTCAAGACGTGCAAGTTCGTAACAACCTCGAGATCAACATCTTCTAAAAGATTGAAGACTTGGAAGATTAAATTTTTCTTGGATTCCAGAAGATCGAAGTTCAAATCGACTTGCAACTACAACATCCTAAAAATCGAAGACCAAGAAGTTCTAAAGTTTTTATCTTGTATTCGAGAGAAAGCATCAAAGGAGTAAATATTAGAGACTGTATCAACTATATTCATCAATATACAAAGTTCAATTCCACGAATTACATTTCTTTTGAAATCTCGTGTGAACACTAACAAGTCACAAAACAATATGTAAAATGAACTTAAAATATCGTAGATCCAATTGCAGTCGACATGTTCTAAGATGGAAGAAACACAAAAACAGAATTATGTAATGAGCAACCTTTTTAGACAAGCGAAAGTACCAACCGTTGTTATGATTTTAAAAGAAAGAAACAACTTTTGTAATAAGCACTTACATGAAGAAAAATATGGTGACAAAATTGAGAAGACAAAAATGTTTGAATGAAAAAGGAAAGTATGGGGGAAATGGGTTGTTGTGTTGTTGTAATATTATTGACCAACACCCACTATACACTCTTTCCAATACTCAATTCATTTTGCAATACCAAAATCGCTTTTTTCTCTTTGACTTCTATAATGCCCCATGTTTCTTTTCCTTAATTAAATTTAATAACTACATAATACTTTACTTCGTTTGATCCATAATAGTGTCCCAATTTTGATATTTTTTTCTATTTTAATCCAAACACTTTTGTGTATTATGAATTTAGTGTTGTTTGGATTCACCTACGAAAGTCGTTTTCATTTGAAAACTTTTTAAAAGTAAAAATATCTATGTGTTTCATCATAACCCTTTTAAGTATTTTTCTACCTAAGATTGTTTGATTTAATAATTTGTTATATATATATATTAAAAATTAGTTTATTAAATGTGACTACTAAGAATTAATGATTAGAGGATATTTTAATAATTGAAAATTATATAAAATCAAGGAGGGATTAAATATAAAACACAGAAGAAAAAACTTTTTTCTGAAAAACGTTGATATTTCATAGGTTTATTCTAGACCAACTTATTTCATAAATTCATAATTTCTAAAAATGATTCACAAACACCTCCATCTTTTTATAAAACATCATATATTTTCAAAATTAAACCAAAAACACTTTTTTAAATGGGAAATTGGAAAAAATAGAACATTTGATAAAATATTTACACTTGATTTTATATAATTTTTAATTAATAATGAAGTGTAATGAATTTTGTCTTTTAGTGGTTTTGTTATATAGAGCGTAAATAATTTTCCAATTTTTTTTCATTATTTTTTTTAAAAAAAAAAATTATTTTGTTTCTAAATCTCAACGTTGAATTATAAGAAAAAAATTACTCTTGAAATGGTAGGTAATTAAGTAATCTTTGATTATATTTATTTTCCCTTTTTGAGATTATAACTATTTATATATTATGTTGTAAGCTCGGAAATAAAATAAAATTTCATAAAGACATTATTAAAATGAAAAAATACCTCAAAGTCAAGATATTTTTCTATACATAATGTAGTTCAATGATTAAATAATTAAATTAACTTTTTCCCTTGATTAATTAATAATTCTAAAGAAAATTAAAAGGGTTTGGTTTCGGAGATGAACAATTTTGACCACTTGAAATGGAAGTTCGGGCGGGCGGGGCGTCGGCGGTGGAATATTGGTTGAACCATCTTAGTCACGTGGTATAGTTGATATGTAAAAGAAACATTACTTCATGAAAACGTATTATGAACCTCTTTTTAATGTCTGCCACCACCACCTTCTTTGTTTCATTGTCTATATCCTTCCCCTTTAATTTCTCATTCAACTCTCAAATTATTATTCTTTCTCTCTTTTTCTTTTTCTTTTTTCTTTTTCTTTTTCTTTTAACTGCATGCAACGGTTTAAATTGTTTTGTACTTTAATCTAATATATAAATTCTATATTGTTTTTAAATGTATAACCATTTTATTTTGATTTATCAAAAATGTATTTTGATGTGAGGTTGTAAATGTCATCATTACTGATATTAAAATCACTCTCAATTGTTAATATTAAATTGGAATTTTAAAATTGTAAATGGTGCAAATGAACTATACAATTGTGTCATATGGTATTGATATTCACATGGATTGTCTTCATTACAACCCAAATTGAAAGGAGAGAAGAAAATAATGTCATAAATATCAACATTCACCTTTTTTTGCCAGAAAAAAATGTTGTTTATGAATTCCACTTTTCTGTAACAGTTATTTGTCGTCGTAGAAATGTAAAAGCATTAATATATTTTATTAAAATAAAATTGAGACCGAATTTACCTTTTGATTAAGATGAGATTGATTTTTTTTTTGTCCTACTAATTAAGGTCAAATTTGATTGTCAAAGTGAGTATAGTTGTAATGCCATAAACTTTGTCCCAAGTCGGTCATCAAAGGTTTGATGTCTTCCACCGTATAGTGGTTATACTCAAAGAAAAAAGTAAATCTAATAGTATAAATGATCAATAAGGAATCGAGAGCTCTAGATAACAACTCTATAAGTTGAGGATATATATAAGGACTTAGTTTAGAATTTTCGTAATTCCATAAGGTTGATTAAAGGGAAAGTTTGCAAGTGTGACAAAAGGCATCCTTATAGTTTAGGTGTATGGATAAATTTGAGTAACTTTAGAGAAGAAAATAACAAACAATAATAAAGGTTTTTGTCAAAAGGAACTTTTAAAAATAAAGCACTAAAAACCCCCCAACCGTATGAATTGAATGACACGTGGAACAAGATGGGTGGCATGAGTGTGAAACAGCTGGTGACATGGCTGCACTGTCACATCACGACTCTTTAAAAAAATCCGATGACTCGAAAAAATTGATGACCTCGAGATTTCGATTGAGTTATTAGATTTAGATAAATGAAAATTTCATGGCTTACTTTGATTACAAATTTATATAAAATAACTCGAACTAACCTAAAATTATCCTTAATTAACTTCAAAATGTGTGATATATTTTCTTCGTTAACTAGCTTGTAAATTATAATGCAATTATTATATAGAATTTTTTTAAAAAGTACAATCAAATATTTACAGCGATGAACCATTTTATAAAGGAAAAAGGGTTAGAGGTCAATAAATCAATAATATTAAAAAAAAAGTGACCGACTTCACGTTCTTTTTTATTTTGTTAGTAAATATTTTGGTGGTTTGTTATGTTTACGAAAAATAGCCTATTTATATACATATTTAATTTAGTTTACTTTAATTATTATTTTTTAAATAATTTATTCTCCAACAAAATTTTAAAAAACCATTTTATAAATCAAAATCGTTCAATAAATTAAAATAATTAAATCGAATTTTCATGTATTAACATTTTACTATTTTTTAACCTAAAAATCAAACTAAATAATTCAAGTAATCCAAAATTCCTTCTAATCAAAACACTTTACGATTGAATTTAGTTTATTTCAATTTAATAGTTGGATTGAAAACATCCTCCACATTAAAGTGGTTGAAAAAATCTAACAAATTATTAAATAATATAATATAATTAATTTCATGATCTTATTATAAACAATATATAATGTCAAAGAAAAAAGAATAAGGTAAAATAGAAAATTTGTGGATGGAAATAGAATTTTCTAGGAAGGTGACAATGGGATCATGAGATAGAGCTGACCACGTCATCAAAGTGGAATTTATTTAGAAAAAGAAAAAAAAAAGGAGAAGAAAACAAAATTGGAAAAGATTCCTTTATGTATTTTTAAGGATAATGGGGGAATGATGAAAGTTTGTAGGAATAGGAGAATAATAATGGAATTCCATCATACATTGGTTGTCACACTTGTCATTTTCATCCACAAAACCCAAACATTATTACTATATATTTGTTTACATTAGATCAATTAATACCAAAAAGAAAAATAAAATCTCTAAGACTGAGACTTTTCCTAAACTTAAAATTGGTACCCCACGTGTATATATTATCTCATGCCACTTTCAGCTTCTTCTATCAATATCTATTAATATCTATAATTGATTAGTAGTTTTGATGTGATTATACTGTTGAAAATATTTACTAATATAATAGAAGATAGATTTTGATAGACTTACACTATCTTATCTATGTCTATTTATTTTACGGTAAACACAAATTATAGTAATCTATCGCGATCTAAACAAATTTTCATATTTTTATGCAATGTTTTTTTCTAATGGGACAATAACTAATTTATCTAAAGGAGTTTTTTCGAAAATAGGAAAAATTGACAAAATAGAACAAAAAAGACAAAATTAATTAAAGATTTTTTTTTCAGAAATAGAAAAATTGACAAACTATTTACAAAAACCACGAGACGAAATTTATTATACTTGATTTTTTAAGTGTAAATATTTTGTCAAATGATCTATTTTTGAAAAATTTCCTTAAATAATTAAGTTCGATTTTTTTATTAAGTGTAAATATCTTGTTCCATTTTTAAAAAATTTTCCTAATTAATTAAACTTGATTTTGATTTTTTTATTAAGGATAAATATTTTGTCAAAGGTCCTATTTTTTAAAATCTTTTTAATTAATTAAACTTGATTTTTTTTTATCAAAAGTAAATATTTGGTCAAATATTCTATTTTTGAAAATTTTCTTTATCAATCCTTATCTTTAAATTTGGATATGATTTTTAATTCCCTTTGAAGTTTAAAAGCAATTTCTAAAAGTGTCTTAATTTAAAAAAAGTAAGTAGGTATGAATTGATATAATAGAAGAAAAAAAACTATCAATATTTAGTCTTCTCTTCATTTTCTTTAGGTTTAATTACGTTTCAACTTTTCATACTCAAAATATTCCACAAAATTGTTTTTTCTATACAATGTTTATTCTTTAACTAATTTTTGTATTTCTTTACCCAAAACATATTAAATTTTGAAAATTTTTAATTTCTATAGAATGATTTTAATAAAATATTAAATTAAATTAAACTCAAGTCAAAATGGGGTGAGAAATTTATTTATCATACTCTCTCATAATTTCCAAATTTGTTTGTTTGTGTATTATTTTAGTGAGATTTCTTCTATTATATTATTGTAATCAATGAAACTATAGTTTTATATTATATATTTGGTAACGAACTATTTTAGTTTAAGTTGTAATACATAAGAAAAAGAGAATGAACAAAGATCGTGAATAATTATAAATATTAGTATTAAGTTAAGAAACCTCGAATATTTTAAAGAAGAAATAATATAAATGACGAATTATTTGTCGAAAATATTTAAAATTTCATATCGTATAAATAATAAATTTAAAAATTTGCTATGCTTTTCTAAATACTTGAAAATGTGTCTATTTTAAAAGATTACGTTAAATGAAAGAAATACGAGAATTACTGTATCTATTTAGTGTTAGATCCACACCGATTAAGTGCATCTTATTTCATATATAAATTAATTTCAGAACATACTTGATATTCATATGGTTTTCTATTTACTTCATATAATCTACTTTTAGAAAAAGTTAGGCCATGATGGATGCTTTTTTTCATTGAAGTATCCACGAAGAATGTTGGATCTATCCCAATTGGTGCACGTGTTGAAAAATGGCTATCTTTTGTCAACAATTGAATAGTGTTTTTCTTTTTCTTTTTAAAAGTCTAAGTTAAACTCAAATATACCTTTTTATTATTATTATTTTTGACAATTTCTCTTAAATTTAAATATATATATATATATAATTTTCATATCTATTGAACTAAATAATTTCAAGAAAAGTTATATCAAATGGTAAAAAAAATTACAAGTAATTAGATATATCGGATGGTCATCAACTTTTAAATTTACTATTTTTGTAATTTGAAAAATATAGTGACATGAGCTTTATTATTATATATATATATATATATTGCTACTTTAACCAACGTCATAATTTCAACGTGCAAAATATTAAAATTAATGTATTTTGGAGTAAAAAAACAATCTATTTTACTCATTAAATAAATATAATGAGATGTTTGAATATTTAAGGGGAAAAAGAGAGTAAATAATACAAAGTTGTTGGGTGGTAAAATATAATGGCGTAGAAGCCAAGCTTTTGGTCTTAATAAATAAAACAAAACAAAAGGTAAAGGTTGGTATCATTATTTTGTTTTCTTTTATTTTTAGCTTTAATTAATTTCATGTGAAAAGTTAAATTTCAAACTCCAATTAATTTTTTTATTTAAATGTACTTTACAATATCTTAATTAATTAAAGTAGGTATAGGTTTTTGTGTCTTTTGATTCTTTGTTTCTATTTTAAAGCAGAAACAATATTTATAACTAAATAAATAAATAAATCCAATCTGCTTTTAATTTTCATGAATGTAACAAAACTTTGTTACTTATAAGTTCCTACAACAAAATTAAAAAGTCTAAAAATCCGTCTACTTTCTTTTAAATATTTCAAGTTATCATTTATTTTTCATTAAAAAGTCTAAAAATTCGTCTAGTTTCTTTTAAATATTTTAAGTTGTCATTTCTTCTCCATTTTATTTTGTATTTTATCGCCGTTTTCTTTTATTGTGAAGTTTTCTTTTCTTTTACAATTTTTTTTTTTTCAAATTGTTATTTGATTGTTCGATAAGGTATGTCAAATATAAAAGATTATGAAAAAAAATGGGATATTGGGTAATAAAATAACCAAATATAAATGTGTACCAAACAATATTTTGAAAAAATAATTTAGACTTGGGTATCGAAATTTGAACGTTTACCAAATATATTAGACATGCATGAGTGTTGATTATTCTTTAATTGTAGGTCTGGCTTTTTTTTTTTTTTTTTCATTTTCAAAATTATTTATAGAGTTTTTTGAATAAACTCTATAAAAAATTATTTTAAAATTAATTATGTAGATATTCGAAAGTTTACGGTAAAAATACAATTCTAATTTCCTTTAAAATTTGTATTTTCAAATTTAAAATTTGATCCTAATTTTGGTATATGGAAGATTATGATTAGTCTCAAATCCGTAGTTTTCAATCTCTTTCTAATATAAACACAACTTCATATAAATATGAATAAATATATATTATTATAACTTATATATTTGAAATACAAAACGTGGGTGATTACACTATATAGTAAAATGGTTTCAATGTATATATATTTTGATAGAGTAGTCTTTTTAGAATGGATTGTAGTGAAAAGTTATGAATGGAAGGTATGGGCAGGTGAGGGTCACGCAGAGAGCAGACGCTTGGAGGCAGTGGGACACGTACCGGGCCAGGTTGGCGACTTGGAGCCACTAGTCACCCACACGACTTGTGTCTACGTCATTAATTAGTCCATGTGTCACTATTTGAGTGGTGCACGGGACTCAATAAGCATGAACAGTCTCCGGGAGTCGGGACCAAATCAGTTTTCCCTTTTGTGATGAATAAAGCTCTTATTCCTCAATTCCAAAAAGGAATGTTTTTATTTATTTATTTATTACCATTTCTCTCTCTTTTTTTTTTTTTTTTTTTTTAATAAAAAAATTTCATTTATTACCAAATCAGTATGATAAATTAGGTTTGATTTTGAATTTTGAAATTTATGAGTTTGATCCAATTTTAGTAACTTATGAATGGTGGCCATTTTTTTTTTAAATTAATACTATTGGTTAGTCTATTGAGAATGTTGTTGCGAATTATATTATACTTTGTTTGGAATAAAAAAAAATTGAAGTAATGATTTTAAATTATTTGCTTTGTTTGTAGTGAGAAATATTTAAAGTTAAGAATTTATTACTAATTAGATAAAAGAATAACCGTGAAAAGATTTTATTATGAATGTGTTAATTGGAAATTAATAAATGAAATCTTGGTTAGGAAAGTTTTTAGGTAAAAACAAGATTTTGAAATCATTTTAGATTTTAAAATATCATTCTCTTTTATGTTAAATGCATTCAAAAATCTTGGGGTTCTGAATCGCATTAAACTAATATTTTCATATTTTTCTAATCTAACCAAATTACTAAAATAAAAATAGAAATTTCAAATACTAGGATGAGCTCGACTGACAGACTTTTACTCATTGACGATTGAGGTTGTTTATTGGTTGAAAAACCGACTTCAATCTTTTGTTATTTGTTTTTAAAATTAATCTTCTAAAAGTCATCACACCCATCTAAGTTTCAAGCTTCGATTCTAAAAAACAAAGCCAAAGTTTTGGAAATTAAAGAATAGTATTGAAAGCTTATTTTTTCTACGTTATTTTATCACAAACCAAGCTAAATTCTAAAACCTAATCAAAAAGCTGTTTTTGTTTTTAAAATTAGTCTAAAAATTCGATCATTTCTACTCAAACAATATATCAGAGAGAGAGAGTAGACTTCGTTAAAGAAAAAAGTTATCAAATATAATCTAAATGAATACCCATAAACCCTACCTTTTAAAACCCAAATAATGAATGTTAATCAATACCATATCTATTTTAAGCAAAAAGAAACAAAATTGGCTACATGTTTCACTTTTACTTAGTGGGGATTATCAATTTTGGTGAACATATTTGCTTTTGCTTTTGCAACTAATTTTGAACATTTTTTTAGTTTATGAGTATACATAATATATTACCAAAACACTTTTCCTTTTTGTAGGGTTTGAGTATTTTGATGGTTTACTTTCTTCAGTGTGTGTGTGGACCATATCTCTAAATTATTCATTCACATATTTTTCTTTTTATCTTCACTTACCTTTCATATTCATTATTAATATTTTTCTAACCATTATATACTTTCCCTTTTCCTATTTTTCATAAAACTATTATTAATTCAATTCTGTCCTTACAATCTTAAATTAAATCACATTTTATGACTAAATTATGTGATCCTACGGATAGCCAAAGATAGCAAGTTTTTAAAGAATTAATTAATAAGTTAAGTGAGTTTTTTCAAAAATAGAAAAAGTTATAAACTACAAAAAAAAAAAATTCATAACATTTAATTTTTTAAAGATATAAATATTATGTTAAATAAATAATTTTGAGATTAAAATGATGTTTGGATACATATAAGGTTTGTTATTGTTATTATTTTGTATAGATATATAGGATTTAATTACTACTTTCATCTATATGCTTTTGGTTTTGATTCATTTTATTAATTCATATACTTTCAAAATATTTATTTTAGTCTTAAAAATATAAAAAAAAGTGATAGTTTTTAAATATTACAAAATGAACTAAAACTTTTGCAAATATAACAAGAATTTGGATCTATTACCGATATTGATAGAGACCGACATTTTTAATATATAGTAAACAAATAAAAATATTTATAAAATATAACAAAAAAAAATTATCAAATTTTATATTAATTGTTTATTAAATAAGAAAAATATTCAATTTAAAAAGGTAGATAATTAATCCGAATAAAAGAACAGTATGATAAAATGGAGTCATGATGAGGACATCATTTGATTAGAAGTTGATGTGTAAAATGTTTGAGCAATGGAGACTGAGATGGAACTGTTAGGATGGGATGGGGAAATTGCAAAATATTATTTCAGCGATTTTTTAATTGTACTGAAAAGGATAGAGATTGTGGAAGACGAAGACAAAGATTAGACTGAAAAGCGACAGAAATTCGCTATTCTTTTTATTTTAAATTCGCGATTCCAATTTTTAAGAACATGCTAATTGGCCACTGCGATAAATCCATCAGGTTTACATTAAATTTCTTCTCAGTTTTCACCATTTTTGTAACACCCACGTGTTTCCATTTTCACGGGCTTCTTCTTCTTCTTCTTCTTCTTGTTATTGATATCCATGGATGATTTCTCTTCCTCCCCTGTTTCTATCTGAAACCACATTTCATATTCTCAATTTACTCTGTTTCCTGCTTCTTATTCATCTTCTTCTCAATGCCTGTTGTTTTCCAATTTTAATCACAGTTTTCATGGATATTCCTTCTGTTATCGTAAATTCTTTGTTTGTTTTTGTATTCTCGATGTGGGTTTTGCTTCATTTGTGTAGACGAGAGGTAGAGAGTGAATCCATTCAATCGAGAAACGGAGTGTTTCGAGAGTTTAAATGGGTAGTCAACATTACTGTATTTTGTAATGTTGTTATTTCATTTTTGTTGTCTGGGTTTGTTGCGTTTGAGTACTGGAATCATAGAATCGTTTGTTGGGAATCAGTCATATCTGCTTTAACGTGGATTTTGGCTGCCGCGGTTGCTTTTTATTGGAGGAATGTAATGTATCTTCAAGGCAAAAATTGGCCGTTGGTTCTTACTCTTTGGTGGGGTTTCTCTTGTTTTTATGGGTTATGTGCTTCGATTATTTACCTGCTAACCCGCTTGAAATCTATAGAGTTCCTTCATTTTCTTCCAAAAGCTACTGTTGTAGATTTTGCGTCATTCACTTTGTCTTTCATTATCTGTTGTACTGCACTGACGGTTAACTATTCCAAGAAACACAATGATCTTGAGAAGTCATTACTTCAAAAAGACAATGATTGTTCTTCTGAAGATGGTGGTGGTTTCATCAGTCCTGGATTATGGAGTCGAATTACATTCCAATGGTTGAATCCTCTCTTCAAAAGGGGGAGGAACCAGAAGCTTGAATTAGCTCATATTCCTTGTGTACCTCAATCTGAAACAGCTGAATATGCTTCCTCGTTGCTAGAAGAATCGCTTCAGAGAAAGAAAGTTGATTGTTCTTCCTTGCCTAACGCTATATTTTTAGCCACATGGAAATCCCTTGTCTTAACTGCAATTTTTGCAGGTAACTTTTCTTCATTTCACTACTTGAATTCTTCTCTATGAACTGTAAATTTTTGTCTTCTCTAATTTCTTTGTTCATAACTTTTATTAGGATTCAACACGTTGGCATCTTTTATGGGGCCTTTACTAATCACCCACTTTGTGAATTATCTGTTGGGAAAAAGTGATGACTCAAGCAACCGCGATGGATTGATTCTTGCGTTCTTCTTCTTCTTTGCTAAGACAATGGAGTCTCTTACTCAAAGACAATGGTATTTCGGCACTCACCGTGCTGGTATACAGGTAAGGGCAGCTCTTACGGTGATGATCTACAAGAAATCTATATCTATTAATGCTGCTGGTCAAAGTAACGGTAAAATCATAAATCTAATAAATGTGGATGTTGAAAGAATTGGAGACTTCTCTTGGTATATTCACAAGATTTGGTTGCTTCCCGTTCAAATAGCTCTAGCCCTTGTCATCCTTTACAGGAATCTCGGAGCTGCTCCTTCCATTACTGCTCTTTTAGCCACAATATTTATAATGGTGAGCAATACACCTTTGGCTAATGTTCAAGAAAGGCTACACTCAAAGATAATGGATGCAAAAGACTCAAGAATCAAATTGACATCAGAGACTCTGAAGAACATGAGAGTCTTGAAACTGCATTCTTGGGAACAGACATTTTTGAAGAAGGTCTTGAAACTTAGAGAAGTTGAAAGAAGCTGGTTGAAGAGATATCTCTATACATGTTCAGTTATAGCATTTCTCTTTTGGGTTTCACCAACTTTAGTTTCAGTATTTACTTTTGGCGCCTGTGTTATGATGAAAGTCCCCCTCACAGCAGGCACAGTTCTATCAGCCATTGCTACTTTTCGTATACTACAAGAACCAATTTATAACCTACCAGAGCTAATTTCCATGATTGCTCAAACAAAAGTTTCCCTTGACCGTATACAAGAGTTCATTCGAGAAGAAGATCAAAGGAAGCGGATTTATTATCCTCCTTCCAATCCATCAGACGTTGCGATTGAAATGGAGGTGGGGGAGTATTCATGGGAAGCCAGTGATCAAAATTTTAAGAAACCGACTATAAAAGTTGCTGAGAAGATGCAAATACCAAAGGGTTACAAAGTTGCAGTTTGTGGATCAGTTGGTTCAGGAAAATCAAGCCTACTTTGTAGTATATTGGGCGAAATTCCACAGGTTTCAGGAACACAAATGAAAGTACATGGAACCAAAGCTTATGTTCCCCAAAGTGCTTGGATCCAATCAGGCACTGTAAGAGAGAATGTGTTGTTTGGGAAAGAGATCGACAAACATTTTTATGAGGATGTGTTAGAAGCCTGTGCTTTGAATCAGGATATCAAGTTGTGGCTGGATGGAGATTGTTCTTTGTTGGGAGAGAGGGGGATGAACTTAAGTGGAGGGCAAAAACAGAGGATTCAATTGGCAAGGGCTGTGTATAGTGATGCAGATGTTTACTTCCTGGATGATCCTTTTAGTGCTGTGGATGCATGTACTGGAACACATTTGTTCAAGGTAAGCATCATCTTTCTATTTTTTTCTTGTCTGTTTCCTTTTATGATCTTTTACTTCTTTAGTGAAATAGTATTGATGGTATTTATACTGAACTTTAATGATAATGCAGAGATGTCTTTTGCAACTTCTGTCCGGTAAAACTGTGGTATATGCTACTCATCACTTGGAATTCATAGAAGCTGCAGATCTTGTTCTGGTAAGTACCTGAATTTTTCATTGTTTTCCATGGAGCATCACTAAGCAATGTCTCCTGTTGCCTTATATTGCATTTGAATGCTTTGTTTCCAGGTGATGAAAAATGGTCAAATTGTTCAATCAGGAAATTACGGAGAATTAATGTCAGACTCAAACGGTGAACTTGCTAGGCACATTGCAGCTCATAGAAGATTCCTAAATGGAGTTAAACCATTCAAAGAAGACAAACCCCACCATAAAAGACCGCGTAAGACACATCAGATAGAAGTTCTAGATGAAAACTCTTCCCTATCCCTTGGAAATGGTAGCCAGTCTGTGAGAACTCAAGAAGAGGAAATTCAAACTGGTCGTGTAAAATGGAGTGTATACTCAACCTTCATCACATCTGCTTATAAAGGAGCTCTTGTTCCTATAATCCTTCTATGTCAAGTTTTGTTTCAAATCCTTCAGATGGGCAGTAATTACTGGATTTCTTGGGCAACAGAAGAAGAAGGGAAGGTCAGCAGAGAGCAGTTGTTAGGAATCTTCATTTTGATGTCCGGTGGGAGCTCCATCTTTATATTAGGCCGAGCCGTTTTGATGGCAACCATTGCTATTGAGACTGCACAACGAATGTTCCTTGGAATGGTGACATCAATATTTGCAGCACCTATTTCATTCTTTGATGCCAAACCTTCAAGCCAAATCCTTAACAGGGTTAGTACCTTTTTATTGTGTTTGTTATCTTCTCCTGTATTAATTTTTTTCATTGTGTCGATCAATAATCTTAACCCATTTTTCATCTTCTTTATGATGCAGTCTTCTACTGATCAAAGCACCTTGGATACAGATATTCCTTATAGATTAGGAGGATTGGCTTTTGCACTCATTCAGTTATTGAGTATCATCATTCTGATGTCCAAGGTCGCATGGCAAGTTTTTCCCCTCTTTCTTGTCGTCCTTGCTATCTCTATATGGTATCAGGCAAGAACATACATCCCACTCTTTGTTTGTAATATCCTTTTCATTATTGCACAAAAAGTATGAAGTTATCATTCCTTGAATTTGATTATTTAGTAGTATCATATGAGTGTGACACATGCTTTGATCAAGTCCTGTAAACTTTTATCATATACTATTAGTTTCTCAAATATGATTTATCAACAGCGAGTGGTTCTAGGATTTTATTCCTAAGTAATTAGGTTTAGTGTCTTAAAATATATTTGTTAGATGATATAATATTAAATTTACCTTCACCTATCAATTTAAGGTTTTTGGTTAATCGATGATTTAAAGTAGTCTCAAAATAGATGGTCAAGAATCTTATATTTTTCACTTGGGTTTTCTACATATTTCAAACTCATAAGTGAAGGAAGTGTTAAATGATATAATATTAAATTATCTTCCTCTATCAACTTATTTTTTTGTGTAAATGGGTGATTTAACAACTTTCAATTCCTTTTCTAGGGATATTACATTAGTACTGCAAGAGAACTAGCTAGAATGGTTGGGATTCGGAAGGCTCCAATTCTTCATCACTTTTCTGAAACGGTCGTTGGTGCAACAATTATCCGTTGCTTCAATCAAGAGGATCGTTTCTTGAAAAAAATATTGAACCTGGTTGATGACTATTCACGTGTGGTTTTCCATAACTCAACTTCAATGGAATGGTTGTGCCTTCGGATCAATTTTCTTTTCGACGTGGTTTTCTTTCTTGCTCTTATCATTTTAGTGACCCTTCCTAGAACAGCAATTGATCCAAGTAAGCTTTTCCAAACTTTAGTTGCTTCATCAATGCAATCATCTAAAACTTTTATTTTGAACAACTATTTCATTGTGACATTCTAATATTTCAGACCACAATTCACTTAACCAACTGGTTTATTTTACTATAGGCTTAGCAGGATTAGCAGCCACATATGGTTTGAACATGAATGTGCTTCAGGCTTGGGTTATATGGAATTTATGCAACGTTGAGAACAAAATGATATCTGTTGAGAGAATTTTTCAGTTTACTAAAATTGCTTCTGAGGCGCCACCGATTATTGAAGATTGTAGACCAATGCCAGAATGGCCAAAGGAGGGAAAGATAGAAGTAGAGAACCTTCACGTCCAATATCGTCCTGATCTTCCATTGGTTCTCAGGGGGATTACTTGTACTTTTCCAAAAAAGAAGAAAATTGGAGTTGTTGGCCGGACTGGAAGTGGAAAATCCACCTTAATCCAAACACTTTTTAGATTAGTAGAGCCTTCTGCAGGAAGAATTCTAATTGATGGAGTTGATATTTGCAAAATTGGTCTACATGACCTTAGGTCCAAGTTGGGTATTATTCCACAAGACCCTACATTGTTCCAAGGAACCATGAGAACTAACTTAGATCCTTTGCAACAACATAGTGATCAAGAAATATGGGAGGTGAGCTTTCAAGTGCTTTTTTTCTCACGGAGAGTGAAAAGTTAACACGATATCGAATCTAACTTGATATTTCAGGTCCTTCACAAGTGTCGTTTTTCCGAGATCATCAGAACGGATCAGGCTGTTCTTGAAGCACGAGGTAAGATTGGAGCTCCCATTGTTTTTGAAGTGTAATTTTCCAGTTTAGTTTATTTTTATACTCAAAAGGTTTTTTGTACTTGGCCTATAAATGATGCAGTGGCTGAAGATGGAGAGAATTGGAGTGTGGGACAGCGACAACTTGTTTGCCTAGCCAGGGTGCTCCTCAAGAAGCGTCGAATTCTTGTGTTGGATGAGGCAACAGCTTCCATTGATACTGCAACCGAAAATATAATTCAGGAAACAATAAGAGAGGAGACTAATGGCTGTACCGTTATTACTGTTGCTCATCGAATACCTACAATTATCGATAACGATTTGGTTTTGGTTCTTGATGAAGGTAAGTGAACTTCTTATTTAGCTAAAAGGTTTCTAACTTGAGTAGTAATAGTAACATTCTAATGCATCATTTTCACTTCTGTAGGCAAGATCATCGAGTACGATTCACCATCTCAATTACTCAAAAACAATTCTTCTATGTTTTCAAAATTGGTGGCAGAATTCTTGAGATCATCCAATAGTCATACACAATCTATAGGAAATTTTGTCGACGTTGACGCAAACCAAATATGAACTTCATTGAATTTGATCAAATGTAAAGATTGGAGGGGGAAACACTCGTTTGCCAATACTATGAGGACTGTTGATTGGCTTGCATACTAACTGCATAGGCTGAAGATCCTGTAAAGCAATAGATCATGTAAAGCAATAGATCCAAACAAATACCATTGACAAGCTTTCTAACAATAGCTGATGAGATAGATATAGAACATTAGTAGTTGTTCAGGTGTTAACCATAGTTTTATTATTACTTTTTTTCTTTCTTAATGTAATTGAAAGTGTTTTTCATTTCACCATTGATAATCAATGTATTAGTGAACTCTTGCATGCATAATACAAGTTTTATGCGACAGAGTAGTGAATGATATTATTTGATCTTTCCAAATTCCAATCTTCTTGGTCGTCATATTGAAAAATGCTTCATTGATGCGTGGCATGGTATGGTGTGGAACCACCGACAAATTTAGTATAGGGTTTCAGCTCCCCTTAACTTTATGTTCATATAATACAAATACTAAAAATTAGTCCATTGATATATCTATCTCTCAGCTCCTTTTAGCCTCAGATTTAAACTTTCACTACATTCTTTTCCAATATATTTTAGTGCATATAGAGTTGTATCTATTTTTGTGCAGCTCACTCAAGTATCCAAATCACAAATTACACGTCACAAGAGTCAAAAGTTTACTAAAAGTATGTACTAAGACTTTAGAATACTAAAAAATACACATGTGATAATATTATTATAAGTTTTATAACAATTTCGAAAATGAGAATCAAATCGTTGACTTTTAGAAAGAAAATTTGTTTTTTTCTTTTAATCTAAACACAACAAAATTATCCAAGGAGTATTTCAAATAAATATATTTTGTAAAAAAACAAATGTTTTAACGTATCTTTAAAATTATAAAAGATTCAAAATATTTCAAATAAATATAAGGGTAGTTTAATTTGAAACTTAAACAAAAATAAATAAATTATAAATACAGTCACTCAAAATAAAATGTATAGGAAAAATAAAGATAAAAGTTAAAATTAAAAGCTTGAGATTTACCTTGAACCAACCATTTTTGACACAAAAAAAAATCATTTTTTTCTTAAAAACCTTTTTATAAATCTACGACTACTATTTATAAGAAAGATTAAGTTGGTACTATTTATAAGAAAGATTAAATTGGATATTTCAATAGATTTTTTCCTTAAAAACTTTTTTATAAATTCATAACTACTCTAAGTTTTTAAAAATTCATAACTACTATTTATATGATAGATTAAGTTGGATATTTCAATAGTTTTTTTTATAGAATTTGAAAAGATTAATAAAGATATATCAAAATAATATAAATAATTATTTTTTATATATCTTAAAAAAAAATTTCCAAATTCAATCGTTAACCACATTTTTTATTATTATGAAATTAAGAGTATAGAATTTAAAATCAACTTAAGAAGTAATAAATCAATGAATATAACATTAAACCCAAATCAGCTGTGAAATTCAAAAGAATCTCTTAATTATAGAATTCTCCACAGAGAGATATATTTAGAATTAAGAATAAATATTTGGACGAAATATTCTCAAAGTTTTAGAAGATTTTTTTATTAATTAAGTAATAATAAATAATATCAACTATTACAATAGGATTTTTTTTCAAAAAAACAAACTTGTTTTCTAACAATCAACCTAATAACTTGATAGTGCTAAAAAAAAGCATAAATACTCTAATGAAAACCATTTAAGATAGAAAATCAAAATAATAATATTATACATAGAGTGGTCTAAAAATGATTATCTTCCGAACCACCTCTATAGCAAAGAAATGAAACTTTTATTTATTGAAAAAGAATGTAACGATATATGTCGTATTTTTTATTGTCAAAAACGACATGTCGATTAAAATCTAAGAACCGCTTGATTCTTCATATTATTTATCCCATGGTTCGTCGGAGTCGGAGCTCAAAATTCCCGGAAACCTACTCTCCTACCTGCCGTCGCTGACAACTTGCTTCGAAGACTCATCGATCGGAAAAGTACCCTAAGTTCTGAATTCGGTGTTTTGAATTTCATTCTATAAAAAGAGTTGAAACTTTTATTTCAAAGAAACCATTTCCTTTCCGAGTGATTAGCGAAAAACTCACACTTGTCTTCGCTGGTGCTACTGTTCTCATTTTCTATGGATTCGTAATTCCCTCTTTTATAGTTTCAATTTAACGAAATATTGCAGAAGAAGAAGAAAAAGGAAGATAGGTACCTGCATTACTTCCCTTGATAGTTCATTACGACTTCTCAGGTGCGCGGATTTTGTTGAATCAATTGTGGGCTATTGCTGATTTTCAATCCTAGGGTTTGTCTCTATTCAATCAATCAAGAAGTGGATAAACATTTCCATTGTTAAGTTTACTGTGTTATATTAGCCGCCCAAAAAATCTATATTTTCGTTTTTATTCAGCTAGTGTGCTTCATGCTCTTGCATATTCAGAAGAGTTCTAAGGGCATTTGGGGTGTTCTTCATCGTTGTAAATCATTTGCCTATTTTCATGTATCCTCTCAAAGCTGTTCCGATGCCCTCTCCCCTGCAAATATTTCGTATCCGCTGGAACCTAATATCTCTGTAGGAGCTAGAGATTTGCAACAAAGAGTACCATCTGAATTTCAGAACAAAAATTCAGATATTGACTTCATCATTGCTAAAGTTCAAGTGGGTAGCAGCGAGGATGAGGTTTTTCAGTCTCTTTTGCAAGATCCAGTGTGTAACAGCATACGACTCTCCCATGATCTTGTTTACAAGTTGCTCCAACGATTCAAAGATGATTGGAAAACTGCTTTGGGTGTTTTTAGATGGGCAGAGTCACTCTCTGGATTCAAGCACACACCAGATTTATATGACATTTTAATCGATACATTGGGAAAAACAAAGCAATTGGTTAAGATGAGAGGTATGCTTGAAGAAATGAAGGAAGCTCGTCTTGTCACACTTGATACTGTAGCTAAGGCCATGCGAAGGTTTGCTGGTGCTGGACAATGGGAAAATGCTGTTAGGATATTTGATGATTTGGAAACGTATGGGTTGAAGAAGAACACCGAGTCAATGAATGTGTTGCTTGATACTCTGTGCAAAGAGAAGAAGGTTGAGAAAGCACGACAGATGTATTTGGAACTTAAATCACATATTGCCCCAAATGCAAACACGTTTAACATGTTCATTCATGGTTGGTGTAAAGTTAATAGGATTGATGAAGCCCATTGGACGTTAGAAGAGATGAAAGGTTATGGTCATCGTCCTTGCGTTATTAGTTATTCAACGATTATCCTATTTTATTGTCATCGTTGCAATTTTAATAAGGTTTATGAGTTGCTGGATGAAATGGATGCTCAAGGATGCCCTGCAAATGTTATCACCTACACCACTATCATGTGCTCACTAACAAAATCGGAAGAATTCGAGGAAGCTTTGCAGATTGCTGAAAGAATGAAATCTGCTGGATACAAACCCGATACACTATTCTATAATTGTTTGATCCACACATTGGGGAGAGCAGGTAAGGTACGGGAAGCTATTCATGTATTTGAAGTCGAAATGCCAAGCAAGAGTGTTTTACCAAATACATCAACCTACAATTCTATGATAGCCATGTACTGTCGTCGTGCACGAGAAGAAAAGGCTATGAAACTGCTTGAGGAGATGGAGAAATCAGGGCATTGTAAACCTGATGTCCAGACATATTACCCATTGCTTAAATCCTGCTTTAAAACTGGAAAGACAGACTATGATCTGAGCAATTTATTGGATGAGATGATAAATAAACATCACCTGAGTCTTGATATTTCAACCTATTCCCTTCTAATTCATGGTCTTTGTAGAGCGAATAAGTGTGAGTGGGCTTACCGGTTATTTGAGAAGATGATTAGTCAAGATATAAAGCCAAGGTATGTTACATGTCAACTGCTTTTGGATGAATTTAAGCAGAAGAATATGGATGAAGTTGCTGATAGGATTGAAGGTATTATGAAAAAATTGTGAGCTTACAAGTAACAAACCTCTGTGGTGTGAAAAAAGCAAGTCTACAATTCTGGATTTGCATCACACGATCGTCGTATGAAGTTGACTGTGCGTGATGTGGTTGACTGTGCGTGATGTGGTTGAGTGTCGTCTTGATTTTAATTTGGTTGCATGAGAGGCCAGTGTTTTTATCACTTCCTTCAAATCTGGAAGCACAAGAAGTGTTGGTTTTGAGAGGAAGTTCAATCATGTCTACTACTAGACCATCAATCATGGGTTGCCCAAATGGTAAAGAAAAAAGACAACCTCAATAAATGGCAAAGAGGTTATTGGTTCAATTCATGGAATTATCTTGGATTGAATTTTCTAATATCAAAAAGGAAAAAAATGCAACTTGTTTATGCTTTGTAGTAACTGATATTTTCACTAAAATGGTAGATTTTCTCACCTTTTCTAAGCCGAAGCCAAAGATGTGATGTCGAAGAAACAAAGTGAAAGTAAGTGAATTCCAAAGTTTCATATCCATTTCTAACCGTGCAACATCATTTTACATTTCCATTGAACAAAGACACTTTGCCGTGAGAAACTTTACTCTTAAACTTTCAACATTAAAATAAGTCATCAAAATTATACATTGTTAAAAGTAGACTTTCAAAATTACGTAATTGTAACCAAAGTATAAATGTAAAGTTTTAATTTTTACCTTTCAAAGGTCTAAGTTTTAAAATATTGTAAGTTTGAGGTTTCAATTTTAACAAATCCAAATTTTTTAATAGAAAACAGGGAAGATAGATTGCTAGTTGAGTGAAGACATCTATGATCTAATTACAACTAATCTTAAAAAAGATGTAAAAGAAATGAAAATATAAAATTTGTGCTTCCAAGATCCATCCTTCATATAAGATAGCAACTTGGAAAAGACAATTGAGAAAATTAATTGCCATGACTCTAAAATGACTATTATGAAGAAAACTGTCCTTGATGTTTCATACATGATTACATATAAATTGTTCATAACATTGAATGAATCATATTACACATAATCATGTGAAGAAACTGTGACCAATGTGACACCTTTGACACCTTTAGGTGTGTGTTCAAAAATTACATTTACATATGTCTTTTGTGATTTGTGCTATGAATATGATAATATAATCGAAACATAGCATAAAACTTGATGGAAAATGTCAAGGAACATTTTTAATTATAGCAAAATGAACAAAAATATTATAAAATATAGAAAAAAGTTCATATTATATCAATGATAAACACTAATAAAAATTTATGAGTGTCTATCAGTATCTATCATTGATAGATTATGGAGTTTTGAAATATTTTATAAATATTTTTAGCAGTTTTATCATCTGCAATACTTTTTTAAATATCAATTTATAGTCCTAAACTTACCAAAGGTATAAATTTAAACTTCAAATTAATAATAATATTAATTTAAACCCTAAACTTTTATAAATGTCTCAATACATCATCTGTTACATTTCATTTGAAAAAACCACGCGTAAGAAATATAATTATATCAATTAAACTCCTAAACTAAGTTGAGAAATATGCATCGTCATTCATAACGTTACACACCAAATTCAAGGCATTATGACAATATGACACATCTTACTCATAATGCGGTAACGGTCGAGTATTTTTGTTATACGAAGATTCTTCCATGTGCATTATTACAATTTGAAGCATTTATTATTTTGACAATAGATAACGTAAATTAACTTTTAATCTTGTTTAAAAAACACAAAAGAGGGTTCATTCTTCATTCCATAAATAAAAGAGTTAGGCATCTAAAACCAATCATGTGAGTATAGCATTTTTCCATCCTAACCCATGACTCTAAAACATACCATGCCCATGCCAAAACATTTTTGGTCTATGCAATGTGTTTGTGTGATGTTCCCCTCACATACCATTAAAAGGAAATAACTTAAAATTGAAACATTAGGTAAATTAATTTAAGAAATTTCCAAATAACATTGTTTGTGTAAGTTAATTAAGGATGCCAATGTAATTTCATATATAGTTTCAAATAGTTTTAACCATAACTGAAGTATATGTTATGAAAACTTCAACTATTATAACATAAACAAGTTGGGGACCCAAACATATCCTTATTTCTACAACAACGTAAACGAAACTCAACTTAAACAAACTCGTACTGCCAATTGTGAGATTGAAAACAGAACCCATACTCCCATAACCATGGAGGGGTAATGGAGTGTTTTTAGTAAACCAAACAAAAAGTAATTAAATTACCAAAAAGGGGAGTAAAAGGGGGCTGAATAGAGACCAAGTATTGAACGACAAAGAGGGAGAAGAAGGTGAAAAATGTGGTGAGACATAAGTGTGCTGACAAAGATCACCTCAGAAATCGGATACTCTTAGATTCAAAAAAATAAGAAAAGTGATATGAAAATGGTAACAATGTTAAAAAATAACGACAGACCATATACACACATTCATGAGATGTTGACCATACAAATTAACAACTGTCTAATTATAGGATTGTGTCTCAAGATCCTTTAAATATGGCCATTTCGAGTGAGGAAGTTAAAAGCTCAAAACTTGTTTTTGTTTTGTGAAGTCCCATCAAACACAATTTCTTTAAACTGATTATTATATTCCTTCATTTTCTTCTTCTTTTTTCTCAATTCGATAGATTCTTGTTTTTGTGTAAAAGAATAATCAAGAAGATATGACTCAACTGGAAATGGCAGAGCAGAGTGGAAAGGATGCAAATCAGAAAGCCATTGATGATTGGCTTCCAATTACTTCTTCAAGGAATGCTAAATGGTGGTATGCTGCTTTTCATAATGTTACTGCCATGGTTGGTGCTGGTGTTCTTAGCCTTCCTTATGCCATGTCCGAGCTTGGATGGTACTTTTTTTCTTTCTTCTTCTTCTTTTTCTTTGTTAATCTTGCCTTTAAAGTTGGGATCTGAAATGGTGTGACGTTGAACTGTAACGGATGGAAATTCAACTTTTCTTTCTAAAACACAGCCACATCGTTTTCAATCTCGATTAGTTTCTCTGAAACGCTTTAATCCGACGTAGTTTTAAAACAAAAGACAATGTTCGATAATGTAACCTATACCATGTTACACTTATCTTTTTTTTTCATATAGAAAACATTTGTTTACGTGGTTGGAATATGCAAAAAGATGAGTGCAATCCAAAATGATGTTTGAGTATTGATGTATTGATTTTCACTCATTTGATGTTTGAGTATTGATGTAATTATTTACGGTGACCAACAGGGGACCTGGTTCAGTGATAATGATTCTATCATGGATCATTACGCTATATACGTTATGGCAAATGGTGGAAATGCATGAGATGGTGCCAGGAAAGAGGTTTGATAGGTACCATGAACTAGGCCAACATGCCTTTGGCGAAAAGCTCGGCCTTTGGATTGTGGTTCCTCAACAACTAACCGTTGAAATTGGTGTCAACATTGTTTACATGGTCACTGGTGGCAAGTCGTTAAAAAAGTTCCATGAGACTGTTTGTCCTAGCTGCTCTCAAATCAAAACCTCTTACTTCATCGTCATTTTTGCCTCCATACATTTCGTTCTCTCTCATCTCCCCAATTTCAACTCCATCTCCGGTGTCTCTCTCGCCGCGGCGGTCATGTCTCTCAGCTACTCCACCATTGCTTGGGTTGCTTCCTTGGAGAAAGGGGTGCAGCCCAATGTGGACTATAGCTACAAAGCAAGTAGCACATCAGATGGTGTTTTTCACTTCTTGAGTGGACTGGGGGAAGTGGCTTTTGCTTTTGCTGGTCATAATGTTGTTTTGGAGATCCAAGCTACCATTCCTTCCACTCCTGAAAAGCCTTCCAAAGGCCCCATGTGGAAAGGAGTCATTTTGGCTTACTTGGTTGTAGCTGTATGTTACTTCCCTGTTGCCATGATTGGCTATTGGGTCTTCGGTAACACGGTTGAAGACAACATCCTAATTTCTCTTGAGAAACCCGCCTGGCTCATTGCCACTGCCAACATATTTGTCGTCATCCACGTCATTGGCAGCTACCAGGTATTTTTACAATTGAAAGTTTAAGGTTGCTTTTTTTAATATGCTAATATTGTTGTGTTTCTTTTATGTGTAAGCAGATCTACGCTATGCCAGTGTTTGACATGATCGAGACCTTATTGGTGAAAAGATTGAAATTTAAACCTTGTTTCCGACTTCGATTCATCACCCGAAGTTTATATGTCGGTGAGTTGAAACGATTATTAGAATGCAACCATGTTAGTTCATGAAAGGATCATCTTTTCTCTTCTTAATTTTGTTTGATGGTCCAATTCCTTCACTATTTGTGTTTTTACTTTTGGGTTGCAGCCTTTACAATGCTTGTGGGTATAGCTGTTCCTTTCTTTGGTGGCCTTCTTGGTTTCTTTGGAGGCCTTGCTTTTGCTCCCACTACCTACTTTGTAAGCAATTATATCATTTCTTTAACAAATCCACCTCACGACCCCAACAAATATAACAATCAACTTTAAAGTATTAGCAAATATAACAAAACTTAGATCTAGTTTTCGAAATCTGTTAGAAGTTTAACCTCAATTTCAAACTCTTTAATTTGCAGCTCCCTTGCACCATGTGGTTGGCCATTTGTAAGCCCAGGAGATTCAGCCTATCTTGGATCATAAATTGGGTATTAATTTACTTTTTGTCATATTACAAATTTAGCCCCTATGACTCGAAAAAAAATTAGTATTTAGTCCTTGTACAAGGAACGAAACATTTACCAAATCCATTATTTTCTATCATAAACTTTTTGTTTTCTAATTTGAAGTGATTTGGTTCAGATATGCATTGTGTTTGGAGTTTTGTTGATGGTTCTATCGCCCATCGGAGGGATGAGAACACTCATCCTTTCAGCCAAGAATTACCAATTCTTCTCATAGAAACAAAATCACTAGAAGTTGCAATAATACTTATCAAATTTTGCAACTAACTTTATACCACAGACAGCTAAATTAAATAATGTGCTATTTTTTAGCCCAACAATTATGTTTTTCTATAAAGTGCCAAGAAAATGCAAGAAGTTTATAGTCATTTCAATAGAAGAAAAAAAAAAAGAGTGAAATTTGTATTTTCTACCTTACTTATTGGAAGCTTTTTATTTCAATAGGTTGGAAATACTAATAGGGTTGTGTTATGTTATGTTTGATTATATGTGCAATGTAATTCCAATTAATTCATTATCTTTTCTTTATTATTCTTCTGTTACATTATTTATCCTTTTTTTGCTTCTTAAATGTGATTTTAGTTTTTGTTTGTATTGATTAAAACTTTTAATTAATTGTATCCATTTATGTATTTATTTGCTTACTCTTTATAAATTTGCAAATTTAGAAAATATTTACAATCTTTTTTATATAGCAAGAAATATATATCATGCAATTAATGATAAAACCTAAATTCAATGATTCCAATCAAATGAAAACATTTTCAAATAATAATAATAATATTCACCTAAATGATATTATATACGTAGCATAAGTTGCTGGGGACTACTAAATTTATAGATGCAACTAAATATATTTTTCTACTAGGAATGAATTTTCAATTTTATACGCATCAAGTTATCATTACACTAGGGGTGATCAACGGTCGATCAAATTATCATTACACTAGGAGTGATCAACGGTCGGTTGGAGTCGATTTTTCGACCGATCACGTATGGAAGTTGTTGACCTGACGCTGGTTGCCGTTAGCAACAAAACTTACCAAACTGACTTTCGGTCGGTCAATTTTGGTCTTTTTTTTTCTACTCTCTTTCTTTTCTCTCCCACTTTTTGCTAGTTAATTAATAAAAACATAAAAATATACTACACAATAAAATCATTTCCATTAAAATTTGGTAGTAAATAAATAAAATTACTAATAAATGGCTTACTCATACCTTACACACACAAAAGATCGAAAATTTTATGTCAAATTATAATTAGATTTATTGAGATACACACAAACTTGCTTTGGATTTTGTATTCCTTGTGCGGTGAAACCAAAGAAGCCAATGATTTCCAACCCACAGCACACTACCAAAAAAAGCCAAACCAATAACACACAGCCAAGATATCCAAGCCCATGTAGGAATCAAATTCCCACTCATTCCCAAGCTCCCAACATAAAATTCCCCCATTTTGCACACAACCACCGGCGCCAATCCCACTCGTAAAACACTATAAAACGTTAAGAAATACGGAGCCACAAACTCCTCAAACTTAGCCGCGGCTACCATTTCCGTCCTTCTATACCCCGCAAGGGTCCAAGCATTTTGGCACCCACTGCTCAATTCCGCCACCACCAAAAGCCCGAGAATCGGCACAGCCCCACAACCAACAATGTAATTACATGTAACGAAGACGTAAAGCACTGCTAGATGATGAAATATGAAGACGAAATCATTTGGAGAAAACAATATGCAATGAAGAAGATCCAGTGAGAAATACGCTATGCTGTATTCGAGAACTAGTGCTTGGAATTTGGTGTTTGGAGCGGCGAAATCGGTTGAATTTGGGGATTGGAGAATTGCGATTGCGGCGAGGATTACGACGGGAGTGCCATGGGCAAGGGATATGAAGCAACTTGAAGCTTCTAATCTGTGCTTTGGCCCCCAATTTCGGAGGAGAACCGAGTAAGCGAAGGTGTAGACGAATAGAAACATGGAGAAGAAGAGAGGTAATTGAAGGTCCATTGATGATGATGATGAGATTAATGCGATTTCTTGGGTTTTTATTACATAGTGAGTTATGATTGGATTAGGGTTTATAATGATGAAATTGTTTGGGGATTAGGATTGGGGATTTGATTTTAAGTATCGTGCACGGTTAATTATGTTGATTATGTATATATATTTGTGTTTGATTTGAATTTTAAATTTGTGTTTGATTGGTGAAGATTAGATAAGGAATAGATGTCTTTGGTGGGAAAATGTTTACCCAATCTTTGGTTGCCTAATATAATATGAAACTCAATATGGAATTTCTTTGTTCTTTCTTTTATTCATCTACTTTGACTTTAATTAATTGTTAATTCCCCCTCTCTCCCTCTCTCTATATATATACATTCATCTTTAGTTTTGGGTGTTGCTTTGTTTAGTTGAGGTTGAAGTTTACACATTAGTGACACAATTTCGATTTTATTTGATTGAGAATTCGAGTTGAGCAAATGTATGTATCCTCAAAACTTCGAATTTCGGGCTTCCCGGTGGGAGCCTGACGGATATGGCTTTGATCGAGTTATTTATCTCTTAATTTATTAGTTGTTTTTTCCTCATGATTTTATAAGAGAAAATAGGGGGGGGAGGGGAGGGCTTTTGATCGAGATTTATTCATGATTTTATGTCATAATTTCGTATTTTGACATTGTTTTTATGTTTTGATTGTATTTAGAATTTTAATTTTACCTTTTAAAGTACAAAATTATATTAAATACTATTTAACTACGTTTATAAAATATTTATAAATACAATAAGTTGTGTTATAAACGCAACTCATTTTATAAGGTAATTGTTGAAAATGGAAAAATATTAATTATTTATAAAATATAGCAAAAAAAAAATTAATATATCGTAGAGAGGGTTTGATTTTTGTATATTTTGTAAATAGGTTTAATATTTTTTTTAGTATAATATGTATTGTGTAATGTAAGGTATTGTATTGTATATTATGTAATATTACAAAATAATAATTAGAAAAACTTTTGAAAATTTGTCAAAAATAAAATAAAAAATTGACAAAATATATACGCTCTTAGAAAAATAAGTGTAATAAATTTTGTTTTTAACGGTATAAATATTTTGTTTTTTTTTTCTATTTTTGAAAAACTCTAAGTTTTTAGGTTGGTGTTCACACGAGATTTCAAAGAAATGTAATTCGTGGAATTGAACTTTTATATATTGATGAATATTGTAAATACAGTCTCTAGTATTTAGTGGAACTTCTTAGTCTTCGAAATTCAAGAAAAGTTTAATCTTCCAAGTATTTAGTGGAACTTCTTAGTCTTCGGAATTTAAGAAAAGTTTAATATTCCAGGTCTTTAGTCTTTCAGAAGATGTTGATCACGTCTTGAGAGCTTGTAGAAGTTTAAATATTCAATTCTTCAGAGCTTCAATTCTTACTTCAATCCCCCCTACTCAAATGAATGACAAAGGTCTAGAAATTTCATATACTTTAATGAGTTTGGGCCCATTTGTTTGTTGGGCTTGAGCTTGGACTTGGGCTCATTTTCTTGGCGAGCTCGGTCCCCCTTGTTTGATCTGATTTTTCATCCAGGGCTTAAATTGGGTTAGATATGCAAAAACTTGAGCACCCAAAACCAATCAAATTATAATCATCGTAATTTTGTTGTGATAACGTGACAAAATTTAATGCACCGAAATCTCCTGCTCAATTTGGTTCATATGATTTTAAACAGTTTTATTGTCTTTGATTTGATAAAATCATAGAAAATAGTCCATTCTTAATCTCAATGATAGGTAGAACTAGTTTCGTAATTTACGAATATATAATATCAAATAAACATTTTTTAAAAGTAAGAGTCTAGTTTCTGAATCTGTCAAAAACACACCTGAAAACAGAAGTTTTCAATGAACCTCTTGTTTTCTGTGTTTTCATATAGTATATTTATTGATTAATTTTATCTTTCCTTCTTAATTTGTTTTTTTTAGGAAAAAGTGTAATTTTTTTTTCTTTTGAAAGGCCAAGAAACCCATAACGCAGATCGTCAAAGTAAACAACCAAAAAAAAAAAAAGAAACCTTACTTGACAGAGCCTATAGAAATCAAGTACTAACAAAACCACCACACTAGATCAGACTTGCTACATTTTCAAACAAAGCTTAGACGAGACACCCTTATCCAGCCAAAATTGAAAAGAATAATTCTTTCAAGTTAGAAATCAAAATTGAAAAGAAAAAAAGAAATCAAATAAGTTGATTTAACATCAAATGTAATATTACAAAGTTTAAAATAATAAGATTTGTCTATAAAAAAAAATATACATATGTAATGAGTTTATTTTGAAACTCAATTCGATATGAACTAATGATGAAAATATTCATTAATATATCGATAAAATTCTTAAATTTAAATATTCAACGTCAATATTAAATAAGTGTATAAATATTTTCAACTTTATTAACTTTTACCATCTATTTAATTTTTTTCCGAAGAGTTATCAATTTACTTAAATATAAATAACAATAATAGTGATGACAATATAAAGAATTGGTTTAGTTTAGAGTAAAACACAATCTAATTATTATTAATTTTTTTCTTTGATCCGAGTAAATGGTTTCGGACTTCGGAGCGGAGCCCTGAAAAGAAGTCCGGCCCGGGAACCCATGGTATTTGGCGGGAAAACTGATACCGGCAAAAAGAAAACCTTCTTCCTCCTCTTCTTCAGCCGCTGCTCTGAGCTCTCCCTCCAATTTCCCGACGACACTACACAACATGAATTCCGATTCAGACTCAGATTCCGATGCATCTCACGTCTCCGCCACTCCACCCAGAGCTTCAAAGCCTTCGTCTTCTTCATCTACTCTCTTCACTTCATCCTCAAAACCTAATCCTAACTTCAGCAAAGCCTCTTCTTCACTCCCGCGTATGGCCAATTCGAAACACCTAAAACCCTCATCCAGAGTTACTAAACAGACTCCATCATATGATGTGAAGCATTCTGAGAAAGAACCTTCTCCCGATTGGACTCCTCTTCCGACTCTGCCGTATCAAATCCGACGGGCGTCTGATCAGAGTCGCGCAATTTCGTCCTCCGAATCAATGGAGATGCTTCCAGCTGGGTTCTTCTCGAAGTCGCCATCCTTCATGAAATTTCGTCGATCCAGTCTTAATTTTGAGACTTCCGAGGATAATCGGACTTTGTTGGAGCCGATTCAGTTGAACAATGCTGAAACTGAGATTGCTGGTTGTTCAACGGCTGATTGGGGGATGAAAGATGAAGTTTGTAGTCTCGGGAATCGGGTGAAATCCGTAAGGAAACATCCTAACTTGATTGGAACTCACGTTTCTGTTCCGCCAATCAAGGTGCGCAAATGTGGAGGTGAAGGCAACTTTGTGAAGCTTAACATGAACGGTGGGAAACGGAAATTTGTTAAGAAATTTAGCAAGAGAAAGTATGGGGAGCGGAGTAGTTACCGGCCACGTCGAAAGACTAAGACGAACCTAAAAACTGAAGACTCCGAAGAGGCGGGTAGTTTCTGCGATGAGGATGGTTTGGTTACAGAAACAACGCAGCATCCTCAGAAGCAGGGCAATGGAGGTGCGAAATTTGATCCGATTACCATTGAAGAGACTATATCCAATGTGCGAAATGACCCATCTGATGATAACTTGGTGCAGTTGTTGACGTTAGCTTATGGATACGATTCTTTCCAAGATGGGCAGTTAGAGGCAATCAAAATGGTGCTGGCCGGGAAATCAACAATGGTCGTTTTGCCCACTGGTGCTGGAAAATCAATTTGTTATCAAATACCGGCAATGATTCTACCTGGGATAACCGTTGTTGTTAGTCCTTTGGTGGCGTTAATGATAGATCAGCTAAAACAATTGCCACCTGTAATTCAGGGTGGCTTCTTATGCAGCAGTCAGGTAGTCCTTGGTCTATTTCCTTATCAAGCTTTTCAAACAATATTTGCACTTACATGATCACCAAGTGTTGAAGAGCTAGCAACTTGACTTGATCATTCTTTTGTATTTTTAGAGATCTGAAGAAGTAGCTGAAACAGTGAGGCTGCTTATCCAAGGCACTATTAAGGTACATGAATGGGAATACTCCTATCCTTTACTCTCTTTGTTGCAGAGTGTTGTTGTGATTTTTTCTTGCAACTCTTTTTGATGAATCTATTGAATGATCATCTTGCATTTAAATGTTATACAAGTACTGTTCGAATGCGAACAACTGCGACTTTATATAATTATTGTTGCATGTCATCAGTCATCACATGGCTAAGTTTGTATATATATTTTCAGGTTCTCTTTGTTTCACCCGAAAGGTTTCAGAACACAGATTTTCTGTCATTATTTTCTAGCAGCTTAGTGGTATCGCTTCTTGTGGTGGATGAAGCTCACTGTATATCTGAATGGCAAGTCAATTTCCCATTTCACTTTTAAACCAAGACCAGCATCATTTTCTTATTTAGACACTGCACTTATGAGGCCTCTGGCTTTCAGCATATGTAATGGCATGAGTGAACTAATCTAACTTTATTCAGTATGATATTACTAGGTCTCACAACTTTCGACCTTCATATATGAGGCTAAGAGCATCTCTACTTCGAGCTGAACTCAATGTTAACTCCATTCTTGCAATGACAGCAACGGCAACTACTTCAACCATGCAAGCAATCATGACTGCGTTAGAAATTCCTTCTGACAATCTCATTCTAAGAACTACAGTAAGGACAAATCTACAATTGTCAGTGTCAATGAGTGCAAACAGGCAAGTATAAAATTATGAGAGTTAATTTGTCTCCTTAACAACCCTTTTTCTCTTTATTGTATGGATCCTTTTAATTAACTCTTTCAACTTTTCAATTTGATTTGTTGAATGTGCTGAAATTAAGAGTGAAAGATCTACTGAGGCTAATCAAGTCTTCTCCCATATCTGAAGTCCAGAGCATTATTATCTACTGCAAGTTTCAGGTTTGTTTGTGTATTCAGTGTTCAAAATGCTGAAATTTCTCTGTCAATAATATATTAATATGAGTACATGGAAGTTTGAATGCAACATAAGCTCACCCTCTAGCTATCTATCTGTCTTTTGAGTGAGTGTGGAATGAAACGATCAAATTAACATTGTTGGGGATTTTGTACTGTTTCATTGTGTGGTAGTGTCGAAAGTCCTCTTCCTACATAATTTAAGTGTTTCTGAAGATGAAAATGTAGTTTGTTCATTATTTTGCACTGTGACCCAATAGTGTTCTTCAATTTTAATTAATTGTCTGGATAGATTTTGAACTTATAGCTAGCCATGATTGCTTCTCTTCTTTGATGTTGCAGTCAGAAACTGATTTAGTAAGCAGATACTTGTCTGATAATGGCATCTCCGCAAAGGTCACTTCTGCAACTTAGCTAGTTATGATTAACGACGATTACCTTTTTGGGGTATTTAAAAACTAAATCTGATTTGTTTTTTACTATTGCCAATCAGAGTTATCACAGTGGTCTTCTTGCTAAAGATCGCAAACGCATACAAGAGAACTTTTGTTCAAACAAGATTAGAGTGGTGAGATACCATATTCCTCTAATATTTATGTGCGATATAAATGTTATGAACAATTATTCTCTCTTAATGCTTTGAATGACACTTTTTCTAAAGGTTGTTGCAACTGTGGCTTTCGGCATGGGGCTTGACAAGAGGGACGTTGGTGCTGTAAGGATTTATGGAGCATTTTCGAATTGTTTTATTCCCTGTTATAAATGCATACAGCCTTGAGATATTCCTGATATGTTAAAGTGGTTGACCAGCAATGAAGTAGTAGCATGACCTTTCAGTTTTCTATCCGCTAATCTCTCTAAAGATGCTTCATGTCAGCGAATGTCAGAAATTAAAAAAAAAAAATGAGAGCTTGGTTTTTAGATATTGGTACCAAAAAGGAGCGAGTGATCTGATTTTGGAATCATCTGTATACATCAATTCCACAACTTTGTGCATGCAATGTAATAAATAATTAGCTGTGGAGGATTATAATACTTGAAATGAAATCCATACTGTGCTCATGAGATAAATTTTCCAGCATCAAATTTAGCTTTTATTGGTTTTGGAGTATTTCACTATTTGAACAATCATATTTGAACAGTAAGAAAGTACAAGTTAATTGTTTCAGGTAATCCACTACAGCATGCCGGAAAACTTGGAGGAGTATGTTCAAGTAGGTTTTCTTCCAACCAGTGCTTCATTTTCTAATATGACATGCATCATGTATATAGATTAATTTTATACTTCTTGCAGGAGATAGGGCGTGCTGGTCGGGATGGTAGATTATCCTACTGTCATTTATTTCTTGACAATGACACCTATTTCAAGCTTCGAAGTCTTATGCACAGGTCATGTGATATAATTTTTCTTAATTTTGTCAGTTATACAAGGATTATGTGATTTGGGAACTGATTCGAAATATTGCATGAACAGTGATGGAGTCGATGAATACAACATAAACAAATTCCTCAGTGAAGTGTTCTCTAGTAACAATAGTTTGTGTGGAAAGGTGTATTCAATAGTCAAAGAACCTGCATCACGTAAATTTGACATGAAAGAAGAGGTCGCTTCCTTCACTATTATTTTCTTTAAGATGTTCTTCTTTGATTGATATATTTGTCTCGTTTTTCATTAAATAGTGCCTTACGAAATTTGTCCAAACTTATTTTTCCTGGCAAAGTTGCTTTCTCACTTGGTTTTATCTGTGACAGGTGATGATTACTATTCTGACATACTTGGAGCTGGGAGAAATGCAATATTTGCGCGTACTTCCTCAATTATATGTGACGTGCTCTTTGAATTTTCACAAGGTTGGCCTTCGATGACTTCTTTTATCGTTCTCACTTTCCGACTATGAAAGCTCAATTGATAGTTTGATTGCTTCGGGAGAATGGACTACCATAATTTTTACAGCTTTTCACTTAATCAATGGTGCACTACAGACATATTGTCAATATTCTTGTAATAAACGTAATTGATCCATCTACGATCTACTGGTACCATGCATTTGAAAAATGCATTGCTTTTATTGCGATCAATATTTGGAAAAAGAGTTGGGATTGGTTCATTTATCCGGTGCTTAATGTTTTTGTATGTTGTGTGTTTGGTGCAGACTTCACCAGCGATGCTTGCTGACAAAGATATCGTTGTTGCAGAAATTTTGAAGAAGTGAGTAGTTTTGATCTTGACCAATTTAACACCATGCACCTTTGGGGAAAAAATTCTCTTTTTGGATCAGGTTATTAATTCGGGAATTTTAGGTCTGAAACTAAGCAAGGGCAGCGTGTTTTTGACATGCTCACGGTGGTCAATAGTATTGGGATTTCAGCTACCAGTCTCTCAAATCATTTGCAAAATCTCAAGGTTCGGTTGATTGTAAATGGAAAGCTCGTTGTTTCTTTTAATTTTTTTTCTTGCCATTACACAAAATTTGGCCAGTGCATTTGAGTTGTTTTATCTTCAAACAAAATTGCTTGGCCTTGCATTTTAAAAATTAAATCACTCATAATTACTCAATGTACCGGTGTTTATCAATTTTGAACAATACATAAATATTCAGTTTGAAGTATTGAAGATGAGTGATGCCTGTTAAATGGGCCTGGTTTATTGTTTTCTTCTTTTTCAATTTTATTAATTTAGTTGCACCGATTATTATAATTTGGAAACGGGTTGGACTAATTGTTCATTGATATCAATGGATTCAAATGCAGCGTTGGTTTCATTTATCCTTTAACCGTGGAGATATGTGATTTAAAAAGTTATTGAGAAGCTATAGCATGTGTTACAGTGTTATGCGTTGTAATTTTCTCTCTATTGTCCACTTCTTTTATGTACTAATTAGTTTCTTTCTTGTACTGTTTTAGTTGAAGGGAGAAGTAACGTACGAGATGAAGGATATGGCCTACTGTTATACAATTTTGAAAACCCCTGAAGATTTTTGTTCTCTGTCATCGCATCTTAGAAAATGGTTGTCCGAAATCCAGACTAGTAAGGTGGTTAATTCTGACTTTATTATGCATTTGTTAATCTATTCACGTGTCATTCCGGAGGTAAAAAATCCAAATTCGAAATCATGTTTTTCATGTTTCCATAGTCAGTATAGGAAGCAAAAAACCTGTATATAATACCATAATAGATGGCCGTGATACCGACAGAAAAACTGAGCCTTATCTTTTTCATCTATACTTCTCATCCAAAAAATGTTCAAGACACTTGCAAGTTCTATTTGTTATTCAAATAACATATATAATACAACTTTTTAAACCTTACGCTACTTTGTTTATATTAAAAGTCCAAAATGTTTGACTCATTCAAATCTGTTGATTTGTATTTCTTCAGTCAAAGCACCAAAATTTTATTCAGATGTATTGTTGTTACTTTCCATCCTAAACACCTTAGGGCCAAAATTGAAAATACGGCTGTTTAGACTTCGTAATTTACATGCAACCAAGCCTTTCTACTCTTTGTGAGTGACCACCACTCGTAGATTGACATTTTGGGTGGATGTTATATGCTTTCTTTAAATCAAGCTGGTCAACTTTGTTTTCAGCTTAGGAAGCTGGATGCCATGTTTGATGCGGTGACTTCTGCTATAAATTTGTGTGGAAAGAAGACTCAGGCCTGCTGTAACTTCGAGCAGACTCCATGCTTAGAAGAAAAGATTTGTTCTTATTTCCAGGAGGGTGATACTTATGATACTCCAAATAAAATGAGCCAGAGCAGGTACGTACAATGTACAAGCACTAATTCTGATTGTACAACTAGGAGAAATGAAAAGAGATTTCAATAGTTAAACGAAATTTGACAAGTGGATTATTTATACAGTAGTAGTGACACTACCGGCATGATTATTTAATATGTCCTTCCAAAAAAAAAATGTTAACTTTTGTTCTTGTCCATTTCTTGTTTGTATTTGAGGTATGTAATCATGCTTACATCAATATTATTCATGTGCAGCCCATTCCTCCGAGCAGATATAAAAGTAAGTGCACTGCCAGATAAACAGGTTAGTTCTCGGTTGTTGGGAAAGCTCTTACCTTCTGCTGTAACAGGTTTTTCTACAGAGCAACTCACAGGCTAAATTCACTCCCAGAGCCGTTGCAAGGATTATGCATGGCATTGGAAGCCCAGCTTATCCATCTACAATTTGGTCAAGAACGCATTTCTGGTATCCTAATTTCTCTTAGTTTTAATCGAACTCTTTCGTACTATTTCATTTTATTGAGAATGAAGGACAGCACCAGTCATCATTAGCAAATACTTAGCTGATGAACCGCTTTTACATCAGTTAATTTTGGATTTATCTAAACTCGTCGGAAGAAAGAAAGTCTGACACTGTAATTAAACATTGAAAATTAAAAGTTGCTTGAATGATAAGCCACCAATCTGACTTAAAGCATTTGGGATGGTAGGGGTAGGTATACACATGTCAATTTTGAGGCAGTAATGGAAGCAGCGACGATTGAGCTCGTGAATATTGTCGGGAAGGATGCTGCATCCTAGCTATTTATGAACAGATGGAAGCTTTATAAAACTGTTATTGAGCATCTAGATCCAAACGCTATGTAGTTGCTGGTTCAAAATTTGGTCATCAGTCTACCATTGCCATAATTGACCTGGAACTTGCGGAATGAGGGTAGAAAACAGATGATCCATTTTGTTCTCCACTGAACCTAATTGTCATGAATGCAAATGACTTTAAGAAGGTAGAACAATGGAGTCGGTGAGTTACTGATCTCAGAGAATTTCATGTATATTTCTCATCCAATTATTTGTTATGATCTCCGTTCTGTCACTTATGAATTAATTGGTCTTTGCAGGAGAACATACACTCATATATAAGAGATGGATCATGGTTGCCCTCCTTCTCTTGTATTCATATCATTTACAACAAGAGAGTAAGAGATGGAGCACCTTAAATATCAATCTTTACATGGTGAAGGGTTTTATTTTTTTATTTTAAATATTTTTATAATTATTATTCTTGCAAAGTTTAATCCACTGACCACTTGTATATTGAGGCTTGGGACGAAACATTCGAGAATATGCAATAAAAACTTCTTGAACTCTAGTTTTTGTTTAGATCAACCATATACGAAATGGAAGATTCAAATATTATCTTTTAGGTTTGAGAGAACATATTTTCTGATCTTTTGGTCAAAAGTATATATTTATGTTGGTTTAGCTTAATGAATTTGGATATCTCATGAGTTTTCATTCTTCTTTTAAGATTTATATCGTTCAACCTAATGATATAGTGACATATTTTAGTATTACACAACTTATAAGAAGAAAATTTGAATTTACAAAAGTAATTATATCTTAATGAATAAAACTTTTTTGTCTCTAAATTTTAAAATATTGTAATTTTACTTTTATCATTAAATTTTGAATTTTATTTTGGTTGGATAATAAATAATAACAACAAAGACAACAATAACAACAAAATTGAGAGATAAAATTATAAATTTAGTTCACGATGGAGTGGACCTTTGATTCATGAGTGATTCAAATATCACAGTTTGATCTAATGATAAAATATGTTTCACTTTTAACTTTTAAGCACAATCAAATTATATGTTTCACTTTTAACTTTTAAGCACAATCAAATTATTCGTTCTTTAAAATCTTTTTACCTTAATTAGAATTCTTTCACAAAAAATGAGCAAAACTCAATTAATTTTGGACATGTATTATTAATTCTAGTTACAAAAAGAGTATCAAATGATTAGGACAAAATAGAAAATATGACGGTAAAAAAGAGAAATTAAAAAATACTCCGAGAGACAAAATATTTATAATGATTTTTTTTCAGCGTAAATAGTTTGTATTTTTTTTTTTTTTTTTTGAAAAATCAGTAAGAAATTTGATTTATTGGATTGAAAAAGGAAAAAGAAAAGAGGAAATAATAATAATAATAATAATAAAAGCATATTCGAGGAAACGGCATATTCAGTAATTGAGTATAGAGAGAGAATGAGGAGCCAATTGGGAATGGTAAAGGAAGAAACGAAAAAAGAAAAACCGTTGGTCGATTGAATAATAACACTGAGAACATAGAAGAAGAATTCGCCAAATCGAAGCTGACCCATCGCTCCTTTTTGCCTCCTTTCTTCAACTAACCATTTCTCTGCATAAAAACAAAAAACCCCAAATCCCATTTTCCTCTTTCTTCCCTTCTTCCCTTCTTCCCTTTCTCCATCTTCTCTTCCAAATTACCAACAATCCCAGCTCGATCCAGTCCAAGAATGGATGATGTGACGGCTTCTTCAGGGTCGTTGATCAACGGGCCTCCTTCTCACACCCCCTCTTCTTTTTCTTCTACCATTTTTACCAATTACCCTCTCATTTCTGCTCTCCTTGCCTTCGCTATTGCCCAGTCCATCAAGTTCTTCACCTCCTGGTATGACTCCGATCCGATCCAACTCCACTGGTTTGTCTGTGTTTGTTGCTTTTAGGCATTTTAATGCAAACCCCATTTGATGCTTAACTATTCTACTTTTGTTTTCCTGAATCTTGGTTTCTCTTTTGTTCATTCTTGAGGATATGGATTGTTTGTTTGTTTGTTCATGGGTTGTTCTGTATTGCTTGTTTTAGGTTTTCTTTTAATTTGTATAGTTCATGTTCTTATGAGTCATTTGTGTGTACTGTTTGGTTTCTGCATCTACTATCAGAAAATTCTTCAGTACCCATGTTATTTGTTCTCCCTCTAACGCCCTAATTAGAAAATTATTTCGTTTATAGCTTCATTAACAAGCACTTGGATAAGGCTTTGGTGTTTCTTTTTTTTTTTTCTTTTGTGGGGTTGGGGGGGATTAGTAATAACTTTCCATGAAATAGATTTTCATGATGATGACCCAATTCTAAAAATTCAATGAAAACTAAAAATCTGCCTACGTCATAGAGCAAGTCACCATCTCATTACCGTATAAGGGATGTCTCACGAATTGCAAAATGGTTGGAGCGTAAATGCGATTTTCATTTTTAAGCACCAGTTGATCGACGTTGGATTTAAAAAGAAAACAGTGGTTGAATTTAAAAATGTTGCGGTTGAAATAAATATCATGTAAGGGCTCAAGATTATTTTTTGATGGGGAGAGAGACTCTATAATGTGATTGTGTGATGGGACATCAGTAGAATGTTAGTTTTCATTCATTTTTTTTAGGATTGAGCCATTTCACATTTACACCTTTAGAATTGGGTCATTCGTACAAAAACGTGGATTTTTTTTTCAAGACTTTTATCAAGGCAGTGTAGAACAAATCAATGTATTGTGTTTTTACCACTTGTGATATTTCAGGTATAAGGAAAGACGATGGGATTTTAAGAAACTAGTTGGATCCGGTGGAATGCCTTCATCTCATTCTTCAACTGTTTCTGCTCTTGCTATAGCTATTGGGCTCCAAGAAGGCTTTGGAGCATCAGTCTTTGCTGTTGCATTGATCCTAGCATGTGTTGTATGGTCTCCCTATCCATTTTATGGCATCCATTATGGTTTAACTTTTAAATTTTCTTGAATGATTCTAAGATGTTAAACACAAAAAAATTGGTGACAGGTAATGTACGATGCAACTGGTGTGAGATTACAAGCTGGACGCCAAGCAGAGGTTATATGCTTCCTGAAAAAAACCTCTTCCTCCTTTTCCTTTTCTACTCCTTAATTGCTTTTATTTAGAGCTATGTCTTAAAGCTTAACTTTTTCTTTCATTGTTTAATATACTCTGACTAGTTTGATATTTTAGGTTTTGAATCAAATTGTTTATGAGCTTCCTGCTGAACATCCTTTGGCTGAGAGCAGACCATTGCGAGAACTTCTTGGACACACCCCTCCCCAGGTTTCCATTAAGATGACATTCTACAGTAATTGATTCTTTTCTATGAAATCGACATGTTAGTTTAATGTCTTATCAAATAGGATTTATAGGCTATGATTAAATCTGGCCCTTTACACAGTTCATTAAATTGACTTGTATTTGTTTCCTTGACTTTATGCTCCTTATATAAATATATATAGAGAAAACCAATGTAATATTAATGGTTGTAGTTAGTCCAATAGTAAATGCATGTCCCAGCTCCCCTTTTGTCTCAAGTTAGAATTCCCTCTCATGCATTTATTTTTCAATTTTTCCTTTCTTGATATAAAGTCCCCCTGTCAACAGAATTTCTAAATCCTCCACCGCTAGTAAGAATCAACTTTGAGATGAAATGGTCAATTGTTATTTTACACCAAATTCAGGGTTCCATGGACCTTCATATGATGATGAAATTGATAAATCTACTTGGAGACAAAATGAGAGATTGTTATTTTTACTATCACTTTTGGTATAATGTGAAACTGGAGATGATCTTTACAACATAGATAGCCATTTGAATAGCTGGTTTCATGAATGCTTAGCAATATCTTGGCACTTTCTGGTTTCTAGTAGGGAAGGTTTGAAAGAGCACCTAAAACACTTAATAGATGTGCATTTGTATCTTTTTTATGTTATCAAGATTCTAGAATAGAAGCAAGGAATTCCAAAAAAACCACCTTGGAAGTATAGCTTGAGAATAGCTTATTCAAGATTCACTTTGGTTGAAAAAAGTTTTTGAGGCAATTCTTTCTTTTCTAATGCGAGGCTACATTTTATTTGATTACAGGTTATAGCTGGAGGCTTGCTTGGTATTGTCACCTCTTCTATTGGCCATTTGATGATCATAATGACAAGGTCGTGAACATTGTGCTGAAGTAGATCAAGCAGGTAAGGCAGTTGCAGCCCTGATCTTGTCACTGATGAAGGCTATCTGCTCTAAAACTTCAGTATCAACTTATTCTTGTGAATATGGTCTGCACATAACATTTGATCAATGAGATATTTGAGAATCATTGTTTGATTTATTGCTGTATTTAGTGCAATAGGATCATCAAGCTGCAGCTACAGTTGCAGTAAATCAGAAAACAAACATATAGTTCTTACTTCTTAGCACCTTCGTTTTAGATATAGCTCTAATGGAACTTGCTTTTACTACAAGTCCATTTTGATTCATGTAGTTTTCCTATTTTGTGGTTATTATTCTTGACTAATTCTGGATAAAAGGAAGAAGGCTATTTTCTGTGGCTGACTTACCCTCTTCTCAATCCCATTTCTCAGTTCCCGTTTCATCATTATTTCATTCACCCAATGAAACAAAAATAAAACATATAAAGCCAGCATGATCTAACTCTAAACTAAACTAGTATTCTTATTCACATAAAACAATTCAGCCAGCTTTAAAGTTTTCGATCATTAGAACCCAACTACTGACAACATGTACTTTTTAGAGAGCATTGACGGTAAGTATAACATTCTTTTCCAATAAATAAAAAGGTAATTGTAATTTATGGTCATTCGAGGAATAATAATTAAAAATACAATAATATTTTAAATTTTTTTGCAAATATTGTAAAACTATCGTTGATAGACTCGTATGATCTATCAGTGATAGAACAATATTTACAACATGGTCTGGTGATAGACTTCTATCATTTATAGAATTTGACAAATTTTTTAAAAAATTTTAAAATATTATCATATATTTAATTATTTTGAATCTAATTGCTAAATTTGCAAAAAAAAAAAAAATCATTTTCATTGATCGGAGGGAACCAAGTAATTCCTAAGGAGAATATTTATAATTAATAGGAGTGATCTTTGGTCGTTTGGAGTTGGATTTTTTTTTTTTAAATCGACTCCAAACCAACCATAGTTGGTTTAGTAAAGTTTTAAATTGACATTGACTTTGGTGAGTAAGGGTCGTTTTCTGAACTGACTTTGGTTTGATCAGTCGGTTCAGTTTTTCAGTCTATCATATTTATCCCTAATAATTAGTGACAATACATACTTATTCAAAGGGAGGTAGTTACTTATAGAACTAGTGCATCAATTTTGGTACTATTTTATATATATTGTAAATACATACATATTGTATCTAAAATAACTTATTTTATGGAAAATTGAAATGTCATAAAATTGGAAAAGCTAGTGAAAATCACACGGGGTGATTCGTTGATGCATTTTGTTATAAAGTTTTGGGATAATAATAGTAATTCATTCTTGTTACATTCTTTAAAAAGGTTTCAAGCTCTATGAAACTATGACTACCATACGATGCATGCTATGGAGAGAAAAGTTAGTATAAGATATGAATAACTTGATGTAAAGGTAAATACAATGTTTTCTTTTAATCAACTATGTTTTTATATTAATTACTAAATCCACCATGGAAGATCTTACCTTAAACATTTTAACAAGGTTGTACGTTAGTAACTAAATGTCTTTTATTAGCGAAATACAATTTTTTTTTTTTTTTATAGTTGATTTATCTTCTTTGGTGAGTTTTAAAGAGATATTTTGAGGATAAGTTTGGTGTTGCAAGAATTGAAGAAATATAAGAAACGAAAGTATGTATATGAAATGAGGATATCTATGGGTCATTTTCCCTCGAGATAACTTGAAGGAAGTGTGTTTGGAGTGAAAAAATGAGTTGATAGAAGTTTATATCAACACTATTTTAAAATTGTCATTCTAGCTATTGTCGATGCTAATTCCGACCACCACATTGTGTGACTTTTGACGGTGGCCGACTCTATCCACATCTAACCACTATAGTTAGAACTCCTATAACCACCTTCATTAACTCTAATAAGTTCTTAATACATAGTATTTTTATAGTCATCTTTATAGTAAATTGACATTAATAAAAATAAAAAATGCACTTTCACATATAAAAAAAATTGTATATAAAAACACTTTTAAAACTTTTTTGTCAAATACCTTAAAGTTTTTATTTTAATTTTTTTTAATAAAAGCGTTTAAATGCAAGTAACTTTTTTTAAAACATTTAATTCAGACAGAAAGCTTGTGGAAAAAAGATATGAACTCAAGTTTGAGAGGTAAAATAAAGTTGTCAAACATATCTATCAAATAGACGGTTTGGATTGACGTTTGTATCTCTTTTTTATGGATTGAACCATTTGTTGATCTATATCATACATAACCTTTTTTTTCCTTTTCATATAACTGAAGAATGTGGCCATTTGTTATTTAGTGTCAACCATGTAACGTGACCATTAATAAGGTCATCATAATACAATTACATTTTGAGATATTCCATTTGCAATACAAATTAAAAGTTTTCCAATAAATTCAATATAATTTTGTTCAAACTTAGTTAAACGAAACGTCACAGAACTGCAATTCCTAGTTCATTTAACAAATATGTAGCAATGTAGAATACAAAAAATCCAAATGAAAATAATCAACCTATTAACTTTAAACACCATATCTCAATTTAATGCTTAAAAAGGCATAAATAAATTAATTGCTATAGTAGCATTTTTAAACTTAATCTTCTTTTTTTAAGATGAAGAATACTAATGTAATTTTTATAAGTTAAAAAACACTTTAAAAATAACATATTTTTCCATATTATAATTTCTTTTAAGGTTTTGAAGTAGTTGTAAACAAAAATTACTTTTTTTTTTAGTGTTGATTGTTAATGTTCATTGTTAATAAAATACAAAATTTTGTTGTAAAGCATAAATATTTGGTTTAATTTTGCTATATTTTTAAAATGGATATTCTAAATATTTTTAAATTACCTTTTTAATTATTTTTAATTCAACAGTACTTCTTAATATTTTAAAAAACCAATTATATCTAAGTTCCAATTGAAAATCATAAATGCTTTATTTTGAAATCAAATAAGTACATTTTAAATGTATTTGGTGTGATATTTGATTTGTTTTTTCATCAATTACTAATTTTTCAATTTATTTTATTAGAAATATATTTTTATATCATATATATATATGTATATTTAAGTTGTTAAATAGTAATACACTCTTAATTTTTTTTTTTAAAAAAAAAATATATATAATTATATAATTGAACGAATAATTATAATAGATAGTAATTTTATTAACAATATTTTAAAAAAATTATAAATATAATAAAATCTATATACATTTATTATTTATCGATATTTGATCAATATTTTCAACCTAATCTATCGAATCTATCGAAGTAGATTTTGATTTCGATGTCAATATTTATAATTTTGTTAAAATGTGAAAACTAATTATTATATTTGTAACTAAAGATATTGAGGAAATAAAAGTGAGAAATGCATTTGGAGGAGACGGTCCGATGTGGTATTTGTATACTCAAAATCACAACTTTCCTTATTCTCTCTTCATCTGACTCCGTGGTCGTTTCGTCTTCGATTGACTAGGGTTCTCTCTACGCGTCTATCTAGGACTTCGCTCGCTTCCCCTACTTCTCTTCGATTCATACCTCTCTTCATTCAATTCTACTTTCCTGATTACACTTCCAGGTTCGGATTCAATTTATTCAATCTCCCCTAGCTCAATTTTTACTACGCGCCATCGATTTCAGGGCTATATTTCTCATCCTCGAATCGCTCTTCGACTTTTCCTTTTCAATACCCGGATTCGTTGATAATTTGACGAGTCTTTTGTTGGGGTTTACTTCTTTTCTTGTTCACTTCGCGATTCCAGTCGCGATCTGAATTTTCTTTTGATTTAGGGTTTCGATTCAGCATTTTTTTTTTCGGTGATTTCCGGAGATTCTTATTGTAAAAAATTGGGGATTTAGGGTTTTCTTTGGGGATTATTGGGTCGGGTTTGGTATTTCAATGGCAGCGGGGAGAATGGGGGGTTATCGAGACTATGATATGAAGGACCGCGATTCCAGTTTTGATGTAACTGCGAAAGAAGGATATGAACGGGGGCGGGGCGGTAACCGTGAAAGCAATAAGAGTCGAGGTCGGGATGTTAGAGACAGAATTAGGGTCCGGCAAAAGGATATCAAGGAGAGGGAAGTGGGTAATGGTAGTTTACGATCTTCGAGTAAAAGTGATTCTGGAAGCAGTGGTGGTATTGCTTCTCACGGATTGAAGGAAAAGGTTTTGGTTGTGAGGACAATGGATAGGGAGCCGGGTGAACTATCCAGTGAGAGTGGATCTGATGATGCCACCGACTCCGGATTACGATCTAAAAATAGTGAGTCGGCTAAGGTGGTGGAGAATGGTATTCGTTCTCCACCAGAGAAGAAGAGGAAGTTTTCACCAATTGTTTGGGACAGAGACGATAAGGAAGAGACTACTACCACAAGAAATAAGGTTGCCAAGGCTGCGACAGCTTCATCTGTGCCGTCACCAAAGGGGCAGAAGCAATCTCCTAATGCAATTTTGGATACTCTTGATGACATGCATACGGCAGATGGTAGAAGTAAGGATCCAGAGTACTTGCAACCTTCCTCTCTTGTTGAATCTTCTGCTAGGGACCTTGGATCAGATGAATTCTCCGCAAATGGTTCACCGAGGATGCCATCTTCTGCTTCACTTAGGAAACAATGGGAGAATGATCTTGAAGCTGAAAATTTTGGGGACGATGATTATGCTCCCACAAGAAACATTTCATCCTCTAGATGGGCTGCTGGTAACAACACTCCTGGTGATGAAGGTGAAATTTTAGACGAGGAAATGCCCAAAAGGCGGAAGACAACGCCTATTTCTGAGTCCTTGGATGGCAGCAAAGTACAAAGAAAATCATTAACTCCAGAGATTGGGGAGGTAAAGAGACAAGGCTCTGAAGCAGGGACAAGGTCATCTGAATCGACGGAACGTGGTGAGCGGTCACGATCATCTAGTGCAAACCATTACCTTGGTGATTCTGAGAAGGATGAAGGCATGGATCTTGGTGATGAAATTCGTAGAATGGATACTAGCAGTAGCCGGTCGGATACTGATTCCGAGGATGAGACAGAATCTCCCGAGGAAGCAGAGCCTAGTGGCCATCCTCCCCAACGAAGTGTAAATATGCTTCAGGGCTGTAGAAGTGTTGATGAATTTGAAAGATTGAACAAGATTGATGAAGGAACTTATGGTGTTGTATATAGAGCCAGAGACAAGAAATCAGGGGAAGTTGTTGCGTTGAAGAAGGTAAAAATGGAAAAAGAACGAGAAGGTTTTCCCATGACTTCTTTGAGAGAAATAAACATTCTTCTGTCTTTTCACCACCCTTCAATTGTCGATGTAAAGGAAGTGGTGGTGGGCAGTAGTCTTGATAGCATTTTTATGGTAATGGAGTACATGGAGCACGATCTAAAAGCACTCATGGAGACAATGAAACAGCCATTTAGTCAAAGTGAAGTCAAATGCCTGATGCTTCAGTTACTGGAGGGTGTTAAATACCTTCACGATAATTGGGTGCTCCATAGGGATTTAAAAACATCAAATTTACTTATGAATAACCAGGGAGAGTTGAAGATCTGTGATTTTGGTCTAGCTCGTCAATATGGGAGCCCCTTGAAAACGTATACACATATGGTTGTTACTCTTTGGTACAGGTTAGTTGCATTTTTCTTGAACATGACCATCTATATCCATTCTCCTATTCTCTTGTATAGTTGGAGGCATTCATTTAACTGGATTGAATGTTTTCGAGATGCATGCCATGATAGTCAATAAAAATTTGCTGTCAGGTAAACAATAAAATATGTAATGCTGTATGTTTTTGTTTTCTAAACTTTGTTCATGCATATTGTCAGGGCACCTGAACTTCTATTGGGAACAAGAAAGTATTCGACAGCTATTGACATGTGGTCATTGGGTTGTATTATGGCTGAATTATTGTCAAAGCAACCACTGTTTAATGGAAAAACTGAAGTTGATCAACTTGACAAGGTAAAAATAAATATTATATTTTTTGCGAATGCACATTCTAGCTATTGGCAATATAATTGCTTGCATACTTATGCTCTTATCTTAAACCTTGCAGATATTCCGAACTCTAGGCACGCCTAATGAAACAATTTGGCCTGGGTTTTCCAAGCTTCCAGGAGTAAGGGTCAACTTTGTCAAGCACCAGTAAGTATTGTTGGTGTTACTAAATCTGTTTTTATCTATGACATTTTTCTTATTTTTTCCCACTGTTTTCCCAGGCTTCCAGCTATGGGTGATCTGGTCTGGCTATCTGGCCTCATTTGGTGACCTTCCAGTTACTTTTCTTTCATAGTACGTTTTAACCCCGGGCATGTTCCTTTCAGGTACAACTTATTGCGTAAGAAATTTCCAGCGACATCATTTACCGGTTCGCCAGTTCTTTCTGATTCAGGATTTGATTTGTTGAACAAACTTCTAACTTATGATCCTGAGAAGGTAATTTTCTGATCAGCTCTGCTTCATTTCCTTATCCACTTCCGTCACACTAAGATTTGTTGTCTTAATCCAGAGAATTACAGCTGAGGCCGCTCTTAATCATGAATGGTTCTCAGAAGTTCCTCTTCCAAAGTCAAAAGAGTTCATGCCTACTTTTCCTGCTCAGCATGCTCAGGACAGGTATGACAACTGTTAGACTTGTGAGTTTTTGCTTTACCTTCCATGCAAACTTAATCTAAACAATAGTCATGGTATTTTATGACATCTGTCTAGGCGTTTAAGGAGAGTAATGAAGAGTCCAGACCCCTTAGAGGAGCAACGCAGAAAGGAGTTGCAGCAAGGGGAATTGGGAACATCTGGCTTGTTTGGCTAAGAGAACGGATCTGGTAATTTGGCCAAGGCTGCCTTGAAGTTATTTTCCTAATAACTCTGACTATTGGACCTGATTGAGGTGAGGGAAGAAGGCTGTGAATCTTGTTTTGACAGATGATTGCTAGTGCTATTTTAGCGGGCATTCACGGTTATTTGGTTCAAGATATGTATCTTTCTTTTTTTTTTTTTTTTTTGATTCTGTCAAGAAAGTCTATTGCAGCTTGACGTCAATTCTTCTCCTCTGGTCATCATATAGAAAATGCTTCACTGACACGGCTTGCATGGCAAGGTGTGGAACATTGTTGTTTTCTTGCAAAAAAGATCAGATTCAGCAGAAACTAATTGTGTAACATAGTCCTATTGATAACTAGGCTGTTGGCCATAAATTTTATTTATAATATTAGATTACCATGGATTTACTGCCTACATAGTTCCAATATATCTCCTTTTAATATTTGAATTGTGTTTGCAAGAGATGGTTGGTGGGAAGGGAAGGGCGGTCTTTGCTTCTCGTTGGTGAAGAATTTGACAGTTACGTTAGTTTTTCAAAGGTAATTAATTAATTGCAAAAGCCTTTCAGGATCAGGATTATGTTTTGAAGCTTTCTGTATCAGTATCTTGTTGCGTGCATGTTTTTGAAAATTCATCTCAAAGTGTTGGCCATTTTAATTAGTGTGTTTAGCCTAAATAATTGGGGATCCTATCAATTAGGCCTTTCTTTGTAAGCCTGGTTTGTTTTACACTTCCCCCTTTATTTTCAACTTGTCCAAAGTTCTATTAGTTGGGAGATCATGTTCCTTGAAGGTTGATTTTCTTTCAAGACTTTTATCTGGGTTCCATTGCTGGACTATTTTAAGTTGTCGACTTTTTATTTTGCGGATTTTCTGTTAATAGAACTAGTAATTGGTTATTGATGAATGAAGTGACCTTTTTCATTGGTTATGTGTAAGTTCCAACTGCTGCTGGTTCCGATAGATGCAAATTTCAATGCTAAAATTTAAGCCATTGAAGATCATGTGTCTATCTGTGGCACTAAGGATCCCATCATGTTCCTGCCGCCAAATTGTTGACCTAATGCTACCGGATGTTATCACGAAATTCTTAAAAATTAGCTTTTTGAAAAATAAAAATGGGTCTTCTGGATAAACAGAAGGAACTTTTATGCAGCCAAAAGCCTGTATGCTGTATGAGGTATTTCATCTTTAAGTGCAGGGACGAGTGCATTTGGTGGTTTTTTTGTATAATCTCACTAGTAGTCAAGAAATAGTTTCTTTTTTTTTTTTTTGGCTCGTGATGTTATTGTTTGGTTGTTGGTGCACATGGGTACAACGAGATTCAAGCTTTCTTTCTTTCTTTCTTTTATTTTTTTGGCTATTGAATTGATTGGATTGATTTAGTTTGCTGTTCAGATCATCACTCTTCAAAGGAACGTGTAATAAGAATTGACTTCTGTCACTTATTATTCTCTTTTAATCAGTGTTGAAGATTCAATTTTTTGTCAGTCCTCGTGATTTTTCTGCACATGTCACTGCAGTATCAAAGCTAGCAGGTTGAGGAGCTTACCTGCATTGCCTCTGGAAGGTATTAACTTAGTTCTTGAATCGCAGACTTGAGGTACTATATGCAAACTTTGTTTCTGTTTGCATTTCTTTGAAGTTCCTAAGTATTTGCTCAACAGCTTTCTTCTTTGAAGTGCTGTTAGGAATAGGTTATTTTTCTCTGTTATACAGAAAAATATGGTTAACCAGACTTTAAGCTGACTGTTATAAGTGTGCTATCAAGCTTGGCGAAGATCGAGTGAGAATCCTTAACCCTTAGCTGTTAGTGTTCTATACAATTGGTCTACTTCTTTGAAAATGTATTTTGTGTTCGTTCAAACTAAAGATTGATGGAGATATGTAACAAGCATGTTAACTATAATCTTCTAACTTAACATGTTTGGCATCCATGATGCGGTTTGTAGAATTATGGTCAGTGCATCAGTATTGTAATTTGCCATGGTTGTCTGCATTAACTACGTTGGTTTTGTCAACAGTTCAAATCATTACATTGTGTTGGATGTCATGGATTGAAAAGTAGATTTGGACTTCCGGAACCCCATGGTTTTGGCTTTACAGATCTCTCTCTGGTGTCTAGTGAATAAAAATTGCTTGCTATGGTAAATTGATTGTTGTTTGTTTTCTTAGTGCTAGTGAATATATTAGCAAAATTCTGCCTATATCTAATTTTGAGTGTTGAAGGCGTTTCTTGCTTGTTTCTTTTATCCAATCTGACAAGTTATTATTGCTGCAAGTTCTCTATTCTATATTTTCCCTTTCCAAGTTCTAACGCTCTTCCATTCGCCATAAAGTCCAACACGAAGGCGGCGTTTGGTCTTGTTCTTGGTGAATAATCCGTAGAACCAATCTCAAAACCATATGTCCGGCTTAAAAAATGCACTCCCATTCACAATGGAGGAGGTTTTCTGAACGCTGGATTTTATGGTATCTTATATGATTCTCATTACTATACATCCAAATTAGATCAGTATATTTGATGTACTTATAAGTTCGTGAGTAACACTAATTTGGTAATGCAAATGCTATTGTTCTTTTAGCACCATATGATTGGTTCTTAATAAGTTCTAAGTGTTCGAGTGCATCTAAGATTATGTTTGGATCAGTTCACAATTTACCCTTTTTCATGGACGTGTTTGAAGCTTTCAAGATGTACAGTTTTTCAAGAAGAGTCGATGCTTGTTGTGTTAAGTTACTGCTCCCATCTCGAACGAACGCAGTTCCTTTCTGAAATCTTAACCATTATTTTCAACTAACTTGAAAGTAAACACTGTAACATTTGAAGTAACTTAAAGTTAATTTTGATATTTAGAATGGGACTAACAATAGAAATGGCTAAATAAAACATTTCATTTTAAAGAATAGTGTAAAAGTTTTTTAGAATTATTGATTATAAATTGACCATGGATCAAAATGTTCCTAATTCAAAATTTTCTAAAATCTAAATCCCGACAATTAAGATTTTACTAGTTATAGAAAAATCAAATATTTTTAAATCCTATAATTTTAACTAATTTAGAAAATCTATATTTCAAACAATCAAGAACCACTTTAGTTCAAAATAATATAGAAAAATATCAGCAAAACATAATATTTTTTAACAAACTACTTTTCAGAAAAGAGAGCAAATAAAATACGAATATTTTGCCATCAAAGTAACTATCTAAAAAGAAAACTATAATTTGTGTTTTCAATGAATCGATCAATCAACTTGTGATCTATGATAAGAGAAATGCCATTTCATTTGAAAACATTATTAGAATATAAATATGTATTGTATTCGAAATAGTTAATACAAGTTGTATACGAGAGAACTTCCTTTTAACAAATATAAAGAATAAACTCAATATATAAGTAGAAAAAGTTTCAAGGAATATAATGAATAAACTCAGCAACAAGTGAAAAAAATGTTTAAAGGAATAGACTGATATACTAAAAAGATCTGATTTTCTTTGGGCAGAAATACGTTGAATTAGTGTGATTAGAACAATTCAGCATGAAAGTAAGATTAAAATATATATATATATATATATATAAATACTATAATTTTCTCAGCATTTTTTTAAAATAATTTTTTTTACATGTATGTTTCCAATAATTAAATTGAATTGTTAAAACAACTTGAGGTCTTAGAGCATGCACTCATCGTCTTCCCCATCTCCATAGCTTAGCCTTCTAGAATGAATTCCAGTACTAAATTGGTTGTGAGAATTGCTGTCACTAAAATGAATGAATTCCACTGCTAAATTGGTTATGATCAATCATCTTGTTTTATTTTTCTGGGTGGGAATATAATGTTTCCATTCATGGGGTTGGTCTAGTTTTTCCTATGACACTTCCACCAATTTGTATCCACGTTTTGAAATTCTTTCTCGTAACTTCTCTCTATTTCTGTTTTCCAAACAAATTCACTCATAGTGTTTGTTAGTTTTTCGATCGGTGCAACTTCGATCAAGTCATTGGCTATTTTATCATTGGGACTTTTGCACTTTCGAACAGAGGCAGGCGTAAAACGTCTTGTCTTCTTTAACTCAACCTTCATCTAACAAATTTTTGTTTTGCAGCTAGGCATTCCTTCATCTAAGAAGTTTTTGTTTTGCAGTCAGGCATTTAGTCCATGTGTTCTACCTAGGTGACCAGTCTAGATATCTAGCAACCAAGCGTTTACTTGTTGGCGTTCAGTCTACGACCAAGTTTCAAGTGATCTGATTTAGACATCTAGATTTCTAGACCCCTAATTGTTTTCACTATTAGTCTTATATTGACTCATTAGAGCTATCTTCAAAGAATATCAAAAGTAAATTTAGGATAACTTATAAAAAGAAAAATCAACTTAAACTTTCAATTTCATCTAGTAATTCATGTCATGGGTGGATAACCCAAAAAGCAGAGGAATAACAGAACCTAAATCTTTTATTTAGAAAATTTATTTGAATCCAAGGACATAAATATTATAGAGCTAATGGATTGGATCTTCTAACATTTTGGATAAATGATAGGAACATAGGTTTTAAATGTTAAAAGAACCTTTGTCAATGTTCCTAAGTCCTAACCATAAGAAGCATCATAATTTAATTTGTATAATGTTTGTTAGATAGATATGCTATTGGGGATTCCACGACCAGTTACCCCTGGACCAGATGTGGGGAGAAGTAGTTCATATGGAGGAACACCAGCACCACTTCTATGTTGAAGACGATCATCCTTGTTTCTACACTTTATAATCTCTTCTATTTCCTCTAATTTTGAAGAAAACTTGTTAAATAACTCCACCACCCTTCTATCGTCGATCCAATGGCGGTGTAATTGATTCACTTGGCCTAAGTACTCCTCGTCCGGTGAGTGAGTTGACAATGTGTCTTGAACTGCCATTACTTTGGTTGCTTGAAGTTTAGTTGGCAAAGAAGATAAGAAAGTAAGTTGAGGGTTGGCAATGAAGTTCTCATAATCACGATCACCTTCATGTGGTATGAGCTTTCGCATTAGCGTAGGACGATTTGGCACGTAACTTCCAAAAGGATACTGGCCGAAGTTTATAGCAGCATGTTGTCCAGATGCCACCCAAATCATTGTTGTGAGTATCCCAGATAGATCCTCTTTATTATTGAGTTTAGGCCACCATGGTTCGTTTCGCTTTTCGTGATGACCTTTGATCTTAATCTCACTCCACCAAGCCTGGAGTTCGGCGTCGCCTGTGATGGAGTTTGGCTCTGAGTAGAAGTGTTCAACATAGGATTCTACCCATTCTTTTATGGCTGACCATATAAGGAGACCATCAGCTGCATATGGGTAGTCTTCAATCACAAGTCTTACACCACTTGGCATTGAAGGATCCTCCACTGCCATACCCCTAAAAGTTTTAAAGGCCAGCTTAAATTATTCAGTGATACATGACAGGATCAATCTAGTCTATTGAGTTTTGTTGGGACTTGGGATTGTGGGTGGTGGGTGTAGAGGATAAGTATCATGCTCATAAAGGTGAAGATTAATGTTTGTGTATAACCATTACCTTCGAATAAGATCTGCCGGTAATGCTTCCATGTCAAATCGCCACAAGTTTTTGTATGCTGCAGAGCTTAACTCCATGGAATACTTACCCCCAAGGAAACTAGCCTCAATGATTCCCCCACCATTTATAAGATTTTGACGAGCCAGTGCATTGATTTCCAATGTGTAGCGCATATGAGGATGAAGCAGCTTGTAAATAGGGTGCATGGAACTGAGTTGCCTATGAGTTGCAATTATATAAGGTTCCATGCTTGCGTGAGTCCTTAACCTGGATGAAGCAGATCACAAACTCATTAAAATATCACATTTTTCCTGCAATGTCACTGGTGAAGTTCGTAATCGAGATAAGTTGCAATCTAAAGTTCATGTGTAAGCTAAGGATAAACGAATGCATCTTTCTTATACCAATGATTTACAAGTTGATGGATTCCGGCATCAACAGAGCACACATGAGCTTTTGCTAGCTTCCAAATCCAATAGGTTGTAGCATCATGTCCATGAGTGTAAACACGTTTGTTGGTTTTTGAAGAAGGTGTTGGAGGCAGAGAAAGCTCAATAGCTATAGGCCTCAAGGTACCAGTCTGAGAATGTAAGAACACTGTTCTAGAGGCATAGACTTTTCTCCCTGGCAATGCGTTAATCTTCTTGATAAATGGCAAAAGTATGTCATGGTAATCAAGTATAAATAATCTATTTTCTTCCATGGCCTGCATTAAAGGATAGAGTAAAGTTACAGTTGTGTAAGGAAAGCTATTTATTGAATGGGAGATGGAGTTACTGATACCTGTTCTACACTCATGCCGTTTAAAAGCTCCTTCTCTATTACTTCTTTTGTAATGGCTGATTCCGGAGACCCATAAACATTAGGGTCAAGTTTGCTACGAATTGGAAATTCCTAAGATGCACACCTCAACATCAATAAAAACTTACAAGAGTCGTCTACCAAAAATCAATACACAACAAAAAGCCTTAAAATGTCATCCATACCTTCAAACACTCGATATTTACTGGGTTGACACCAGCGAGAGTCTGTCGTGCAAATTCATGGTCCCTCAGCCAAGAAAATCTATCACCTGCAAATTGAAAGCCACAGGAAACTTTGAGATGTGCTTTTGCATATCTACATAATAAACCGAAAGAAGTTGAAAAATCTAATTGGACAGTGTCAGTAGTTTCATGATTGTGAAGAACAAGGAAACCGAGTGTACTTTTTATCACAGCTGGGATCTCATACTTCAACAATGTCTGACCAGCGTTAACAACTTGCTTCATAATATTGTCAAGAAAAGACTTTTGAGAGTACTCTTGGTGGTTTTCATCGTTCAAGACAACGCCATCAATATACAACTTATCAATATCTGAAAAACACTTGAAGGGTATATCTGATTTTGAGAGTGTAGCTGCAATAGAAGGTACAAGATTATGGACCAGAGCCTTCAACCTCCCAGCAGAGAATGTATTTTGCTTTATCTCCTCAAAAGTTTCATCCCGAGGAACATAAACCGGATGCGGCTTTTCAATTCTACTCTCGGTAAGCGGATCTATTCGGATGCCAATTCAAGAAAACACAAAAAAAAATTGCATTTCGCAGTTAGAAATAGAAGATCCTAAAACTCACATTTGTAATGCATCTCCATAAAGTCAAAAGCATCCAATCAAACATACCTGAGACAGTTGGAGGCCGACCGGTTCTACAGCGTCGAGGATAAGGCCTATCTTCAACACCCAGAACAGGCCTAGCAAGATCTTTACTCTTATCAGGATTACCCAAATCGTTGTAAACATCATAGTCATAAATTCTGTCGTGCGGCTTCCTTTCACCTTTTCCATTGCCCCTAATACTTGACAACTCCTTACTGCGAAGATCTACAAGACCTGCCGGGGTTTGTGATGGCAAGTAAGCCTGTCAAATAGCAGTATGATTTAATTGACGGTTCTTGACAAACACGGTTCAAAAGTAGAAAGGAACTAATTGATCATCGAAATACAAAACAAAAACTTGGGTTGTACGTGATTTTTGAAGATGATTCTACTATCTGGATTATCCTTTCTTGAATGAATCCAGGTGTTGGCTGGAAAGAAAATGGGACCGTCATCAAAACCATGAATGATAACTTCCAAGAGATAGAACTCTTTTCCATGAAGATTGGTGATAAGAACAGCCCCAGGACTGCCGAAATCACGCGGTACAGTGAAATTAGCAGCGTATTCCATAGCGTGAACACCATTGTGAGGTTTCGGCAACCATCCTCTCACACAAGATTCAATACTTCTTCCTGAATTGGTTTCTGTAAGAGAAAAAAAATATAATCAGAAAAGGGGAAGATTGAACGGAAGAAGTTCAAAGAAGCTCCTTGAGGATACAAAAATGGACCCATAAATTGAAAACAGTTCAAATAGTTTTTATATTATTTTTTGGCTCCTACTTTTGCTTTATTCATCAAAAGTTTGTTTTCTTTGCAACTGTTTTGCTTTGCTCCTACCTTTGCTTGAAATGAAATTATATTTATAAAAAAAAAGAAGTTAACTTTTGGCCATGTTCATCAACTCTTTTTTTTTTTTTTTTGCTGTACAGTATTGAATCAAAATATTATATTTTATGTATATGACTTTAAATTGTCAATTGGACCCTAAAATTTTACGGAGTTATAATTTAATCTTTGTGAATCTTGAGACTATAATTTAGTTCTTACAGTTTGATAACATTTTATAAACAATTGTTTGACTAAATTCTAATTATAAATTACATGCCATTAACCTCAAATATATGCAAAAGAAATGAAGAAACCGAAAAAACAGAAAACAAAAATTTCAAACAAATTTAATTTTTTTAAAAAAATTCACGTATTTTCGATCAAAATATTTTTGAATCTTCATCGGAGGATATATTTTTCTAACACTATATTATGGATCAAAACATATATTAATGAAGTTTCCTAAAAGAAAAGGTAATAATAATAATAATGAAGGTATGAGTTTTCATTAAACACACAATATAAGCTGTGATCATGAAATAAGCCATTTATGATGAACACAATGTTAGGCACAACAGGTTCGTTTTTACTTAAAATTGTTCAAAATAGAAAAAATCCTAAAAGCCAGAGAAAATCAATTAGAGAAAAATGAATATAGTTGATTCACAATGATTGAAGAACACAAACCAGGATCAATTTCTTCACTAATAAGACAAATCGATATCCCTTGGCCAATCCCATTGACAAAATACTCCCACTGATCCTCGATCTTCTCCGTCAACTTCTCCTTCATCTTCTTCCTGATCTTTATCGTCGCCCTAACATCGATTCCTCCAGAAGCAGAAGCAGAAGCAAAGGAAATCCTAGACTCCTTCCCGCCTCTTTTCTCCGATGGAGAAGCAGCAGTCTCCACAGTCTTCTTCTGCCCGCTTATCACCCTCCGACTCGATCCATTCCCGCCGACCAAAGAATCACATCGCGAAACCCTAGCTTTCCGTACTCTGTACTTGCTACCGGCGCCGGAGATCGAGAAAAATAGCCTCCCGGATGACTCAAAGTGTCTCTGTAAGTGAAAATGATTGCTCGGCGAGACCGTAAACATCATTAGCGTATGCAGAGATTCAGCAAGGGAATCACGACGGAGAGGGAGACGGCGACGGGCGCGATCTCGAGTGGCGAAGAAGATGGAAGTGGTGAGATCAGTGCAACAATGAAGAGAAAGGCAATGTCGTTGACGATTAGTTTGTAATGCGAGCCTTCTTCAGTGTAGCTGTCAGAGTCACCCGGAAGAGCACGTGAAGCTACGTGCCAAATAACTTGGAGAATAGAAGCGATAGAAGGACTAAGGAGGGTGTAATTTAAGGCCGTGTTTCGCACGCGGGAAAAATGGAGGTGACCTTCAATTTTAAAAGAAACAATAAGAGTGAGCGTGCCAAAAAAGCGTGCGAACGAACAATGGAATTCGAGTGGGTTTGTTTAGTTCTGTTAAGACATGTCAATTGTGTGCTCTCTCCCAATTATGTTTGCTTTTCTTAAGTTTGAATTTTTCATTTATTCTTTTTTGAAAAGACATTTTTATTACAACCAAAAAGTTAGTTCATTATATTTTTAAATAAAAATTGTATTATTCTCTCTCTTTGATGACTATAATAGTGTAGTGAATAAATTATTTATAATGTACCATAAAAAGATTTTGATTAAATGCAATCTTTGCTGTAAGTATTTTAAGTATTATTTCAACATCTTCCTTGTGTTTTTTTTTTTTTCTACTATTGATTGTATTTATTATTTGGTAGAGAATTTACTCTTTTTCATTCAATCATTTTTTTTCGTGTTTATTATTTTTTATCTTAGTCAAAAATAGTTTATATCTCAAACACAAACAAACAGCTTTAAATTAGATTAAAATAATCCATCATAAATATTTTTAAAGGTTGAAATATAGCTTTTGAAAGAAAAATTAAGTGCCTCTTGGTTGATGTCGTGACCGTGTAAAGTTTCGATATTATCATTTTCTTTTTCTTCTTCTTTCCTGCACATCTTTCTCCTGTTTTTCTTTTTCCTCTCCTCCTTCCTTTGCATCATCATCTTCTTCTTCTTCTCTGGCATGACAAGTCCATGCGAGTAGGATTGAGACCAAGATTTGGTAACTGTCAGCTCTGATATTCTACTGCGTCCTCTACGACTTGACAACATCATCCTTCCTTGTCATAAAGATTTATTAGAGTGGAAGTTGTTCTCACAAAAACAACACAAGCCTTTTCCTTGGTTCTCACTCACATACATCTTAAGAAAGTTCTTAGGAGGTCGTCCAATGCATACTTAACTTTGAAATTTCTTTGATTGAATCACCGAAAAGAGGAGAGTACTTTATTGGTATAGATAGTAACTTTCAATTCTTATAAATTTTTTTCAATCATAATTTCGTGTCCTCACGATCCCTCTCATTTAGATGTGCTATAGGTTTATTTATGTCACTCTATTAAACTTGGGGTGTTACGAAGAAAAAGAAGAGCACGAAACGGACGACTAGGATTCTTTTTTTATGCATATGTTTATTTTGATAATTTCACTCGAATTTGACGTAAACAAAGGTTCATTGGACATTTTTTTTTAAAAAAAATAATGTCGTTGGATATTTTTGCCCAATTTTTGGGTTATCCTTTTGATGGACTAAAAGAAAAATTTGAAAACTTTGTTAATAAATCAAACGGTATAAAGGTATTTTCAAGAGAGTCCAATTTTCCAAATCAAAACTATGAAGTGTCAAAAAATATCAATTCCATCTTCTCTTTTTTTCAGTAGAAATTGTAGGATAACTTTTACTCACTACACTAAAATTTTAGAAGAATATGGTTTTATTAAGTTAATTGTAAGTCGATGTTAATACAATAACATAAAAATAGTTACTAAATAATTAACAGTGTTAATTGTAAGTCAATGTTAAATACAATAACATAAAATATAGTTACTAAGGCTATGTGTTGGGAGACATTTTTGTAAGAATTTAAAATTACTCTTCTTCCTTAAAATCAATTTTCTTTTAAAGTGATGATATTGACATGAAAACAATTTGTTAAAATTACTGTTCAATTTGTTAAAATATGTTGTTGATTAACATTTGTAAAACATTCTTATTTTTAATTTTAGACAATACCATTCCCAATGATTAGATAGTTCTTTAAACTCACATACATAAATAATAATTAACAACAAAATTTAAAAAATATTTTAAATAGCAAAATTACTAAAAATATTTTTAAATATAAAAAAAAACAACAAAATAGAAAAATGAAGACTTTTTGCTTCTATTTGCATATAAGTTAGACCCACAAATAATGGTAATTTCCCATTTAAATTGATAGAACTAACACTTCAACCATTCCCCTCGATGGGCCAATAGCATATAGCCATGTGAAGTCTAAGTCTACTTTCATCAACCTAAGAACAATAATTGATTTAATAATTAATAAATAAATCAATGTTCAACAAAATATTGATATGCTCGATTGTACATCCAATCACATTGTCCAATCATAATATGCAATCTTTTCTTATTTATTTTTCAAAATATTTCAATTCTCTTTTTGCATTGATGAGTGAGATGCATATAAATAAGTATTAAAGATTGTAGTAGAAGAATTTAGAGTTTGTTGTCTTCCTTACCTATCATGTCCTGCATTAAAACCATCAAGCTTTGACCATAGTCTGAAAGCACCTACTTTCTACAGTGGAATAGAACTATTCACAAACAAATAAGAGAAATTTGGCCTCCAATTAACTATAGCCTAGTGTTAAAAAGTTTGAATTTGTGAAAGAAAAAATTCATATATTAAAGAATCAACTTCTTATACATAAACTTTTAACTCGTGCCAAATGCCTACTAATTATCAATCTCATTCTAGAATACAAGACGACTCTTAATCTTCTCAATAAATGAAGCCTGGAGGTTATTTTGGCAGGTCTGTGAAATAAAATCAAACCTGGACTTGTAGACAAACTGCTGACATTTTGTGACAAATGTCAAAAGAAACACCGGTAAGGAAGTCTCGAGATTACCGACTGTCGACTTCATGCAATGATTTCAACCAACCTGCTTTCAAATAATGTAATGTTATTTAAACACAGGAGAATAGAGGTAAGAAACTGAAGCCCATTGGCCTTCCTCTTTGTCACTTATTCTGAAAGTATCACCAACTTGAAAGTTAAAAGTAAAGTAGGAAAGTTGAGACAATGGAGAGTTGAGGCGAGTTTAGAAAAGGAAGTAATTTCGAGAAAGTGGAACAGAAGTTGCGGGCTGGCAGGTAAGAACTTCGCCATCGGCTTTCACCGTGTATGTTTCGGGATCTACTTCGATGAGAGGAAGGGCATCATTCCACCTCATGTCAAGTTTCGTGAGTTTCCTAACGTTGCCTACGGCTTCAACTCTCTTTTCGAGTCCGTACATGGCTTTAACTCCGATGTTAACAGCTTCCTGTGTGTGAGACAAAGTAAAAGTTCAGATTAGAACAAATCGGCTACTACAAAGCAGGAGAAAGAGAGAGTATGAGACATGCCTTGCTGACAAAGGCAATTGAGTTGGCACTTCCAGCCTTTCCAAAAGATCCAAACATTGGCCTCATCAGTACCTGAAAAAAGCAATGAAACCATCAATTATAGGAAACACCAAAAAGAATAAAACAGCTACAAGGAAAGGAAATGTGACAAAGCTTGCCATAAACAAACATAATTTTGTTTGGAGTACAACTGCTGAGTGGGGATCAAACCTTTAACATAGGAAGAAGGTCATGCTAATCACAGTTAAGCTTAGCTCACTTTGGCATAAACAAACAGAATTTATTATATCATTAATTAATCTCCCTTTTTCCAAGGTGCCTATAGGTGATTTGATAAGAGATTATAGAAGGCAACTTTATTATTTTTCTGCTTGTCCATTAAAAAACTTTTATTCAACTAATAGAATATCATTCTTGTGGACTTTAAAAAAGACTAGAAATTGAGATGAAACTCGCAAGGATTTGGTTTCTGAGATAATGTTGTGAAACAAATTACATTCCCGTCAAAAAATGATAAATTGCCTTGAACTGCAACCAAATGGTAAGGATCCTCACTTAAAAGTTCAACCCAAGCGCTGAGTTTTCTTACTATCATGATTTCATTCTGTCACACAATAGAATTATTGTCTCAAGTAATCCAATTGAAATTACCGGTTCAGGAGTAGGTATGCTTGCATTTGGATCACCCATGTTTGCCCATGCAATTATGCCACCTTTGATCACCATTTCTGGTTTTGCCCCAAAAAAGGCTGGCTTCCAGAGAACGAGATCAGCGAACTTCCCTACCTGTGGTACTGACAGGATAAATAAGGTCGTTCCAAAATTTTAACTATTATAAAATCTTGATTAATGGTGAAACCCTGACAATAAGAAAGAATTAATGGGCTAATAAATCTATATTAAACACAGAGAAAGATAATAAGAACATAATGAAGCACGAGATAGTGAACAAATAGAGACATGTAGAATTTGTTGGTCGACCTGGGTCACCTCACCTTTACCTTAGTGATTTCTCCAACAGTGGACAAGACAATGTATGTAAGAAATAAAATTCATTAACAAGTTATAAATATGTTGAAGCATTTTGGATTGAAGAAACCAAACTGACTACACCGTGCTAACTTTCAGCACAAAATTAATTTATCATCTGTAGATGTCGTTGCTATTTAATGGAAATGTGCTCAACATGTAAACTTTAATGAACTAAAAGAGTAAAAAATATAATACCTCTACTGAACCAACATACTGAGAAAACCCGTTTGCTATCGCTGGATTTATGGTATATTTGGATACGTATCGCTTGATCCGCAAGTTATCATTGTCTGATGGAGATGGTCTTGCCAACTTCATTTTGTGTGCAGTTTGCCACGTTCTTGAAATAACCTGCTCCCACCACACATATAGGATTAAAATTGTGATGAAAACATTCATTTAGGGATTTATTGGTGGTTTAATATGATATCAGAGCAGGTGGTCCAGGGAAGTCCTGTGTTCAAGCCCCTGCATTGTCGTTTCCTCCCCAATTAAAATCGATTTTCACTTGTTGAGTCTTTCAAATATTTCAAGCCCACAAGTGAGGGGGAGTGTTGGTGATATATAATTAAATTTGCCTTCAACCACAAAAATTATTAAACTAAAAGAAAGTTTGAAAATTCTTAATTAGTGAGTCATTTGCGATCATTGAGATTAAGGCTCTCCTATAAAGCTAACAGCTATTTCCACGAGCTGACAATATGATTACTATGCCTATGAGGGCTTCTCTGTGCTAACATGACCCTACTTAGTTTCAAATTTCATATTCCTTATTCAGGATTAAGAAATACCCAATTGCTTGACAATAACAAATCCAATAACCATCTCCTCTGACCTAACTGAGAAAAATCACCGTTAACGGGAAACAGACGACAATGACGCTAAAATGGGAGGCTGGACTACCTTCTAATGCACTTATGGTTAAATATGGAGAAAAGGAAAGGAACATAAATGTATTAAGAACCTCTCCAATGCGACCCATAGCCTGTGAATCAGAAGATATGATACTGATTGCCCCCATATCATGCAAAATATCTTCTGCTGCAATTGTCTCCTTCCTTATCCTTGATTCTGCAAAAGCTACATCTTCTTTAATATTGCGATCGAGATGATGGCACACCATCTGTAAGAAATAAAACTCAAATTCAATCTTTTCTCCACCATTTTTTCTTTTATAGTTCTTCAACACACGGAGAATTTAGCAAGTAGAAACTGTGCTGGGAAATTCAGATAAGAAAGAGTGTTTGCCACAGAAACTAATTTCATTTATATTTTATACCAGCATGTCAAGATGTTCATCTACAGTGTTCATCGTGAATGGTCGTGTAGGATTAGTTGATGAAGGCAGCACATTTTTCACACCACACACTCGAATAATATCTGGAGCATGACCACCTCCCGCTCCTTCACTGTCCAAACAATACAAAGACAAAGCGAAAAAAGAAATAGTTCTATCAAAAAAATTATGACATGTATAATTCTCTAGTCCATCATAAAGTTAAAGGGACTTCCAGGAAAGATAGCTTAAGAGAATACCCAAAAAGAAAGAACCCTTTCACAACATCGGCACAGCAACACATAACATGTCAACACATAAGAGCAGGATGGACCTTTTACCTGTGGTATGTGTGTATAGTTCTTTCCTTAAAAGCCGCAATTGTATGCTCCACAAATCCAGATTCATTCAGAGTGTCAGTGTGAATATTCACCTAATAAAAAAAAAAGTAACAATGCAACTTCAATAAACACGATTTAAACCTCTTCAAACTCATGGAGAGAAATTTTCGAAGACTGCCTGAATGTCATATTTTTCTGCCACAGTTAAACAATTGTCAATTGCAGCAGGAGTAGTTCCCCAATCTTCATGTAGCTTCAGCCCCATTGCTCCAGCGCGCACTATTCCATACAGCTCATCTGGCTTCGAACTGTTCCCCTGAGACAGACGAAAAGGTAGTGCATTAGAACATAGAAGTGAAATGTGCAATCAACTAGCTGCTCAAGTTGTTATAAGAGAGTGAAAGAAAGAAACATATTCGAAATAATAATTTAAATCCTTTCCAATTATATATGAACTATGGAAAGAAGAACCATCATGAATGGGTATGCAGAAAACAAAATTTGGCAAACCAAAAATAGTAAGTTTACGTACTTTTCCTGTAAAGCCAAAATTCAAGGGGAGGTCATCGGTTGATTGCAGCATCATCCTCATCTGCACTGGAGATGGTGTGCAAGTAGTAGCACAAGTTCCTGCGGCAGGCCCAGTTCCACCTCCCACCAGTGTTGTGATGCCTAGTTAAATACAGAGTTCATGTACAAAAAACTAAATTTAAATAAATAAAAACACTTTAAAAAAAAGACAACTTGCATAAAATATCAAAACGCTTCCATTTTCGATATTGGTTCCAACAAATTATGAAAATATAGAAAGTCAACAAGGTCACAACCCCAACTGATGAGGCTGTCACCAATTGGCATCTATAAACTCTCGTTGGTCCAGGATCAGTAAGCATACCGCTTGATATTGCTTCATATGCCAGTTGAGGGCATATGAAATGCACATGACAGTCTATAGCTCCTGCAGTAACAAGTAATCCTTCTCCAGCAATAACCTCAGTATTAGCCTGATCATATAGAAAGAGAGGGGTCAGCATTCAAATATACCTTCGAAATCATACTGAAACTGAGACAAAATTTACCCCAATAATCAGGTCACTAAAAACACCATCCATGACATCAGGATTTCCAGCTTTTCCAAGGGTCATAATGAAGCCATCTTTGATACCAATATCTGACTTGAAAATTCCACTGTGATCAATGATGACTGCATTGGTTATTACAGTATCAAGGGACAAAGTCGGGGGATGCCCACAGGATTGTCCCATTCCCTCTCTAATAACCTTTCCTCCTCCAAATACACACTCATCTCCATAGACGGAGAAATCATGCTCAATTTCTGCATATAGATCTGTGTCACCAAGTCGAACTTTGTCGCCAGTGGTAGGACCATACCGGTTGGCATAATCCTCACGAGAAAGTCTCGTGGTGAATTCATCATCTATTCCAGCTATACCTTCTCTGCAAAATGACTTCTAAGATAAGACTTCCATTTGCTTGGATTTACACTGAACTAATCATAAAGGGAAAATGCAAATGACCTAACAAATTAAAAACAATACAATCAACAATCTTGCATATTAGATGGTCTAGACCTAGCGTTGTTTTCTTCCACGTGTCCAAATCCTCTTGCATGCACAGCTTCCATCACATCTTTCAATTTGGAACTATCAACTGGACCATCAGCAATGCCATTTCCCCCTCTGATAACTTGGTTACCACCAATAGCTACTAGTGTGACAGATTTTGGATCCCCTGGCTACTAGGAAAAAAGAACAAATCAGCAAAGTGCCTGAAGGGGCATGTGAGGTTAGATTAAAGAGTTGAACATCCATCAACATGTGTACCAAAGCAATGGTTTTCTATCACCTAATAACATCTTGGACAAAGAAAGAAGCAGATCAATTACACTTAAAAAGGTCACTAGATTATATTGAATCAATATAGGGATATATAAATGCATGTTCATGGCCACATTAGTTACAGTATTCGGGAAGCAAGAATTGGAACATCTATGGAAATAAGAGACCAAGAGAAAAATACGTTCTCAACAATAATCTATAACTAAGAGGCCCCAACAAGATTAAAATGTCCAACCTCAAACCGTGTAGCTGATCCAGCTGAAATGTTAAGGCGCATTCCATAAGCTTTTGATCGATCGAAAACCAAGGAAGGATTCACCTCAATAAAGTGATAGTGGCTTCCAACCTAAGACAATATTACTTTTAGCATGTTAGAAAACTACTGTTTATAGAAAAAAAAAACAGGCTTCGGTATGGAATTCATATCTAGAAACAATTTGAAACAAATGGGAAGCTATTTAAAACTCAATGACATCTTGAACTAAACTGAATGCTGAACAAACAACCCAAGAGAGAAAATTTTGTTTGAGGCACTTGCTCCAAGATATCAAAAGGTGCACGTGGTGTAGCATTTTAATCCGGAATCACACATATGTCGATCATCAAACTCAAGCCCGTCAGATGCCTTAATTAGTCTGTCTCACTACTAAACTAGCAGCTGATTATTGCCATGGCATGTGGTATAAGTTAGCCTTGACCAGTTTGCATAGAAAAAATGAGAACACTGTAAACACCTGAATTGGTCTGTCTCCCTTATTGACTACACTGAGTCTAACAGCTTTCCGTCCAACATTAATTGAAATCTTATCATTTGGACAGATAATCTCACCAGGCACCACACTACTTTCCATCAAAGGGAACTTTTCTGGTGAAGGAACTGCAAAACAATTCTTTTGCAATTAAATCAACTAAACTATATGGAGAGAAAAACCACATTCCATCAAAAAAACCACCTAAAACGCTATGAGTAAAGAAAGTGCTAGGGCTGCTATGCTAAATTTTATTCGCAAGCAGTTTCAGATTATACTTAACAATACACAACACTCAAGTTAGTAAAACACTGTAGAACACTACAAGTTTACAAAGAGCATTTGAACCTTTAAATGACACGTGAGAAGCAAAAATCAAGGGTATAGTTAAAATGTTATACCATCATTCAATTTTTGGTAAGAATTTCCACTAATATTGTTTGTTTATTAAAGCTGATAAAACTGAACGGAGAAAGGCCAAAAAAATTTGGAGTAAAGGGGTAGGAAACAAGGATGGTCCGTGTTATTAATAATAAACAACCACAAGTTCATTTGAATGGTTCAACAAGAAGTAAATTAGATATACTAGAAGTAAATTTGATATACTGGATTGTAGAAGTCCAAATATATTAAAATGGCCATAAAAACTAAGTTGTTAAATTACAGATTTAGTACCTACACTTACATAATTGTTCTAAATAAGTTTTTGAATTTTTAACTTGTGTCTATTGAGTCTTTGAAGTGTTGAACAGATTTGGAACTTTCAATTTTATATCTAATAGGTCTCCAAACTTTGAATATTATATCCAACAGTTCCGTAATCCATTTGTCATTTTTTGAAAGTCAAGAACTTGTGAGATACAAAATTAAGAGGCCATTGGAGGCGAGGATTATGTAAGAATATTATAACTACCTCTAGCTACAGTAGATACTGTTTAAAAATCTCCAATTAGCTACACTAAACACTATTTTAAAACTCTCCATTTGCTACAGTTTTTACTATTCAACATTCATCATTTTTTTATTCATTGCTACAACGTTTACTATTTTCTTCTCAAACTAAAATAATCTTACACTTCAAACACAAACCATTATAACTCAACTATAATAACCTAGGACCATAGTAACTCACTCCTTACCCCAAACACCCCTAAGTTGGTATCGCTAATAAAACTCACATCTTTCAATTTTGTGTCTAATACATCTAGTAATCTTTCAAAAAACCGAGTTTGGGACTTACTAGACAAAAATGAAAGCTCACATATGGTTTTTTAAGGAAGAAAGACCCAACACCAAAAGAGAGCACACCTCAAAAGGCCTTTGGGATGAGAGCTTCTAAGCCTAGAAAAAGGGATAAAAAAAAGGAAGGGCTTCCAGCCTATACAAACGAGAGAATATCAAGTTTTGAAAAATGAACTGGGTAAAGCACTCCAAAAAGAGGTTGGCTACTGTACAGTTTCACAGGAAAAAAAAAGTAGAGGCATTATTTGAGAACCATATTCTATTTACTTTCATTACGGCACAAGACTTTTGCTAGCTTTTGGAACCACCAACTGGATAGCCATTAAAAAAATCATCTTCCACTCTCTTCAGAAGGCACCAAACCAAATTAAAAAAGTTGACAAGATGTATGTCCAACCTTCATGACCAAACTAAAAAGGGAGGAAAAGCTGATTGTTGGACTCTCGGCTTAAGAAAGAAGAAGAGGTGATCCACTCACATACCTATTACATATTTTTAAATTTCAGATACCTATTAAACACAATCTAGAAACGTCAATAATTAAACTTGTAATTTAACCAAAAAAAAACAATTAGTTCTTAATCAGCAGGGAATTAAGAGCAAAGGTTTGTAGCAGGAAATCAGAAATCATGAGGATTTTTTATTGGAGTCGTATGGAACCTAGAAAACAGAATAATAAATATATCCAACAGAATGTAAGTCAAAAACTTTGTGAAAGTGAGATCCACCTGGAAGAAAAGAACCCTCCAATGCGAGTTCTAGGTTCCCATTTTCTTCTTCAAAGGGATTATGAACTGTGACTAACTTAGTCCCATCAGGAAAAGTTCCTTCAACCTACAATATCAATATCGGCATTATGCAAGATATTTAACGATTCCCGTACTACTTTTGCAGATAATTTGGAATTTGAATTTATAGAAGACTTCAAAACAATACTTGGCACTTGGTAGTACAATACCTGCACAGAATCCACAAGATGGGGAACAGCTGGAAGAACTTGTCTCCTGTCACGAAGAAAGTTATTAAAACTTCTATAGCTTTTAATAAAAAGCAGGTTCATATACACGTAATACAATATTCAACAGTATCATAGCAAAATAAAATAAAAGAATTTCATCGAACCTTCCTAAGAGTTTCGGTCCCAATTCCATCAATTCTGCCACGCTCTTGTCACCATTGCGCGCAAACTCCAGAATCTACGCGGGAGGGGGGGAAGAATAATAATAATCTCATTAGAATCAACCTGAACCCGTGTACTTGCTAAAAGGAAAAGTAACATAAAATCTCTTTTATCTACCTTTTGATCATTCAAAATCAATATCAATAGCATGAAAATTGCATTTAAATGTGTGAAATAAACATTGAATTGATCTTGAGTGATTAAAAGTTAGTTTCTTCAAGCCGACCTTAACAAATTTAAGATCACTCCCAAAGTTCAAAATGAATGGATTTGAAAACCATATCATAACAGGACTGACTCTTAAGCGCTTACAAGGTTGAAGGATGGGCAATTTCAGTAAGCTAAAAAGGAACTTTTACTGTTCGGCGTCAACTCCATCTTACATCTGGAGTCTAGACAACAGTTATGAAGAAACAAAATACAGAGTTCTACTAAAGCAGAATAAATCACCAACTAACCTGTGTGGCAATTAGTGCTACAGCTTCAGTGCAATTCAGCCTCAAACCACGAGCAAGACGCTTCTGTGCTAGAAATCCCGCATTATGCAAACCTAGCTTATCCAACTCCTTTGGACTCAGCTTCATTCTTTTCGTCACTACCGCACCTCAAATTCCAAATCAAAACAGACCAAAAGTCCTATCAGCAATCAAAATGAATCCCGAAGAAGTCAAATACATCTCACTACGACTCTACATTAATATCTTAAACAATGAAACCGTAACTATAATCGGTGTGTGTTGCTGGAAATGAAATTCAGAAAACAGATTAGTTTGACTTGGATTCATAAAAGATAATCAGAATTTTAAACTTACAATGAGGAAGAACGTGGTTTTATGAGATGCAAAGGTTGTTGAAAAGCGAAGGAAAATGAAGTTTGGTGATTGCGAAGCGCGAAGTCATTGACTCGTAGTGTGGTGCAAGTGGAGGCTCCGAGAGAAGTAGAGAAAGCAGAAAATAATTTGATATTTTGGCTGAGGAATCTATTCGCTTTTTTTTTTCTTTTTTTTTTATTTTATTTACTATTTACTGTCAGATGGATTGGGACCGCAATCACCAAATGTAAAAAGGCATTTTGATTTTCTAATGAGAGAAAACGAGAAGATTCATCAGTATCCAAAAGTTCAGATTCTTCCTTTTTTTTTTCTTCTTTCAAATAAAACCTTTTATCACAATTTCAATTTCCAAGAGAAAAGAAGGCAAATGTATTTATTTATTTATTTATAAAAGGCAATCTAAGGCTACATAATGTGAGATATTATACATGTGTAATTATAGTTTATGGTTATTAAAATCTATCTTTAGAGAAGTGAAATAAGAAAGTGAAAAATAATAACGTATAAGAGAGATAAAGGTGAGGAATAGTGAAACTGAGAGTTTTGAAATAATTATTTAATTGAAGACTTTTAAATAGTACTTTACCATTAGGTGTAGTCTTGGATAATCTTTGTTCCAAACATATCTTTAATTTTAGGAATGGATAGTTGAGAGGCATCAAATTTTTTTCTTTTAATTTTTAAAAAAATATGCTTTCACCAAATTATTATCTAACATATGGACAATTATTTTATAATATTTTGATTTATTTTTTTTTTGTATGAATGAATAGGTAACTGAACGCGTTCTTAGGATGGAGGATGCACTCAAATATTGTCCTTGTTCGGAGAATGGAAAATATTTATAAAGAAATCAATGCAAAAAAAATGATTTTGTTTGTGGTACATTTTGCTGCACAATGTGCAACCAAATTTGTTAAGAAGAAAAAAATTAAATTCTAAATCAATATAATATTTAATAGTGTATCCATCTAGGAATCATTAGAGGTAATCATGGATTAGTGGAATCAATTTTGAGATGAAATCGACGGCCACAAACTCCGATCAGTTGTCCATATAATTGATCGATTTTGTGTCTCTAACGAATTAATTAAAGAAAACGAAAAGGCAACAGCGATGGAGATGAAAGGGAGAAAGATGAAAAATATAAGAAAGGGAAAAAATAGATTGATGAGAAGAACTAAAAGAGAGGGGAAAGAGCATAGAAGTGCGATTAGCGATGGCAATGGGCAGTAGAGGTGATAGGTGGGTTGATGGAGTAGAGAGGTGGGAGAACGAATGGAGAGGAAGGAGTGGGAGAACTAAGAGAGTAAAAAGAAGAGAGACAAACAAGAAATGATGTTCAATAGACGACAATAAAATGACAAATTACAAAAATTACTTTCTAATTACGTTGTAAAGTGTTAAAATTAGACTCTCGAGCTTATAATAATGATAGAAATTAAATTCATAAATATAAAATTGAAACCTTAAACTTATAAAAATGTTACTAAAGTTCAATTCAATTCAATTTTAACCATTAGATAAGTTTGAAGGTTAAAATTTTTTATTGAAAGTTTAAAAGTATAATTGCAACTGTCCTTTTATTTTAGATGTTTTTTTTTTGTAATTTATTCCAAATAAAATTTTCATTCGATTTGAAATATATATTTCAAGTGTTTGATTTTAAAAATCGAGTCAAAATTGTGGCATTTTGAATGTTTAGCAACTAAACATTGTTAAATGTATTTTAAAGATTTTCTATCAAAAAAATTTAAATAAAAGTGTGTTTTTTAAAATAGTCAAATTGCAAAAACCACCCTAAATATGATATGATAGTAGTTGCAATTACACTCTCAAACTTTCAATAATAACAACTAGACTCATAAATTTGTAAAAGTGTTAAAATTGAATCATCAACCTTCAATAATTAAAAAAGTTGGACCCACAAATGATAAAAATTAAATTAAAAACTTATTAATCAATACAATTTATACAATTATGCAAGGTCAATGTTCAATTTTAAAATTCAAACAAATTAAAGTACTCAATTTTTTATTTTCAAAATTTAAGAGTAATTACAACTACCACAATACTTTGGAATTTTTGCACTTTGTCTTTTGAAAACATTTTTTCTCTAATCAATCAAATATAGTTTTGAGAAAAATCAATAACCCACATTTTTGTGATAAAGTGAAATCATCTTGTAACTTATATTGAAAAGAGTAGACACGATTTTTCAAGCTTTCTTAAATAGCTTAAAAACATCGACTTTTTCTTTTTGTTTTTACTCCAATTAAAGGATTTGTATTAAAAATGCAAATAAACTCTTGTATTGATTAGAGAAGGAAGTAATAATAAATATGTAAGTGAGAACCATTATTTCCACTAGTACAAAATCTTTCAAAGTAAATCAAGAAACAAAGTCGATCGATTGATTCTAGAATGTGTAGAAAACCAACACCGATTACCTTGCTTCTTAAGTCAATCAAACCAAAGTTGGTTTTGGTTAATCCAATTTAGCTTTCGAAGTTGTTTTTCTTTTTTTTTGGACAACCCTACAATATATATAACACAAAAGGCTTGTAATCATCTCTAGCTTCCATCTTTCTATTACAAAACAGTTTTGTTTAATTATCACTTTATTCATCATTTTTCAAAACTAAATGATCGAACTAATTTCTTAAAAAATATATGGATAATTTAATTTAACAATGACTTCGGTTAATTAATTAAAATATATTTTATTTTGTTGCCTGTTTTGTTCAATTGATATGTGAAATGGAGATCACGTGCACCGTACTATCTACTGATGGATCAAGTATCAATTACAAGTTATCACGTGAGAAACTTTATATATGATTTCTTCTTCTTCAAGTTCAGTAGCAGTAGGAGTAAGAGATCAAAACCAAACTTTTGTGATGATAATTGCTTGCTTATCTACTATCTACTTAGCATAGCTGACTCATCAATAATTATTATAAGAAATTGGTTTTTCTAAGAGGGGAAAAGCTATTTTGAAATGGTTATGATTCACATCCCTCACAATCTTTTCTCTGATAGAAGCAAATACTTAATAGATAGGGAAGCAAAGTATATTACTTCTTTAATTGCATGGAGCCTTCAGTGAATCGTAATGTCCGTAGCTGTGGAAAAGGACGCGGATAGGATTTTCTTTGCCGTACTCCTGCCCATACTCAGCTATGACCTTAAGATTTCCTGACTTGTCACACATGTACACTGAGATTGGCATCCTTAAAAAAGACACAAAAACTAGTCAACGTATCAAATCAATCAGAAGAATGATGTGTAGTTCTGTATACAACAATATACCGATCATTTTATATGTTTTACGAGCATTTATAAAAGATGTAAAGATATCGATAGATTTTATAAGAATAAGAACAATTTAGTTTGACTAGCGGGTTGGATACTTGGATAATTTCACACTTGTTGAAAACATATCATACACTTGTTAGTGCAACAAATTTATTAGACATGCATCGAACACTTGTTAAATAGGCTAAAGAGACGCACGCATATACGACAATAATAACTTTTTGAATGCTAAATACATCAAGCTAAGTTGTTTAAGCACATAACACAACTCATTTACGTTCTTTTACAATAAAAGTTTTATATATTTGTAAGTTGTATATTTTAATAAATGTGTCTTTGCCGTGTTCTAGATTTATAAAAGAAAAAATGACGTGTCACCGTGTGTTTGTCGTATCCATATTCGTGTTTCTTCATATTTAATATCAATGTCAAAGTCTTCAACTTATGGATGTATCAAAATGTTGAAGGCTCATGACTCGAACTCCAAACGAAACATTCCCGTTTGGGTTTATGAGGTCTGTATGTAATCTCGACTTGGAACTACAAGAGGTTATACAAACTTGGTTTGTGTTAGTGTAAGCATATGCCAATATGAGCAGCCGTCAACAAAGATAGCATATAGTAATAAAAGGTCTTATACTTCTGAGTTAACCAACAGGATTAACAAACTCGTAATCGAAGATAGGTAAACCTACCGTATCACATCTAGGTTCAGTTTCTCAACTTCAAACGACACAAGTCTAACTTGTGAGCAGAAAACTCTAGGGCGGAGAATCCGTGAGGAACTATATCAAGGTTCAGAAAGTTCAGACAGTATAAGAACTTCTGTTTAGAAAAAAAGGAAAAAGAAGAAGACATGTTCTTTACAATTTCCAATTCACCTAAGATCCATACGAAGCCCGGTGTCAGACCCCCAAGAGGTCCGTGACACCCAGCATAATGCATGTAGGTGTTTGCGTCAAATAATTAAAATCAAATGCATGTCGTGACAAACTTGAGAGATGTATCAATGAGAAAACTGCAGCAAGGAGAATAATTAAACAGAGAGATTACTGTAGGACATGTGACGACATGAGTAACTCAGGTTCTCCACCCCATACATGTGGTTGGCGCATGTGTCTAACATACTGTCCGAAGTCACCTTCGATAAACCTGCCAACCAGTGCAACTTGGATATTTTCTGTTGTCTATTACAATTTAATTTCAATGCAAGAATATAAGAAATTCGGCAGAGCAACGGCTCATATAACGAGATTAGAGAACAGATGTATAACAGCACACAGCCCCCACAATAACAAGAGAATGGAAAATGAAATAAACAAACAGCAGATCTCATCTAGATTGTTACTAGCTTATAAGTAAGATGACGTCAATATATAGAACCGGTAACAAATAAATTAATGGTACCATAATAACATAAATAGCAACTATCTCAACTTTTTAGACATATAGCAGTTGATACTTAAATGTATCAAATGAAATGGAATTCTGAACAACGACTGGAAAAACTAAACCATTTTTAAAATGTTATTTTAATCTCTCTATGTTAAAGATACTTTCAAATGTCCAATTTTAGTTATTTTAATTTTCAAGAAATCTTAAATTGAGGTCCTACCACTAGTTTATGGTTGAACTTTCTCAAAAAAAAAAAAAAAAATGCTATTTCTTAACATTTTTACACTAAATTTTGAAAACATATTCACATATTTCTTTTGCATGAAAATTGTTGTTGTTATATAGCCAATTTCGATTAAAAAAAATTAACTTATGACAGTTAAAAATTTATTTAAAATACAAGACTAAAATTAGACATTTAAAAGGACCCAAAGTACAAGGATTGAAAAGGTATTTTCACCTTTTTTTATTATTATTACTACTATATCATACCACATAAACTGTCAGATTATTAACAAATAATATATAACAAATATCATCTTGGGTCAATGAGAATCACATAAATAAATGGAATGACCCAATTTTTTAATACTTGCTGAATTCAGGTTCAATTCAAAACTTGATTGAAGATCATAAAGTGATTGTTGTTGTTTTGTTAACTGTGGTAAATAATTGTGAATTGTGATGTATAAAAAGCTCTGCATAATATGAACTAAAAAAACCTCAAGAAACTTTACCGCTCAGTGTCCAAACGCCTCTTCATCAACTCGTTTGCAACCTGTTCAAACCAATCAACAAATATTCGTAAGATTGGGGTAACGAAATGAAAGGGTAGCAATAGAACTGAAGTAAAACTAATCAGAAACTTGAAGGATTGTATTATTTGCAATGCAGTAATATATTTATATATAAGAAAAAAATCGAAATGAATTTTGGATCGTACGTTTTCTCTGAGCTCGTCTGCAAGCTCCTTTTGAAGAACCTCGCTTGGAGCCAGCTTGCCCGATCTGAGACAAGCACCATAAACCACCGATCGAAACAAACATCTTCCATCACCAGGAATTCCTGTCCCCAACAAAAGACCATCTCACAATAAAGGACGTAGCAGAATCATTTCATTCATATTTACAACTTATTTTTCATTTTCAAAAGGAGGAATTAACCGATGTACAACTTCTAACAAAACATAATAAATTCATAAATCTGATAGTTACGCACGCACGGCTGCAATCAATCATTTTCAAAACCTCATACATACGAGAAGAAAATTTCAAAACCTTGAGATCAATGAAAAAAAACATACGGATTATTTGAAATTGACTTCGCATCACCAAAATCAAGGTTAGCAAGTACTCAACACCGTACGGAAACACGCTTAAAATTACAGTGCCTACTCCCTCTGATGCAACAAATTCAAAACTCGACAGAAGGAAAAATGGAAGATCACCTGCAGAATGTGAGAACGACAAAGGAGTACGCCCTAACGTTGCTAACAGGGAGAATCGAATCCGGTGCTCTCTCAGGCGCAGGTAAGAGATGATTCCGATAGCTCAGTTTTGAACGAACTTTATTGCCTTTACTTAACCTCTCCCTCCAATGTATTCTGCTTGAAACATTCTCGAGCGCAGGACGCGTGGATTGAACCGTACTAATTTTCTATATGGGCCTTTTTTTCAATTTCAGCCCACTTATACGGCCCAATATACAATAGGCCCATTTGTCTTGCCCAATCCCATGTATGGTAATTTGGGGGTTTTGTTTACTTGATGGTTACATCCTTCAAATGGTAGATTTAGCCTCATTAAACTTAGGGGGTTTATTGCAAAGATGAATTAATTATTATAGTCCGTAGTTATTATAGTTTTGGAGTTATTATAATACGAGTTAGAGTTCAAATTATTTTAGATCGAGTTACAAATAAAGATAGAGAAAGATAACCGAGTGTGAGTTATAATAGCTAACTCCACTTAAAAAGGATAAAAACTAAAAAGAAATCATGATTTAAAAACAATAAGTTATTTGTGAAGAAGTTTTTGTTTTTAAGTCATTGTGAGCCATTTTTCAAATTTATTAGGTTTTTTTCTCCATATCCACATTTTGGAAAAATTCACAAAGTGAACTAAAAAAAACAATCTTCCATGACTAGGCTATTTCTAAAAACTTTATTACCATTGACCTTTTTCAATGTAAAATGGCATATTTACCTCAACTTTGAAAAGAAGACCATTCCCTTCTTCTCATTATATCCCCTTTCATCGTGTGATTGCCCTCTTCTTCTCTTGTCGTCTAAGGGATCGCACAGGTTGATGTCAACAATCACTTTTTTTTAAAAGGTCTTTTTAAATACAACATGTAGTAGGGTACGTCTTTGAACACGAGACTTATTGTTCTCATGAACAAACAGATGCTAGTTGAGCTAGACTTATGTTGACAAAGATTTTATTTCTGTCATATCTTTGTTGATACACAACTTTGTTTTAACTAAATGATCACTCGTTCTCATAGAAATTTTAAGCATCTTTAGTTTTAAATGAGTTCTAACTTTTGTTTCATGAAAAAGTACTTGACATGGAAGGTAAAAGTGGTATTTTACCTTTCAAAATGATGGATGATAAACAAGTCTTTAGAAAGAGATCAATCGTACAAACTTTTAGATTATTTTGTACAATTTCCCAACAATTTTGTTGAAACTTTTTTCAAAGGTAAAAATTGCTAATAAAAATTGGGATCACCTCTAAGTTGTAAGAGAAGCTTTAGCCTTAGCTCGCTTGTCAAAGAAGACTACTAAAATTCCACAAAAATGTCGTCGTTTCATCAATTCAAACACAACCAATAAAATCCCAAATCTTCCTCCGCAAGCAAATCCCTCCTTCTTCTCCTTATAAACCCCAAACCCTAAAAACTTTCCCACCAAATTCCAAATTCCAAAATGTCGTTTCTAACTAAAATGCCATCAACATCCTCTGTTTTCACAGTTTACACTTCCTTCGCCGCTTCTACAATGGTGGCTCGGACAGTGATCTCCGAAACCCACTCAATCATCTCCCGTATCATCCCCCAAAAACTCCGATCTCCTTCAAATTCAACTCCATTTTCAGTTCAATCTCTTCTCAAATCCTTATCATTATCGAAGAGAACAACGGAATCGCCATTAACGAGCTTTACACAGCATCCGAAACTTACCTCTCTACAAAAATCTCCCAATCTCTTAAGAATCTCAAGGCTTTCAAGGCTCCAGGTGAAACCAATGTAACGTTCAAAATCAACAAAGGCGAAGTACTAATTGACGAATTCGAAGGGATCGAAATCGCCTGGGAAATGATTCCTACAGAAAAACAGATCACGAATTTCGATTCCGATATTCCTGCTGAAACAACGGAAACATTTGAAAAACGGCATTACCAAACGAGCTTCAACAAGAAGAATAAAGATTTGGTAATGAAAATTTACCTTCCGTTCATTATGAAAAGAGCAAAAGCGATAGAGGAAGAAAACAGAGTGGTGAAGCTTTATGCTCTAATAGGAAGACATGCGAATGGGGATTCGATTGTTTTGCAGAATAGTTGTAGCTTCGGGAATTTGGCTATGGATTTGAAGAAGAAGAAGGAATTGATGGATGAATTGGATAGATTTGTGAGGAGAAGGGAATTTTATAAGAGAATTGGGAAGGCTTGGAAAAGAGGGTATCTTCTTTATGGGCCACCAGGAACAGGGAAATCGAGCTTGGTGGCGGCCATGGCGGATTATTTGAAGTTTAATATTTATGATTTGGAGCTTACCAGTGTTCGGAATAACTCGGCGCTTAGACGATGCTGTTGTCCACTTCTGATAGGTCCATTATTGTGATTGAGGATATTGATTGCAGTGCTGAGCTTAAGGACCGTACCAATGACAGACGTGACGGCGGTGACAGCCAGGTGAGCCAATTTGTTTCACACCCAAATTTGGAACAGCAGAATTTATTAATTATGAATTATGAAAATAAAATGCGTTAATTTTTAAAACAGTAAAATAAATTAAAATATTTACCCGATAAAAAAAAATTATTTTCTATCACTAATGGCTATCAAATGTTTGTTATTGACACAATTGAAAATTTTGATATAGTTTGTAAATATTTACAATTCCTCTAATAAAGTTAATTCAAAGTTTAAGATATGCAAAATAAATTAAATTATTTATAAATATAGTACAATTTTAAATTCTATCAATAATAGAAACGGATAAACATCTATTGTAAACAAATCCTTAAAGTCAAAAGTTAACTTTTCTAAACTAAAAAATATATATTTCTAAGGTTCATTTTTAATAGTAGCAAAATAAATTAAAATAAACTCTAGCAAAATTTTGGATTCTATTAATGATAAAAATATTTTTTCAAATTTACTATTTTTGACAAATTTTTCAATTCTAAAAGTGTATTTGTTTTTTAAAATTGTTGAGAATTAAAACAATTATATAAGAAATATAAAAACAACTAATAAGAAATAACAAGAAAACAAGCACGTTCTCCAAACACCAACGAGGGTTACCAACGCAACAAATGCTAAGTTTTTGTACATCTAACTAGTTTTCACTAATGTTATATAAACGTCAAAATTTGAAAATAAAAAAATGTTATTTTCAAATATAGTAAAATAAACCAAAACATAGTAAAATTTTTTTTATAGTTTACAATGATCTCGACTGTGATATTTAACTCTATTTATAAATATTTTTTGCAGTTCTAATTTAAAATAACATTTTAAATTTTTAGTTAACATTGTGTTTATGTTGGGAAAAAGCAGGTGACTTTATCTGGAGTATTAAACGTTATAAATGGTTTATGGTCAAGTTGTGGGGATGCAAGAACAATAAATTGGATCGTGCATTGCTAAGACCTGGACGCATGGACATGCACGTCCACCTCACTTACTTGACTCCTTCTGGATTCGAAACTTTAGCCTCTAATTATTTGCAAATAAATCAGCATCGACGTTTCAAAGAAATCCAAGACCTTATAATGGAGGTGGAGGTCACACCTGCAGAAATTGCAGAAGAGCTCATGAAAAGTGAGGATGCTGATGTGGTACTTGAATCTGTCACTGAATTCATCAACAACAAGAAGAGGAAGAAGATGGAGGAGTGTAATTCTGAAGCGATTGAGAAGGTCGATGGTAAGAGTATTCAAGATATTGAGGAAGAAGATTTAAAGGAGAGAAAGGTAAACAAAAGAAGGCGAAACAGATGAGGACGACAATGAATCGTGAATGAATGTTTGTATCACTATTACTCAATATTTGGGTTTAGGGTATATATTACCTTCGTTTTTTTTTGTTTTTGGTTAGTTTTTTCCAATAGAAAACCAATCTGAACCAATACATTTTAGTAAAAGACCAAACCTAATCAAATCAATAAAGCACAAAATCTGTCATGGCATAGCAAGGGAAGTGATAAGTTAACTAAAAAATTGTATCTTTTTTACATAAACATGTTCATCTACTCGAAAAATGGAGAAAATGATAAGAAATCATTAATTACAGAAACCTGTACATTTCTAGTCCTATTAGAAAAAGTAAAAACTAACCGAGAAACCAAACTACGAGTGGTTTACACTTGATAGGGATAAGAAACCAGTGGAACAAAAAGGAAATATACATACATATGATACAGCAGCATTTACAAGGACGATGAGCTCAACATTGGTATAGTGAAAATCGTTTGCTCTTCGCAAAAAAGCTTAGCGCTTTCCCCATCTTTTTCTTCGACACTGATTTGCATAGTGGCTTAGGATCTGGAGCAGCCATGGCTGTGTCACTATTTCCATCTCGCTGTTGAGTGATATCAGTATCTTTTTGCCTCTGCTCCCTAAACAACATCAGAAGTTTTTGCGCTTTTACTTTCCCTCTCGAAGTCCCGTTTACTGTAATCGCAACCAATCCTGGAATAACTCCTTCCTGTAACACCATTTGACTGCATTTTTCACTCCCTCTACACAAAACCAACAAGCATGATACCGCTTGCTCCTGCTCAGCACGTTCCCCAGCATCAACGATGGCTGCTAATCCACTTATAAGCTCCGGGGCTGAAGTTATTTCTTCTATCCCTAACTTGCTTGAAGCTAAGTTCATTAAGATAGCTAAGGAAGTCTCTGTCCACATGCTGTCACTGGGCGATGTGAGGAAGGATTGAAGTCCACCAACAATACCAACGGAAAGAAGAATAGGAATGATGGAAGGTGTGGTTGAAAGGTTATAAAGGGTATGAAGTGCATCCAGCTTAGTTTGGGATTCGTCATTACTAGTAAGCAGCTGGATCAGGAAAGGAACCGCTGTACTCGAACTAATGATTGCTTTAGCATCTTCTAGGCAGGAAAGATTCAGATATAGAGCTGTTGCAGGTCCATGTAAATTGGATTTCAAAATCATGTTCTCCAACAACGAGATTACGCCTGCTGCTATCATCATTTCCCTGTTTCTGATGAAATTCACAAATCACAACTATGTTATACTTATTGGACAGTTTAAGCCATCAATTCACAATAGAGAGAGAGAGAGAGAGAGAGGGCCAGGAGTTCAACCAGTAACCAATCATCCAATAAATTCTTACCAATTTTATATCCCAAATGATTAAATTTGAAAAGAAAAAAACTATTACCAGACTCCATCATTAGAAGCGAGAAATATAATGAGATGATAATAATTGACATGCATGATGCAAGTCACAAGCAATTCAACTACATGTGATTCCACCATGATTTCCTCGGCATAAACATGAAATATGCAGACAATTATTCATATAAGATGCTAGATTGACCACTATCCAGTCCACCGCCTGGCCGAAATGTAGTTATGTACTTTCATTTTCAAATGTAGGATTAGATAAACAGTACAGACCTGTTGTTGTTGACAGAAAGATTGAAGAGAGCCATGGCTCCAGTTTCCTGAGCATCACTATTTTCTTCAATAAGAGCTAAAGTTAGGAAGTCCATAAGTGCTTCAGCAAAGCCATTGGCTCCCATCAAAATTCGAGCTTCATCGTCATCCTTCAATGAAAGTCTTATTTGCTCCACAACCTTACATTTTTTTCTCAAATCTCCCTCTGCAGTCAATATTGCCATAAAATTTACACAACTTTCAATTGTAATAAAATCTGATGTCTCCTCCATGTACGTATGATCATCTGCTTCATTTCCTTCAGCATCCTTAATTGTTCCACTTTCCTCCAAAGGAACTACCTTAACTTCCTTCAACGTGTTAGAGTCAACATTATCTGCAGATCGTGATTTTCCAGATTCAGAATCAGACAATGCAAGCCTCCAATAATTCAGATCAAGTGACTTTGGTGGGCCATCCAAGATTGGAACTCCGTTATGTTCACACCAACTAGCAATGAGACCCTTGACAGAGTAATTAGGTGTCAAAGACAGGTGGGAGAGTCTCTGTTGAGTCTTCGGGCAGGTTTTATGACCATCGCTGAACCACTTCTCTATACAGATCCTTTCATATGTTTGCCCAGAATCAATTATGACAGGGTCGTACATAAGCTGCAATGATATTGGACACCTTAACTCCTCAGGTGGTAGAGGCATCTGCCCTGATATCCTATAATTTGGCTTGAAATTGAAAGAACTAAGCTTTGAAAGCTGCTGTTCAAAGACTTGACCATTTGCTGCAATTCCATTATCCTCAAGAGAACACCGAACAGTAGGAGAACAAGGAGTTGACCCACTCTGTGAGTCATTGTCATCTGCCAACTCACTTCTAAATAACTTAGAATACTTCCTCATTAGATGCAAAAGGTAAGCTACAATCGATTCCTTTCGCTTGTCTTCTTCTAAGCGAGCTCGTTCTACGAGTCTCTTAAGAGCTCTCCTCTCTGTGAGGGCTGCTTTGGAGGAGGTAATTCCAAGTTTTGTGGCAGCCTGATGAAAATGCTCCAGCTCATTGTGACCATTGGAATCGTCAAATTTTCTTTCTTGCAAGAGTAATGCAATGATATCATCACCAACTTGTTTTTCAAGCGGGTCAAGTAAGAAAACAGTGTCCTTGAGTTCGTTCACAATCTGCTGAATCTGGAAAAAGTGCCATTTACATAAGCCATTGATGATACCGTACATGTGAACCAAAACAAAACACAAGATACACAGTTATGATCATACTAAAATTCATCTCTAAGCCTTTTAGGACTTTTTAGCATATTCCAAATGTAAATGATCAAAGTGACTGAGGTTTGACGTGATTGAGTTCATTATGTGATCTAATAAAGGAAGAATGAATAACAAATCGAGATTAAGCTGCTTTCAAAATCAAAATTATGAACTTTCACTATGCTGCTTCCAGAACTCTGCCCAATGAAATGGATTTGAACAGAATTCTAATCACCACAATCATGTCAGGAGACAGGTTCAGTCAAAAGCATGGCAAGAGAAAGGAAAACAAGAAATGAAACGGAGCAATCTTCACCTGAAATCCAATTGATTGTGAAACAATATCTTCAACGCATATAAGACTAACTTCAAGAGAACATCTAGCCTTTTCAAATTTGGCTTGAACAGCATCTCCAGTTATTGCCTGTCATACAAATGCATACCCATACACATGGCATCCATAGTGACTTAGACAAAGAAAAAGGAAGTAGAGCATAATAGTTTTATACATTAGTTGGCTATTCCTTGTGATTAAATCTAGAAGTTGTATAAGAGAGTTGTTGGAGTAATGGTAATTGTCAAGTCATACCAAGTAGAGTTTACTGGATTCTGAGCAATGCCGAAGAGTGTTCTTAGCCTTCTCAAGAGCTACATGTAATGAACATAAAGCCTGGATACCAGTTTTGCTTCTAGGTCGTGCTGCTTCCAAGGAAGGGAAAATTGACATAACTTGGCCATAAATTGCAGCGAGTTTCTTGTACATTTCTCCATGTAACTGAAAATGTGAGGAAAATAAATAATTCACACCAGAGAAAGATAATATGCATCTGGTAAAAACAGATATCACTATACTAAAGTAGTTTGACTGCCTGTAGACTATTTAAATGGTTGCAACATTCATTACAAAACATAAAGTATTACAAATTAAGAATTCAATTTAGTAACTACTAACTTACAAGGAAACTTAACTCCTCACACATTCAACCACCCCAGTCATAACCAAGCATACAAACCAGATTACATCACGCCACTAAAATTACATATACAGTTTGATTTCTACAAAATGTTGAGTTAACAAAAAGTGCTTAGTTAGAAACTGAAAACTCTTCTGTCTCAAATGAAAACAGTTACTTACTATAACAGGTAGTAGTGGCTACAAGCCAAGAGTTCATAACTTCTGTGAGTGGAACATAGAAAAAAGTGATAGGAGGTCTTCTTGAAATTATTATGCAGAACAAACACATCAACGTTCTTTTGCTTTCTTTTCTTATTCATGTATTTATTTTTAGTAATAAACCTGCCAATATATAAACGTACCAAAAGACAACAGGCTTAAGACCACCAGGAAGTTACAATATCATCAATACTCATTTGAAACCATATATAAGAAGCAGAAAATATATTTCAGCTCATACCTTGGCATCACCGGCAGCAAAAAATATTTCTTCAACCTCGGGAACATCCATAATTTTATGCTCATCAAGGAAAATCTATGTCATCTGAGTTGCCAAAAAAGATAAAAGACTCTGAATAAAATGGCAAAAAAAAAAAAAAAAACGGGCAGTTGAAACTTCAATTGACAATACAAATATTAAAATATTAAAATATATCCCTAAAATACCCATTAGAGAGTTCTTCAATGAAAACAAATCAAATCTAGAAATTTCCAATTTCAAACATAAGTCATTGAATGAATATACTCATTATTCCTCAACTAAAACCAAGTAATATCATATTACTCCCACATGAATACTAACCGTCCATTCATATTCCCACTTAAATCCCAAGCACCCGAAACCACTTCCAATTTCGTCCCGTCTCCCTTCATTGAAAATAATTTCTTAAATCGATTTGAAAACGACACCCTAACCAGAAATCCCAAGCGGAAATAACCCAAACAGCAACTAACCTTCCATTTTCATAAAGATTCAAGGAACGAAAACCCAATACTCCAATCAAAAAAAAAAAAAAAAAACAATAACAAATAACAAATCAGAAGCAATAATGAGAGATTCGGGATTGGAAATTACCAGAAGAAATCGACCAAGGAGGCTTCATAAAAAAGCAATAGAAGAAGAAGAAGAAGAAGAAGAAGAAGAAGAAGAAGAAGGAAGAAGAAGAATGAAGGAGAAGCTTAAGCACTGGTGAATCATCTGTAGAGTTTCATTGCAGTTGATGCATCAAATCGGAGGGTGAAATTGTTGAAAGAGAGTTTATTCGAAAGCGCAATATCAACTCAAAGAAAAGAAAATTTCTTTGTTTGTCAGATTTGAGAGGAGAGAGTTGGGCGTGAGTGGCAAGTGACTATTATGAAAAATAATAATAAATAAATAAAAAATAGTTTTTTTAATTTTGAAATTCCAGTTTGTTTATTAGCAGGATTTTAATAAATAAAGGATTTTCCTCTTTTACCCTTTCGGATGTGGCTGCCTGCGACTGTTGGTGTTGGGGATGATTCCGTAATATTCTTTTTAAAAAATCGCATCGATCGGGTCTCGGATTTCTGCGATTTAAAAATAAATCTACACAAAAATATAAACAAAAAAGACAAAAAAAAAAAAAAAAAAATGCAAAATATTTACATGGAACACAAAACTGGTGTAAGACAAATTTTTCTAAACTTGGTTTTTTTATTAAAGATAAATGTTTTGTTAAATATTCTATTTTCTATGATTTCAAAAAAATACATTTTTCTTTTTAAAAAATTCACATATAGAAAATATGTCAAAACTATTTATCGATATAAACTGATGCCCAACTATGTATGAGTTTCAATCATCGATAATATCAATGATAGATTTTTACTAATAAACTCTAATCGGTCTCTATTAGTATCTATCCATGATAAATTTCTATAGGTTTTTATTGATAAATGTTGATAAAAAATTTATTGACATTTATCTAAACTATAAATAATGTATAAATTTTTGTTATAACTTATAAATAGTTTTTACTATTAAACATTGAGAAATAATAATAAATTTATCCTACTGTGTGTATGTTGAATTAACTAGAGAAATGAGTTTTTTTTTAAATAAGAAAACACACACAAATTTATATAGTATATTTTAGATTTAAATACTAACTTAATTTTACACTTTTGTGTTTTTATTCATTTACTTTTTATTTTGGTTTTTCTCAGTTTTTTGTAAGTACACAACTTTTTAAAAAATGACAAATTTTTTATCTCTTAAAAGTAAAAAAGAATTGACAAAATGGTCCGTTTTTTAAAGTACATATACAAAAATGAACCAACTTTGAAAATATAGAAACTAAAGTGAATATTTTTAAAATATACGAAAAAAATAAATTGAAAAGACCAAAATAAATTTCAAAAATATATTTAAAAGTGTTTTAAAAACTATTTTATTGTACTAATCAAACAACTTTCTTTATTTTCAAAATCAAACACTTAAATTAAGAATGTATTTTGAAGTTTGTTTTATTTTACTATATTTTTAATAAATCTTAAATTTAATTAATTAAAACTAATTTTTATTGACACATGTTAAATATAATTATTATCATTTTCATGAAAGAAAAAAATATAACATGAAAATTATGCTTTCAAAATTTTTAGTGAAAATGTTTTTAGATAAAAATAAACAAGAAATTTAAAAGATTAATAATAATAAACTTCAACTAGAAAAAAAAAATCAAATGTATGATATTTTAACCTTTCTTCTTTATATTTATTTTATAACTGATTTATGGAGTCATAGATTTGAAACAATATTCTACCATGGTGGTATCTTGGTTATTGAACTACATTTAATTGTATAAGTTTGGTAAGATTATACTTGATAGAGAGTCTATTAATTCGGAACATAACACAAGAGTTGAGGGTACTATAAATAATGAAGCCTAGTTAGTGATTATTTATAATTAATGGTTCGTTTTTTTCAATTTATTTTCTAAGACATTAAGTTACCTCTTTGGATTTAGTTCTGATCTAATAGGGTAAGAACTCTTGAAGTGTTTGGGTTTAGATCATGGGATGTCGTTTTATTTAATAGTAGTGGTTGCAAACATTGATGAATTGGTTATTTTATGATGAGATTCTCATGAATGATTTGTATTTTTTAAATTAAATACCTTATTAATATACTTGTATATTTATATAAAAATACATTTAATTCAATAGTAATGACATGACTTTCGTTTTAAATTGATAGGTCAAATTCATGTTATTGGAATTATGTTCATATTAACATCAGTGGTGGATCGTAATGTTAGGTTAGCAATGAAAAAATTAGCCCAACTTATAAAATATAGTTCTTAAAATTTATTAAAAACATATCGCATCTTATTTCTAATTTATTTGTTTAACACATAATACAAATTTTTTTTAACCAGGGCTGGGTTAACAAATAGTGGGAGGGAGGACGAGTAGCAAATAGTACACATGATAAACAATGCAGTCGAGAAGGTTTTGAAATAGTAAAATTAAAATTTATTATAGGTTATAATAGTTAGAAATCACCGGAACGTTGTAGTACAAATTATTCTAACCTCAATTGTAATAACATGCAATATATGTGTTGTCTATTGTCTATTGTCCCTTGTTTTGATAGTTTGTATTGTTAGACTGGTTTTGAAACTAAATATATTTATTTTTTAAAGGTTAGTTACAATGAGTAGTGATTTCATAAATAACAATTAAATATACAACAATATTTTTTTTTAAAATGCAACTGTAACAAATTGATAGACTTCTACAGCTGATAGACAATTATTTGTAACATAGTTTATTAGTGATAAACTTCTATCATTGATAGACTTTAACATAATTTGATATACTTGCTATTTTATTAAAATGTTGTCATATACATTAAAATTTTGAAAATATAAAACTTTTTTATTTTAAAAGCAGAGACCAAACGTCTTTTATCATTAGAAACTGAAATGATACTTCTTGAAAATTTAACATCCAAATCTACCGATTATTTCTCAAAATTTTGGACAGAAAAAGTTATTTATTTAATTATATGTTTTCATGTTTGCCATGGTTGTTAGAATTTAAATGTATAATTTAAATTTTTTTAGAGACATTTTCAAATATAGCATAACGATCAAAATATATCAAAAATTTATACTATACCAATGCTAAATATTGATAATAATGGACTTTTATAAATATCTATCAGTTTATTGATAAAATATTTGATAGTAATATGTTAGTACATACCATTTATAAAATCTAAAATTTTGATAGATTTTGTAACTATTTTCAACATCCTACAATTAACTTTTTTGTTTTTTTTTTTCTTTTATAAAAAGCCTTATTTTAATTTCAATTGTTCGACTTAGAAGATGGTTTTGATTGTACTAATAGACTCGACTTAGAAGGTAGTCAAAAGGCTCTTACTGCTGATCAACAATCGAGCAATGTGTCGCTTCTAGCTCAGATTCCGACTTAGAGGCATTCGATCATAATCCAGTGTACGATAATTTTGCGCGCACTGACTTTTCAACCAAGTGCAATAACTAAGTGTGCGAATCAATTATTCATCTCGTACTAGATTGAATTACTATTGCGATACTTTCATCAGTAGGTTTTCAAAGACTCAACTAAGAAGCCCTTCTTGTTTTTTTAATGATAAATAAAGCCAAAATGACAACCCTTTTCCAGCAAAATAAAAACAAAAGAAACCAAAACCTTAAAAGACTCATAATGAATTGGATTCTTCTGCCATTTAAAGATTTGAAGAACTCCATAACCATCATTTTATAGAGAAAAATAAAAAAGAAAAAAAAAAAATTAAACTAAAAAAGAAAAAGAAAAAGAAAAGAGAGAGAGAGACGATTTTAAAATTAAATAATGAATTCCTCGGCCGACAGTGACCGACTTTGGCATGTCGGCTACCAGATCCGTTAATGGCGTGGTCAAGTTCAAAAAGAAGGGGAAAAAAATAGTATCACTTAATACAAACCTTACTCACTCCTCCCTCCCAATGTGGATGAACAATTTAAATTTTGAAAACCAAAACAATAATAAATTTAATAATTAATAACTAATAATTTATATTGATTGATTTAAAGAAACACAAATGGACTTTAAATGTCCCCCTCATTTTATATTAATTTCCAAGCTGGAATCCTTTTCCCCCATCTGTGTACACGTTGTCAACGAGTAATTCTCGGAGGGATCTTCGTCCCCACGTGGCTTTACACGTCTGATCATTTTATTATTATTATCATTATTTTTTATTTTTTTTATCTTCCCTATAACGAGTTGAATTTATGAACTTCAGCGTCTTTTGGATTATTCATTGTTTTTCTTTTCTTTTTTTGAGAATTGAATTCTTTCATCAAAAAGTCTCTCCTGATCTCCTGAAGAAAAAATATCGCATTCTTACATTCTCTTGAGAACACGTGTCGTTTACACCGAGAATGAAAAAGGAAAACCACACATTATCTGGAAATGACGTGGCGCTCGAGGTCTGCTGCCTACTTCTTCCTTATATATTATATATTAAAGAAAAATGAAAAAGTATAAAGGGAAGAAAATACAAAGTATTTATGTTACTTTAAGTTTGCGTTAAAATTTTGTTATCCATTTTGGTTTTAGTTTAAAATTTTGCTATAAGCTGTGAATAGTTTGTCAATTCTTCTATTTTTAAAAATTAAAAAAATTATCATAAAAATAATATGAAAGTTTATAAATGATGAAATAGACCAAAATGGATAAAATTGTGATGGAAATCATGAATGTTTTTGTTATCGATAAATAATTGTGATATGATGTATGATTTTCATCTAAGATGTATAAATGTTGTTACCATGTAAGTTTTAAAGAAATTGGTATAATATTTTTTTTAACAATATGGTGAGTGTCTCAACTTATGTCTTGGGTTCAATTTCTTACTAGGTTTGTTATTTTTTCTTCGGTTGATGTGGTTTTGACTGAGATGTGATGGAACAGTCATAACTACTATTTTTTATAGCTTAGATGGACATCACGGGTCTAATTCATAATTTTCTTCCTCTAATGTGGCAATCCAAAGTAAAAATATGAGTCATGGTGCCACCTGGGTGAAAATAGTAGATTGTTTTGATGCCTAGTTTAATTATCAAATATTTTTCTTCACTATTTTTGTCACTATTTATTAAAATCATTTTAGAAGAATTATAATTATTTGCTTAAGTTTTTATATGTTTGGTTTTTTTTTATTACTCATGAATTTTCATAAACGTAAATACTTAGTTTTTAAACTTTGGTTTGTAATAATGTAGTTTATGTACATTCAATTTTGTCATGAACTTAGTCTTTTATATTTTTAAATTTGTATTTTATAAAATTATCAAATCTTTAATTAGTCTATTAATTTATTTATATAAGAAATTCCATTAAATCCTTATACTCATATCGTAATTAAATGAGACAAAATTGTTGGACAAAGATTGTTATAAAATTGAAGATGGAGAGACTAAATCGTTACACCTAAAATTTCAAATTTTTATATTTAATTTCAATATTTTTCCAAAATTGGTCCCTCTAACAAAAACCTTAAATTTAATATAAGAAAAATTATAGGATGTTGATGACATGGAAAAAAATATATATTTTAATCTTTTAATTCCTTCCTCCTTCTTACCCTCTCTCTTCATCCTCTCTTTCTCGTTGTTGCCTCTCTTCCATTATCTCCATTACCATTTATTTTAGAACAATCCCGATGGGAATTTAAGTCCAAGTGTACCCTCTCCATAGCCATTTGTTTCAACAATAATCACATTCTCCATAGCCATTTATTACCATCAGAAACCACAACCACTCCCTTACTCAAACACCCAATAAAGTTCTTTATTTTAATTCTACATTTTGTTCTAACTTTTCACAATCAAAACTATGGAATACACCACATCAGTATTCCACATTCTACTTCCCTTACTATGAGATTCACGTCTAAACACTCCTCTCTCGTAGAACAGTATATCAAGGTAAGGATTTCAGAGTGGCCATGGAGTTCCCACAGGCTGTTTCCTGTACCAGTCGATCGATCTGGGTCAACCAGCAGGATCGGAGTACTGGAGGAACCATCATCAACGTCGACCATTCCGTCGCTGTCGAATAGAGGAAGAAGAAAGAAATTAATATTTTTCTCCATGTCAGCATCTCTAACTTTTTCTAATTAAATTTAAAGACAAAAAATGAAGCAAAAGATTTAGAGGAGAAGTTCAAATGGTTACCGAATTAATAAATTTGGTGGAATTAATTTGTCATACTGAGTAATATATGTGTAAGCTACGCGGTATAATAATTTGTGTGTACAATAATGTTAATAATTTTTTTTGTTTAAATTAATTACGTGACATGTTGAAAGATACATTATGATATAATTAAATAAATAAACCATAGATTAGAAACCTATCCATATCATTCAATCTTATTCTAAATTCTAATCAACAATTCCTCCATTTTTTCTATTTTAAAAAAATAGAAAATAAAAAATCCATCATTTTCCGAGTTGGACCAAACATCATGTCTATGCTAGTACATCTAATGCTGGCTTGATTTGCTAGACATTTCTCTCTTTGAAATAATGCATCCAATCATGGGTAAAAAAGAGAGTTATTTAAGATGTTTATTTTTTACAATCAAAATTGGTATTTAAATTTAGTTTGGTTTAAAATTAGTTTAGTCTCATGTGTTAAATGACGAGGACTATGAAATTGAGCATTATTAAAATCTTGAAGACTAAGGTGTTAGATTTTGAAATAGAAAGATCAAATAGAAACTAAACTCAAAATGGATCAAATAGTCACGAACTGCTTTATATTATTACAATATTTTAATTTTAGATAATGATTATTTTTCAAGTAGGTTGCTATCTATATAATCAAATACTTTCCTAGAATTATAAACATAATTGAATTAAGATGGTTTATGTGAGTATATAGGTGTAGAACAAAAGATGTATTTGAAATAGTACATTCCATGTGTTTAATTTAAAAAATAGTTGTTTTGAAGAAAAAAAATTAGTATGTTTTGCAATAACTAAAGTGACACAGATACCTCAAAAATGAAATGGCTTCAATTTGAATCGTGTTGTGGCATTCTTCTTCTTAATGGATGTCGGATTGGAGCCATTGTTCATGATTCGATTAGTGACGCTATTATGTTTGCTGTGAAAGTTCTTTTTCTTTTTCTTTGGGTTCAATTTTCTAGATTATGCAGAAGCTATTATCTTCGTATAAGGGTATTACAAAGGCTCTTGAAGCTAGCATAATCTCACTTCTAACGAGAAACCAATTCCTAAATTATATAAAATCTACACTGTTGAGGAACAAATTTAGGTTGATTCGAATAAATGTCCCTCTATTTAAGACCTTCTTTCTGTCAACTATCAAGGTAACTTTGTTACAAATACCTTACTTTCTCATACTCGTCTATCTCAAAATTTCTAAAATGAATTACTTTTCACTTTCTATTTTGTCGATTTTTAAACTATTTTTCTTTTTACTTAAAAAAATCAAAACATAAGAATTATTTTTTAAAAAAAGTAAAGATTATGACATTAAATCTAAATATAAAGAGACATATTGAAAATTGACTAAAATCAATCCACTTCACGTGTGAATCGTAATAACCAATAAATGATAGATCGACTCTAAATGAGTTCAAAAGGTCAGAGTTTTTCTTTAATTAGGGGTTACATGTATACACATATATTATGTAATAATAAGGTATAGTTAGTTAGGTGAAGTGATTTATCATTTTGGAGTGGTCCATTCCAACCCCATCCTATTTTGACCACAAGCACTTAAAATTTGCTTCCACACCAAGTGGCATATCACTGTGTTAGTGCTCCATAAATCAAACCCCTTATCTCTCTGTATGGACAACCCACTTGCCCTCTCCTTAGTGAAATCCTTTGTATTCTTCATATATTCATATTCTTATTCCTATTCCTATGTATTCTCCAACATTAATTCAATCATCATCCCACTTAGACATTATGTGAATCAATAGTAGTTTAGGATTCCCAATCAAAAGAAGAAAAAAAAACATGAACTCCAACATTTTCAAATATGAAAAAATAAACCATAATATAGTAAAATTTCAAATTTGACATTAATAGACACCGATAAAATATTAAATTTTATCATATATTTTGTAAATATTTTTAACATTTTTGTCATTAACATAAATATATGATTTATACAAATCCATAAAATTTATCTCCATATTATAAACATTAGTATTTTCAATTTAACCAATTTTTGTACAAATATTAAACATTATACGTTGTTTGAGATAATTACCAAATATAGATGCCTTAACCATTATCCGAGAAAATTTATCATAACTCATTAGTTCAAACTTTTAAATTGATTTTTTTCTTTTATATAACATATAATTACAAGAGTATGAAATAGTTCGTTAGATTACTGAAGCTTTTAGTACAATAATGACAAAGATTTTGGAAGAATGAACCTTCGACGGGTGAGAGTGGATGTCAATTATTGCTAAGTTAAACTTATTTTGCCGATTTTCAAATTGCACCTGAGTAATGAATGTATTAAGGTATAACTGGTTATTCAACAAGCGGTATTTTATTTGAGTGATTAAAAACTACAAAATTGATGAATTTTTAAAACTTTGGTACATTGGTTTAGGCTTTTAACCTATAACAAAATCACTAATGTTCCTGTATCAACAACGTTAATTAAACTTGACATATAATAATTAGTTAATATTTATGTAACACATGAGCTAGTTTTGTTCAATTTTTTAAAACTTTTGTGATTTTTATGGGAAATGATTATATTGAATGAATTGAAGATGATAAAATGATAAACAAATTAAAAAGATTAATTGTTTATATTGAGAAACAAGTTGAGGAGTGGAAAAAAAAAGTTGTAAAAATTATAAAGAGGAATTGAATTGCACCAATGAGTATATGGCAATGGATTTGGATGGATTTTGTTTGGTATTAAATTTGATGTATAGTGCGGCTCTAATGTTTTCATCAATCCTTTGGTCAGATTATGGAGGTTGACGAAGCAACAATTCCTTTTCTATTCTTTAAATAATGATCTAGCACACAAATTTTAGTCCAAATTTCAAAAACCACTCCTACTTGTACTAATTATAACTTTTAATAATAACAATTAGACTCTTAAATTTACAATCATTTTAAAAATTGGACCTACAATTTAGGAGTGAGTGTGATAGACCGAAAAATCAAGTCAACGAATCGAACTAAAGTCGATTGATAGGAAGAATGAGATGCGTTGGCTGACGTCGGTTTTGGAAAATTTTGAATTGGCAAATTTCAAACATAATTTTAGAGAGTTAAATCAATTGACTTTTTAATACTCAATGGTTGAGATCAGTTTGTATATGTACTAAACTTAACTAAAAAAACGACTATAGTCAGTTCACTGATGGTTTTGTCGAAAAATCAAATTTAGATTTGTCTATTAGATAATAAACTATACTGCTCACATGAGCTTTATCGACAATAAAAAATATCGTTAATAGGTATCTATTTGCAATACAGTCTATTAATAATAGATCTTTGCTATATTTATAATTTTAAATATTGTTATATTTTAGTCTCTACACTCTTGAAAACTACTAACTCACGATCAGTTAAAGTGCAGTGGTGAGTTTATATGCTAATTCAATCAACCAAATAACTTTTGAAACATGATATTACAAATTTGAAGAAAATGAGTTTGGGCTAAAAACTGAGAATAGCCCATTAACCCTTTCACTTGGATTGGAAGCTTGAGCCTAAATTTCAGAAATTGATATAATAAAGATGTTGATAGGAATAATATCATAGTACAAATTTTATTTTTAAAAGTAGCAAAAAGATTTTAAAATAACAAAAGTAACAAGACCACTTCTAGAGTTATTAATATAAATTAATAATGGACTAAAATATGCCATAACTAAAAAAAATTGTAACCTAAAACTTTTGATGGAATACTTTCTAACTCCAACGTATTAATTAATTAAATTTATCTTTGGTACTTGAAGTTTAGTTTTTAATCTTGAAGAATTTTTGAAAGGTGAATAGTGTAATATATTAGACTTTTTGGATTTCAATCACTCATTAATATATATATATATATTAAATTACGCAAAACACGTATATTTATATATACATTTCGTTAAATTGTCCAACTGAAAATACTTCGATGATTTTGTACATCTTCTATTTTTGCGTAACTCATCAAATTGTACAATCATAACATATTATGTGACAAATTTAATCTTTTTTAGAATATTTTAATATTTTTTTCAATATGAACGGTAGGGATGGATGCACAAACATAAGTGATGTTCGACATACACTCTAAATATTAATGTTATTCAATTATATCGTGTCATGTTGAAAATTCAAATATTTTAATTTTTTTGGTTTAAGTCTTATTTTGGTTTCTAAATTTTTTATCTTATTCGATTTTGGTCTCTAAACCTTTAAAAACGTATGTTTTAGTCAAAAATTATTTTGGTCTCTACCACGACGGTGTGACTTTGGTCCATACAATTGGGGTTTGAAGTTTACTTTAGTATATGTGGTTAGGATTTCGTTAATTGGTAGATTCTATATTTAGATGACTAAATTTTAGATTAGCTCTTGTTATTTAAATTGATAATTATAAAAAAAATCAATTTATTTTATAAATCTCTTATGTAAACGTGGAAATATAATAATACATTTTTTTAAAAAAATAATCGTTTTATTAAATAATGTATAGATTAGAGTCTAAAACATATGTTTTTAAAAGTTTAGGAAGGATTTAAATATGTTTATTTATTTTAATGAGTCAAGCATTATTCTAACTTAATCTATTTTGACGCTTCGAGCAACCACATCAAATTACATATATAAATCGGGAATGTTCAAAACTTTCTCTTCTCCTTTCCTGCAGCCCAAGAAACCGATTTACTTAAACCTTCACCCAAGTCCCAATGGCGAAAATCAAACAGTTACCGATTCCTTTCGTCCACCTCAGTCTTCTTCGTTCTTTACATACGCCTCCAATCCTTAACGGTATCTTGTGCTTTTTAATTCTATTCTTTATGGTGGTGATTGTCGAAATTTTCGTTCAGTTTTCATTATGATCACCTCATTTCTTGAATCACATTAAAATATGATTTGCAGCAATAGTTGAAGTATCAGTTTGGTTACTCAGACCATGTAGATAGAGGATTTGATAGTTAGCTGAGACTTTAATTTAATTTCTGGGTTTATTTCTCTCTGCTCTTCATTGTTTGTTTATAATTGAGCGCTCAATGGAGTACGGAGGAGCTTTCGGGTTGGGATTAGATGATGTTAGATGGTTTTGGGAGTTCTTTTTGTATATTGTTGTTATTAATAGCCAATCTTTTAATTGGGTTCTTGTCACAAGATCTTGAGCATGAAGCTGGACACTAGCGGTCTTGAATCGGCTACTTTTCTCTCTGGCGCGGGCAGTACTGAGCTACTCAATGGATTATCCTCGGCGCCTTCTTTTGGTATTCCAAATGCTATGAATGTGAGTGAGAATTATGTTATTCTTAGTTCTTATTGATTCTTTTTCTTTTGCAAAATGTTAACGCTGAACTTCGCATTTCAGTTTGATGGGTTTCAGAAAGAGGCTATTCAGATGGTGAAGCCAGCAAAGGGGACAACCACTCTGGCCTTCACTTTCAAGGAAGGAGTCATGGTTGCTGCTGATTCCCCAGCGAGCATGGGAGGGTACATATGTCAGTTCTGAAAGTGCTGAATTCTTTTACATATATATTTTGCCACTTGTTTATCTAGATTTTCTTTATGTTCCTCTATTTCTTAATGTTCTAAGTGGATTTGATTTGAGTGCTAAACTATCATGTATAAAATTGTTAGATGTTGTCTGTCTCTGTGAAGATGAATCTCCTTAGTTTGTTTTGGTACATCAGTATTCCATATGAGAAACAACGCATAAACATCATTGCTAGACATCTAGTGGTCAATGTATGTGAGAGGGGTAAAAAGGGTAAAGAGAAATTTGACTGTTAGTTAAGGGGAGCTGTGCCCTGCTTGTATGGGGAGGTTGCAATTGGAGAAAATTTGCTATCATTTTAGCTTAAAAAAAAAACTGGGGGTGGTGTGGACTTAAACCAAGTTTTGGTTATTTTCTACATTGAATGACACTCAGATACCTAACTACTTACATTTGGCTTGGTTGTGTACTTATTGTGCAACATCAACCCTTTCACTATGCTATCTGCTACTGAATAACTCATTTATGTTTTCTGATATTTTCAGCATCCCAATCTGCAAAGAAGATCATTGAAATAAATTCATACATGCTTGGCACAATGGCTGGAGGAGCTGCTGATTGCCAGTTTTGGCACAGAAATCTTGGAATTAAGGTGATCTATGGACTCCTTTAGCAGCAAAGGGTTATGAATTGTTATACACCTATTTTATCACAGCTTTCACAACTTGAACCCGACTATTTCCGTGACAATGAGATGCACATGAGTTTGTGTTTGTGTACTGTTTTCTCAGTCAGAATCCCTTAGGATAGGAATGGAATGAAAGTTGAAGTTCCCATAGAAAGTGTATCAAGTTGGTTATTGATTGAAATAACACATATTTAGACATTTCCATGCCTTCCTTCTTTGGTAGAATCATTTTATTGGTAAGGGGAGAAGGTAGCGTTTGGATTCCTATTGATTCCAGCCTTTCTTTTCTCTCAGCACCAATTAGAAAGGTCTTGTTTACTTTCTTTTTTCTTTTTAATTGGAAGAAAGGGAGGATTTTGGGCATTTAACTCTATGGTAGTTAACCAGACGAACTCAGGAGATATCCTTTTGGACTCTGCAAACTAATTGGTATCCATTCCGTTTTGACTTTACGATTCCAAGAATCTCCCTGGTCTTCCTTCTGAAAAACATTAGTCATCGAGAGCCTGAAGGTTGGTTAATGGTTGGTGTTGAGGTTCATTTTTAATGATTGGTGACCTGGGTATTTGAGTGCATTCACTTGTTTTCCATGGTGAATTTGTGGCAAATCATCAGATTGGAACATTGAACAAATCTTCCTAGCTTGTGTATTCACGTGTTTTCCCTGATGAATTCAGCCATGAGATTTTGAATGTTTGAATTCTAATAGTTCATGAGAACGCCGTTTCTCTAGGTATGATAGATTATTGCGTTACTGTAATGTTTGGATTAACATGACATGACTAGTTTGAGTGATGGTGACGTTGACATTGATGTAGTGTATCTTTTCTATTATTGGCTGTTAAACTTGATGTCAAAAATTTACATTTTACATGAATTTGCTGATGGAAATTGTTTGATATGATACAGTGTCGACGACATGAGTTGGAAAACAAGCGTAGAATTTCAGTGAAGGGTGCATCCAAGTTGCTAGCTAACATTCTATATTCGTACCGGGGAATGGGTCTTCAGTTGGTACCATGATTGCTGGATGGGACGAAACTGTAAGTCTGTAATTTCTTCCCTAACGGATTTGATTAACGGTCTTTTGTAATTTAAGCTAAATTATCAGAACATATATTTATATCTTATGGGGTTGCAGGGTCCTGGATTGTACCATGTTGACAGTGAAGGAGGAAGACTGAAAGGAACTCGATTCTCAGTTGGATCAGGTTCACCTTATGCATATTGTGTCCTGGACAATGGGTAATCATCTTTGCTTATTACATCTTATTGGACACTTTTTACTGCAACAAATTCTTTAGAAATTCATAAAACGCTGATTGAGTAGACTAAAAAGACACATATATGACACTAATAGTAAATTTTGATTGTGAAATACATTCTACATTAAACTAATTTTATAAGCATATAAATGCATCAATCCATTTACTTAAAATTTTCTTCTAGTATAAAAATAATATATATTTTTAAATATGTATCCCTTTATGCTTCTTAGCATATGCTTCAATTTCAACAAATTAGAAACTTGTAACCTACATTATTGGTACAAAATTCTTACCCCTGAAAAATGGTGAGAAATTCACTTCACTGCACAGCGAACCCTTCATTCCATTATGAATTGGAAATTTCTTGACTATGCTAAACTTTAGAATTAACCAGGATGTTTTTTGGGATTTAACTACTCTTTGCTTCTACTTGGTCTTCTACTTCAAATTCTTTTGTAACTATACGCTAGCTCATATTTTTCCACCAGTTGGGCTTCCTTTTTATACCCGGTTGGTGTTTGGTGATTCCCCACTTTTTATATCTTCCTTTTGATAATGAAAGTTCAGTTTCTTAAAATATGTCTAACTTTAACTTGGATTTAAGATATTCTGATTTCCAACATATGTGCAGTTATCAGTACGATTTAACAGTTGAAGAAGCTGCTGAACTGGCTAGAAGAGCAATTTATCATGCAACATTCCGAGACGGGGCCAGCGGTGGAGTTGCGAGTGGTATCTCCTGATTGCTCCTCTCATTCTCAAGTTGATATGCATATTGTGTATTGATTTCTGGTTTACAAGCATATATTTATTTGAAACTTGACCTTTGTTCAGTTTATCATGTTGGACCAAATGGATGGAAGAAACTCTCTGGTGATGATGTTGGAGAACTTCACTACAAATATTATCCTGTTGTGCATGATACCGTTGAACAGGAAATGGTTGAAGTCGCCGTGTAGATCTTTTTAACACATGGATCCCAGGTTTCACCTTGTCTCCAAACAAACTAGTTGATGTATTTTGTTAACTAGCAAGCACATTTCGCTTTAGAAAAATACTTAGACGCATCTTATTTTATGCATTATACCAAATTGTCCAATCATAATATGTCATGTGGTAAATTCATCTCACGTCTTCTTCAAATATTTTTATTCTCTCTTTTGTATGTGTGTGATGAGAGCAGGGTAGAGATAGCACTCAATTATTGCTCTTTGTTTGGTTGAAAATCTATGTACTATATTGCTTTGTAGTGCTTTTAGGTAACTCTTTGTTTTTTATGACAAAGGAGAAGTCAAATTCTATAAGATTTGAAATTATGATAGCTACCTGACTCTTCCTGTTGGGTTGCTTATGGGGATGGCATTGGCAATGCCAAAATAAATTTACTTTCAACAAACTAATTTATTCATTAATTTACGTCCATTTTATTCATAAACTAATCAGTACATGAATTAATTTCATACATTATTATATCTTCATTCTTTTAAAAGAATACCTATCTTCATAAATTCTAATTAACTAGCTTTAGTTGCTTGGAGTTGGTGTTAAAACGAGTTAACTACCACACCAAAGTAATATGTCCTCTAAAGATTAAACCATTTTTGTTACCCAATTGGCCAAACTATAACGTGAATTCTGTCTAACAAATAAATAAACATGTTCCTCAAATAAAAAACAAAAACAAAAACAAAACGAATAAATGAACACACCTATATGGTCCCATTACAAAGGAAGACAAGATTTCAACTTAAAGTCGTCTATCCAACAAATAATTTTATCGATTTTCTTCTATAGAAAAACTACTAGTTGTATTAATAAAAAGTCTAACCTGACACACCAACCCAAACTAGAACATTTTTGTTATAAAAGAGTACCACATTTTATATATATATAAAAAAAAAAAGAAATTAAAAAAACATATTTTACTCTATGTTGGCTGGTATTATGGTACTAATAAAAGCAAACACTTTGTCCCTGAGCCAATGTTACTCTATGTTGGCTGCTATTATGTTGATGCCATCCCCCTAATCATTCTGGCATATGCATAACTTAGGAAAGTATGAGCAGACAGAGAAAGTCCTAATCTCTCCTTTTCTTTTTCTTTTTTTCTTTTGGATCTCCATATATATGAGAATGCCATAATCATCTAAATTACTATTGTAAATGTATTCAATAATTGAAATTTTGCTAATTTACAGCTTTGTTCTAATTAAAAAAACTTAATTTAACAGCTTGAAAATTTGAATCTTAACAGTTTATTGTTAGAAAATGGACATATAAATGAAAATGGAAATGATGGTTTTGATCTCTTTTATTTGGTGACTGGTGACCCCACTGTGCAAATGCATATTGGGGAATTTTAGCTTATTTGGTTAAGTGTAGCAAATAGACTTTATTATATTGTATAGTACATCAATTCTATATCACATCATTCATTGAGATTTTAATTTGATCCCTTGGCCCCGAAGCTATTTATGCTTATTTGACAGCTGTCTGCACTTTACTCTTAGGAAAAATCATTTTATCGTACAGTTGAGTAGATGATGGTCTCTTTGTAAGACTTATGTTGATGATGGTGAACTGCTTTGATATAAAAAAGTTGATTTTTATCTCTTAACTTAGTACGTAAATTAATTTTGATGAAATTGAGAGTTTGCTTTATACTTTTTAAATGAATAATATAAACTTCATTTGTTATTTTCTTAGAGAGAGATTGCTTTTAGAAAGCAAATGATGATGGACAAAACACACACAAGCCATAACTCATTGAAAATGTTTTTGAAGAAGCTGATTGATTCTTTGAAAAATGATTTACTCGTAGTTCTATTAGGGTGGGTGCATCCTAATATCTACCCGTTCATGGATTAAAATCCTAGAAGCTAAAGTTATTGTCGATGGTTTAAAACAAATCATGGTTTTTTGGAATGGGGCAAAATCTTTGTGGAGGTGGAATCAAACTCAGCTTTTGAATCTTGAGAATTTTGACTTATTTGATATTTGTTGAGGAGACTCTTTCTTGTTCTTCTAGAAATGTTTCTAATTTTCATAAAATTTCTTAAGAAGGTAACAAAGTTGCCCTCCTATGTATTATCCTTCATCTCTCATCCTCAAGAGGAATTGATGTTTGGTTGAGATTGTTCTTTCCATTTCAATGAAGTCCAAGTCCAATGTGTGTGTGTTAGGGTTGACCAAGCTCGAGGGGAGATGCGTACCTTCAATAGGAAATTAATTCAAATCCATGGATTTCAAGTCGATTAGTTGAGCTCAATTAACCAAGTCAATTCCACTCTAGGGTACCTTGCAACTTTAATGGTAGCATCCATTCAAACACCGTAGATAATGCATGTATAATTCTCAAAAAAGAATTAAATCATATGATGTATCTAATAAATATACCTCCACGTCAACAATCTCAACGATTGAGAAATACCCTTTGTGCTTTCTCTAGTTAAATACAACTTCATGTACTAACTCAAACACCATCACGAGTGTGCTGTACTCAATACTAGGTTGGTGCAAGATCAGCAAACACATGTCAACGTTAATGACATGTTCGAACTAAAAAAGTGGAACATAGAAGTGCCTAATAGACTTATATGTTGAGTTTTTTTGCACAAATCATTATTTAGAAAAGGTAGTTGAATGAAAGGGTATAATTATTTTAAAATTATATGTTGTGGATAAGAGAATTTATGAATGTTTATATGATTTGAAGAATGCCCCCAATAGAAGATGAGAGAAAAAAATAAATAGATGTGTTTTAATATAAAATCTTTCACATGCATGCTGGGTAGCCTCCTACATAGGACAGGACAGAAGAAAGACATTGATAATAAATTAGAATGGATTGTAGATCCAATCCTTCCAACTACTCCAACAATAATCATTAAAAATTAGAGCAAAGCAATACACAAGACAAGAATAAAGCTTCTAATTCCACCTTCTATATTATTTTATCTAAATATGTTGTATGATTTTATTTAATTTGTTGGGTTAATTATCATTTGTTAAACTAAATTATTGTTAATGAATGTTCCTAATGCTAACTATTGAAATTCCCAATACATTTATATTTATTTGTTCCTTTGTTGTAAAACTGTAATAATCTGCAATGTAACTGCTGCATAATTTGGTAGGTTATATAGATCATCACTGATTAGTTTGTTTGAATGATTAATTAAGAAGCGAGCGATAAAAAACTATTGAAGTTGTGTGTTTTTTACATGAATTGTTATCACGACGTGTTTAAGATAATATTGAATAAACTATACTTTTAGTCTTGTATTTTTAAATATTACAAAATTTTAGATTATATCAGTTTTAGATAATATTAAAAAAAAACTACACTTTTAACTTTGTACTATCAAATATTGCAAAATAACTTATATTTTCAAAATTGCAAAAATATAAAATTTAAAAGCAGATTACGGTCAGATTATAGTCAGATTATTGTCTAATTATCGTCATATTTGCAATATGAAAAAAAAAAGTGTTATAGTTGTTTTTTTCTAATTTTTTTTGTCATCTAATGCAATTTCCTTAATTGAATATGGAATTTTATTATATTTTGTAAATATTTTCAATTTTGTTGATTATAATAATTTTTCTTTTTAAATTTATAAAAAATTTAATAAATTTCAAAACGTATGTTTCAAAAGTCATTTCGAACATGAGAAAAATAATTTAAACCCATTTTCAGCTTGGTTTTATACTTGTGTACAATTTTCATTCTAACAAATTAATTTAAATGATTAACATGTTTCGATGTGACTCTAACATAATGCAAAATGATTACAACGTATTTAAAATCATCCTTAGAATATGTCTTAAATGTTTTCAAGTTGAGTTCATGTTTAAAATTCAAATCTTCAATATTCCTTAACTTATTATTAGAATAACCTATCAAACTAAGTTTATAGTATTTACTTCTTTAAGGAGATATATGATGACCCGTAACGAAACGAGTTTGTAATGTAATATAACTTAAAACCTGTGTTTAGATCAAACATTTTAGATCCTATTTTGTAATATAAAATTTATTCCATTTCAACAGTTGTCAATCCAACTCTCTCTTCCACTATTTTCATGCTTCAAATTTCAACTAAAAAAACTCCTAAAATTTGAAGATTCGATAATTAGTTTTAAAGTTAACGCACTATAAAGGAAGATATTAGAAGAAGCTTAAAAAAGTATATATATGGGAGTGTAGGTGTATAGGCCATTAAAAGTATAGATAGAGCACATTTCTTAGTTATTTAGCTTCTAAGCATGATTTCATGATTGTAAAGAAGATATAATCATCTTCTACATCTTCCCACTCAACTATGTCATAATGCATTTAATGTTAGTGCCTACTCACTTCATATATATATATATACATATACATATATTTATTGGTGTGAAATGGAGGAGTGATTGTGGAACGCCAGATATTTATTGGTGTTAGTTGTAGAATATTGATTGCTTTTAATGGATGGCTGATTCTCATGTTGACCTCTTTTTTTACTCTGCTCACTCACGTACCTGATTACCTCTCTCTTCTTTTTAATTTTATTTTCTCTTTACTTTCCACTAATATTAGACCATAACTCAATTGATACGTAATATTATTGACATACGTGTGATAGTTATTTGAACTACTAAAAACAATGCACGGCTCCTAAGTTAAGTGATAAAAGAAAGAAGTGAGGAATCCTCTTTTCGACGCTGACTCTGACTCTCTCACTCCAATCGTTGCTTTTCTTTATGTTACTTCGAAAGTAGTTGCTTCAGCCACTCAAATTTTCGATATATTTTTTTATTTCTCAAACGAATGACATCTTCTTCGAAAAATCCTAACTATTCTTAGCATGATATTGGAGAATCTCATTGCTATTACTCAAACAAGCATGAAATGTATGCTTGCGTATTCGTCCATCGGTCAAATCAGATATGTAATTACTTTCAATATGGCCTTTGGATTTCAATCTCGTTTTAGTAAGGTGAATTGTCAAAAATAGCAAATTTGACAAAATATTTACACCATATAGCAAAATTTCAGATTCTATCAATAATAGACATTGATAAACACTGATATGAAATTAATTGTAAATATTTTAATTTATTTTCTTATTTTTAAAATTATCCATTTTAGTAAATGACAATTGCAAGTACAACAATTACGTTTAAAGTATTGACATATATAGTAATATTTTTTTCTAAATTGTAAATATGTAAAAGTTTGTTAGAGTCGATAGACTATAGAAGTACATCGTTGATAGACTTTATTATATTTGTATTTTTGTAAAAATGTTTAATTGTTATTTCTAAAACTATGGTCTTTTATAATTGCCATTTTGTTTGATTGTCATATTATGATAAATGGATAAAGAATTTTGACAATACATCACAAAAGTTGTATATAGTGATACTCCTTTTATTTGTTTAGTAACATAGTGATACACCTTTAAAAAAAAAAAAAGTATAGTGATACTTCTTTAGACATATTAAGATCTTCTTTAGATAGTTATAATAAATCAATAGACTTTGTTTAAAATTTTAAGATATTCTCAAATGCCAAAATTATTCTAACTTACTAAAGAAAAAAATTGATCATCTTGTCATTCTTTCATTAAATTATGAAGTTTAATCTTGAAGTTGGAGAAGAATATATCTATTTATTTTTTTAAAAAATTTAAAAGTGTCTTTTAAAAACTAAAAGAAAAATTCTATTAGCATTTGTAAATGTTTGAAATGCCTAATTTTAAACGTCTACTTTTTCTAGTCTAATATTCTTTGAAATATTAATGTCAAATAAAATATTAAATTTTCAATCTTGTATCCCGTGGTTCCATGAATTTTAGAAAATGTTAAAAGGGTCAAAGAAATAACTCAAACATATTAGAAAAAAGTACCGACTATATATTAGTAAAAACCGAAAGTTTAAGGGATTAGTGGACATTATCTAAAGTTAAAAAATTTATTAGATAAAAAAATGAAAGTTATTTTGTCTATTCAAGACTATTTTAAAAAAAATATTGCTAAAATTATTTTTCAAAGTTTGAGAACGTACCTATTGACAAGTGTCGGTTTTGTAAAACGAAAACCAACCGCGTTGTTTCGGACAATTTTCCCTAAAACTCAATTGTGCTATTTCTGACAATTTTCAAAAAAGAGCTTAATTAACCTGATTGATTGATACATGTATGTAGTAAAAACATTCGTAGTTCAAACCTCTATTCCAATTTATACTAAAAAAATAAATAATTATCTAAGTTATGGGATTAATCTCCCAAAAGGTTAAAAAGAAAAACAGAGAAAAAATAAAAAAATAAAACTAAAAAGGGGAATCAAAATTTGACATTGATGAATGGTTGTTAGAGTTTATTAAGACACCAAACGTCCGCATTATGCCCAAAGTTAATGATAAAAAGGCCGACATTAAAGAAAGCATCGCTCTCCCTTTGCTTTTCTTCTACTTCCCTTAGTCCTTTTTGTTTAATAACTTTGTCTCTTTCTTTTGCATTAATTATTATTATTATTATTATTGTTTAGGTCAAGTTGCAACAATTGAGTTGGACTAACATTTTCAATTAAAATTTTGTTTAAAGAAACTCTTATACTACATTATATCAACAAAATTTCATACAATAATAATATTATAGATATGTTTACCACATAATCCAACCTCTAATATCAAAATTCATAACAAAATTTTATATTATTTAAGCAATGTTTTTTTTTACAACAAAACAATAAATTAAGTTTGCAAAAATTATAACAAAGGATCCAAAATTACTCGCTATTCATCGTCACACTAATCAAAATTTACAAAGTCCCAAAACAAAAATTGAAAATTTTTAATTAAAAAAAAGAGAGAGAAATATATTAAAATAAAGAGTTTAAGAACTCCATATTAAAAAGAACACCCAAAAGCGTAGAAAAGTTAGGCTTTCAGGTGTTGCAAATTCTGTTTACTAAAAGAAAACCTTTAAAACATTCGGATTTTCTCCCTTTTTGTGAACTTATAAAATAAAAATAAATAAAATCCCTAAGTTAAGAGTTAATATATTTTTGTTTAATTTTAAAATTCAATGAGTAATTTTACGGTCAGTTAATCCTGTTGTTATTTATTTTAAGATGGCGGGAGGGCAGATCACAGCCGTCAAAATTTCCCTCTCATCCAATGTCTCTTTTTCTTTCTCTTTTAATAGAACTTCCGCACCCAACCACCTCTCTTCTTCCTTAACAACATTTCTCTTTTCTCTTTTCCTTCTTTTTTTTTTTTCGCTTCACTCATCTTCTTCATCATTGCATTTCAATTCCTCATTTTCTCCATTTTTTTGGAATAATTTCTTCCTGATTACTGATTATTGATTCCTTCTCCGGTCGCCGGTCGCCGTCTAGAGGAAAGACGACGGTGGTGAAGGTGATGGTGATGGTGGAGAAGAGTCTGTTGTTTCTTCTTTTGTTTTTTAACTTTCACTTCGCTTTTAGGGTTTTAGCCCTCTCACCGGATGGTCTCTCGCTTCTTTCTCTCAAGTCAGCGGTCGACCAGTCGCCGGATTCCTCTGTTTTCTCCGATTGGAACGAGAATGACTCTACGCCATGCCAATGGTCTGGCATTTCTTGCATGAATGTTTCTGGTGACTCGCGTGTCGTTGGAATTGCTCTTTCTGGTAAGAATCTTCGTGGCTACATTCCTTCTGAACTTGGTTCGCTTGTGTATCTACGCCGATTGAACCTTCATAACAACAATCTCTACGGTTCCATACCTGAACAGCTGTTTAATGCTACCTCATTGCACAGCCTGTTTCTCTACAGTAATAATCTCTCCGGTCCTTTTCCTCCTTCGATCTGCAATATTCCGAGGCTTCAAAACCTCGATCTCTCCAACAATTCCCTTGCTGGACCAGTCCCCGACGAATTGAGAAATTGTAAGCAATTGCAGCGATTAATACTCGCTAGAAACCAATTCGATGGAGAAATTCCGTCTGGTGTTTGGTCTGGGATGGATAATTTAGTTCAACTCGATCTCTCTTCCAATGATTTCAGTGGATCAATTCCGGAGGATCTAGGGGAACTGAAGACACTCTCCGGTACGCTCAACCTCTCCTTCAATCATTTATCGGGTAAAATCCCGAAAACTCTTGGAGATTTGCCAGTGACGGTGAGTTTCGACCTCCGGAACAACAACTTGAGCGGAAGTATACCTCAAACGGGTTCGTTTGCGAATCAGGGACCGACTGCATTTCTCAACAATCCCGAGCTATGCGGATTTCCTCTTCAGAAATCTTGTGAGAATTCGGAACGTGGCTCACCGGGAAATTCCGATTCTAAACCATCTTACATTACCCCTAGAAAAGGATTGAGCGCCGGACTAATCATTCTCATCTCCGCAGCCGACGCCGCCGGAGTAGCGTTCATCGGCCTGGTAATAGTTTACGTATACTGGCGACGGAAGGACAGTTCAAACGGCTGTAGCTGTACGTCGAAGAGAAAATTCGGCGGAAATCAGAAAGACAGTCTCTGCAACTTTCCTTGTATGAATGGGAATGATAAGAACGAGGAATCTGAAATGGAGGAACCGGAGAACAGTGACAGAAGCAGAGAGGAAGGAGGGCTTGTAGCCGTAGACAAAGGGTTTACGTTCGAGCTCGATGAGCTGTTGAGAGCGTCAGCGTATGTGCTGGGAAAGAGTGGACTGGGAATTGTGTACAAAGTGGTACTCGGAAATGGGATTCCGGTGGCTGTACGGCGGTTGGGGGAAGGGGGAGAACAGAGGTATAAAGAGTTCGCGGCGGAGGTACAGGCCATCGGAAGGGTAAAACATCCAAATATCGTGAAATTGAGAGCTTACTATTGGGCTCCGGATGAGAAGCTTCTGATCAGTGATTTTATCTCCAATGGAAACTTGGCCTCTGCTCTTCGCGGTGAGTTCAAGAATTTCTTTTGCATTTCATTATTTGATTCCTTCTGTTCTTTCTTTTACATGAATCTGCTCGTCGGACGGCCACTCAAATAATTCAAAAGTTTCAAAATTTACTCTTTAAACTTAGATTCTTTTTACTAATTTACTAATTAACTTTCACTACTTCACTACTAAAATTGAAATTAAAAGTCCATTGTACAGTGTGAATCTTATGGTCATAGACAATTGAAAATTTGTAGACTAAAACAAATTTAATCAAAATTTAAAACAGATTAAAATCAAGCCAAACTAAAAACTCAACATCTAATCTGATTAGAAACTAAAAATTTGAGTAGTAGTTAGTAAGTAATGTGAGCTAATATTGGACATGTGGGTTCCACGTGGCCTACTATTTGATAATTTAGGACCGTCCATGAATGATCTCTTTGACGGCGTAAACACAACATTTAAATCCGAACTTGTTTATTTTCTTTTAACTTTTTATCAAGTTGGGGTGGAGGGAGAAAATTCCTTCCCGTATAGGATTTTTGTTTTTAAGTTTTGGCTTTTGGGTGGGTGCTTGACTTTGGAATTTGGATGGGTATTGTTGGGGCATAATTGTTGGTTGCCTAATATTATGATTGCCAAGCCAAGCGTGAGATCCAACAACGGATGTCCCCACGCTCTGTGCCCATAGCACTTTCCACGTTGCCTGCCCTGCATTGCAGGCGCTGTTCCGCTCCATACGCATCCCCCCATCTTTTGTGTCTACGAACCAAATACAAATAGTCAAACCTTTTACTTTACTTAACTAAATAATTAATTACTTAAACACCATGTTTTAATTACGGTTTTAAAAGAAATAAAGGAAATCATAAGAATTTTAATTTAGAAAGTGGGTAAGAAATTACCTTTTTCAACTTAAGTGGAGTTTTATCATCGACCAAAGACCAAGTTGATCTATTGGAATGGTTAGTATTTTATTATAAAATCAAACTTTTTTTTTTATTTGAAGAAAACAAGAAATTATTGGTTTGACTAGAAAATTACTAAATCTTGCTTTAAAATAGCAAAAATTACTAATAAAAATGGAAGTAAAAGTGAAAAGAACTGTTTGGAAGAAAAATTTAAAAAGGTTAAAAAATGATAACCAAATTGAATTGAATAAGAATAAATTCATTAGCTTTTCTTTTTCTTTATTGGACATTATTTGGACTCCTACTTTGTTCTTTGTTAGTTTCAAAATTAACTAAACTAAATTGACTTTTCCCCTAATTAACTTTGGTCGGGAGTTCAATAAAAATCACAAACAATAAATGTAACAAAGTATAACATATATTTCCAAGTACAAGTGAAAAATAGTCCTAGGTTGAATTAAAAATAATATTTCTAACTTTTAGATGGAACTTTAGCTTCAATTTCAACTGCACTTCAATTTCAATTTCAACTTTAGATGGATAGTTCACCAATCAATACTATCACGAGACATTTTAAAAAATTATTCTTCCATTTTTTTATAGAAAAATTGACCATGAAAATTAGTTACAACTCCATTAATTTAAAAAAGTTACTAATTGATTAGGTAAATAAATTTCTCTCTTTTTGTTTACTTTTTAAATTGGAGGATATAATACAGAAAATTGGGACTGAAATGTTTGATTAACAATGTGTGAATAAAACAGGAAAAAACGGGCAGCCATCTTCAAGCCTTTCATGGTCAACAAGACTACGAATAACCAAAGGAACCGCACGAGGATTAGCCTATCTCCATGAATGCAGCCCAAGAAAATTCGTCCATGGCGACATCAAACCTTCCAACATCCTCCTCGACAACGATTTCCATCCCCACATCTCCGACTTCGGCCTCAACCGTTTAATCAGCATCACCGGCAACAACCCCTCCTCCTCCGGCGGCCTCATCGGCGGCGCCTTCTCCTACCTCAAATCCGTCCAAACCGACCGCACCAACAACTACTGTGCGCCGGAGGCCCGAGCCCCAGGCGGCCGCCCCACCCAAAAATGGGACGTATATTCCTTCGGCGTCATGGTCCTCGAATTACTCACCGGAAAGTCCCCGGAGCTTTCGCCGAACACGTCGACTTCTTTGGAAATTCCAGATTTGGTGAGATGGGTTAGGAAAGGATTTGAAGAAGCAAAGCCATTGTCGGATTTGGTTGATCCTACTCTGTTACAAGAAGTACATGCTAAGAAAGAAGTGCTCGCCGTATTCCACGTTGCGCTCGCTTGTACAGAGAGCGATCCGGAGGTTCGGCCCAGAATGAAGACAGTGTCGGAGAGTTTTGATAGGATTGGATCGTGAAAAAATGATTGGCCGGCCGCCATTGTTATGCTGCCTCAAGCTTCTCTGATGTAATTGGGATTATGAACTTGCATGCAGAAGCCTATAATTTTTTTTAGAGGAGAGTCTGGGGAAGACGACAGGGAAATTTAGATTGAGGTCAGAATTGTCCATGGAGATTTGAGGGGGTTTTAATTCCTTTGATTTTGTAATTGTTTTTTGTTCTTATTGTATCTCTTATGGTATAATTTGTTTTTGCTTTTACATTTTGCAATGACGAATGAGGAAAGTTAGGTATAAAATGTTCTGCAACTTGAAAATTTTCTGTCACATTTCTTTATAAGATAATGGAAATAATAAATGACTATACGCTATCTTCTTCGTGTCTTTTTGCTTTTTTGTTGCCAATCTTTGATGCCTTGATTTTAATGGTGGAAATGAAATCAATTCATTCATAAAATGGTTCTAAAAGTGAAAAATGGGAGTATTTGATTGTTTATGAGATGTTTGTGACAACCAACATATTAGCTTTCAACTTCAAATAAGGGTTATTTGAGATCAAAGAGCTGGTGAAGTTGTGAAATCAAGGTATTTTGAAGTTTGAAGAGTTGTGTTAGAAGTTGTGGGGATGAGGATGTTTTTATTTGTTATATTTTCTTCTTTGGTTTACGTGACAAAAAGGGTTTGTTTATGTAAAGTTTGTTAAAGAATATTTTGTTGGGACAAAAAATTTCTTTGGGTTCATTATGAAAAGATTTTTTTCCTTCAAAGAAGTAGATTTGTTTTTGTATTAGATATTCATTATTCTTTGCACCAATCAATTATCTTTGTGGTGAGAGACGTTGCAGCGCGCACGACTATAGAAAAGTGAAGAACAATTTTTCGATTGAATCATCAGTTAAAAACAGAACTCGAAGCGTGTAGGTTCTCTTTCATTGGTGTGGTTTGTTACTGTTGCTTTTATTTAGAGACAATTAGTGCCGAAGTTGTAAGCGCTAAAGTTCAAGCTTCTGTTGTATGATGATATAAAGAACTCTTGTTTTTTGTTTTCCGTCTTGATGAAGGACGTGATTCAGTGGGAGCTCCTCCGGTTTACTACCTTAATACGTTGATTGATGAGAAACTTGATTAAGTGGAAGATTTTGGTTAGCAAAATCTATTTTAATTTTCAAATAACTTCATTTTCACCTCTTTCTATGTTTTACAAATTTATCGAGAAATTTTATCTTACAACTTTGCATTCCAAACACATATTTCATTAACTCCAAATCTCATAACTCAACGCAATTTCAAAGTTCACCCATAGTTTAAATCGCCATAAAACATAAAGTCGACATTCTTTTTTTGCGCACGCAATGATTACACGAACTTTTTACTCACCTAATTAAAAATATATATAAATAGAAATATAACAATTCAATTTTAAAAACAAAAATTCCATCACATGCCTGGAGATTTCGTTGGCACAAACAAAGATAGGGTTAAAGTATGAAGTAACGTAACTTTCATAAAGTTAAGATGTTTAGAATCTCACCCACCACCGTCTATTTGAACACTATAAAAGAACAAAACACTGCAATGTGACACCAAAAAGTAAGATGTAATGTCACTAACAACGAAACTAAATGACAAATAAGAATTCAGTGAGTGAAGTGAAATGTTTCACCAATTTGTGAAAGGTATTATGATCATTCATTCATGTCCATATATTCTGTACAAATTAGAAGCCTATAAATAGAGAAGCCTTTTATAACAACTATCCAACTAATAATCATTTTCCAAATTAACCGATTTAACGGCTTAAACTAAATAACAGCATGCTTTGTTAATATATGATAACTAAATCAATATAAAACTATGTATTATCAACTCCAAGATTATGATTTTTTTTTTTGCTTAAATTAATAGTTTATGAAAACTTGTATATTGTTGCTAAAAATTCAAATCACTCGTTAAAGGATTGCTAGAATGTTTGTGGCCGGTTTTCAAAATATTTGTTCATAATCCTGTTTCCAAGATTATGATTCTTTCTTTTTTGTGGATTTTGGCCGAATCTTGGTTGCCTATATAATTCTTGGTTGTATGTGTGTGTGAAATCAAAATACTATTCATATTTTATGAAGCAATCGAAAAAGCAAGTAAGTGATTTCGATTGTCGGGAATTAATTGTAGCTGATTATGTTTTGAAGAAAAGTCATTCGGCTTCTCAATCCATAAGATCGAGCTTCACAATGATGAAGAAAAACAGAATCTTAATCGAATGATACATGATAATTAAGGGAGAAATTTTTATTTATGTTATATATTAGCTATTGATTTTTCTTCATAATTTCGGTACTTATGATCATTATAATGATGTAATTATGACGCATATCTCAAAGTAATATCTGATCTCGATTTAAGCACAACATACAAATACTATGTTATCGATGTGGGTTAATAATATATTGTGTTACTAACTGTACCTTGTTGTATCTTTAGTATTGTTGACATAGACATTGTTTTATCAAAGATAAAACTATACGTAACAAGTAGAAAATTTGAGTGTGTGAATCAACTTACTTTCTTTCGAGTTTTTTCACTTATTTATTTATGGCATCAGTTGACTTAGGTCGTCTTATCTCCCTTAGGTTTTTCAAGCCATATTTAAGTTTTGTGGTCTTCTTTAGAACTAAGCAAGTTGCAAGATTCATATCCCTTATAGTTTTCTTATGTCACTTTTTTTCCCGTAATCATTTTCCTTGCTCTAAACTTCTATTGAATCATGTTATTTCACATGCAAACGTCAATTATTACCCTCCTATACATCATACTGATAAGATTGGTTTTCTTTTTTTAAAAAAAAAAACCAATAATAATGGAGCTCTTGGTTTATCCTTGTTTATATGTCCAAGATCTTCTACATTTTTAATCCTTTGTTTATGATCTTTCATTGTAAAACCAAAAACATAGTGTAAACAAAGGGAGTAGGTAGTCTCGTGTTAATAGCATTTTCCCCATGCTAGCTGTGGTTGGTTGACGGGTCGCAGGCCTTAGCTTGGGCTTTTTCTTTTTCGTTTTTCAATATAGGATGGCTTCTTGTAGCTGATTTTTTTGTCTCAGGTTAGAGTTAGCACTCTCAATATCAAGCTCTTGTTGCTTAGGCGTGCTTGTGCTTGTGCACGCATACGGAAATCTAGCATCCTGGAATTCTGTAGCACTACAGTTTTGGAGGACCACCATTGATGCCTCATCGAAAATGATATATGTAGAGATACAGATTTTACAGTTGGATCAATGCACCTTAACCTATGGTCGTAATAGAAAAAGAGCTAAATTTGTTTTCTGTCCAAGAAGCATACTTAACAGATCTAAACTAAATTGAAGCCTACTCTCTCTTTAGTAGATACGTTATCCCTTTCGACCATGGAAACAAGAACTCAACCTGCAAAGTGAATCATTGAAGATGACTTCAGTTAAGAGAGAGAATTTTAGACGGACCTCTTCAAATTCCAGTCATTTTCTTACACCTAAACTGTTGGGAATATATGTCAGTACCCTTGTGAAAATACAATTTCCGGACATTATTCTTGAATAGAGAATTGGAGATATCATACCTGTTCCCTATACCTCAATCTGGGTTACATCACTCTAGGCTTGAGTTCATTGAATTGCATCAATGTAAGTAAGCTCTCATCATTAGAAAGCATTTCGGTTTTTCCTATATAAACTTTGAACTGGATCAAATTATCAAATCATCCTTCAGCTATTCTAGACTCATATGAATAATGTAACTAACCCTCTGGCTGTAGCCTTCTGATAAGGCTAGAGTATAATAGACTGGATATCATGCCAATGAAACTATGAAAAGCTTTAAATGAGATTTTGTATGTTTCTTTTATCCATGTACTTCTAATAACTGTGTTAACATCTTTCTAGTTTCTAGGGTCCCTTTGTTATTGGCTCTTGGGAGAGCCTCTGGCTTTGCTATGGTTTTACTTTTGCTCTAAATTTTTTTGTTCACTGGAAGATAGAGAATCTGTAGCTTAGTTGTATTTGATAAATATCCATCTAATAATAAGCTGTTTCCATCTCTTTTCATGATCTTTTTAGATTTAGAATTAACTCTGTACTTCTATATATCATGATGTTGATTTGTATTGTTTAAGGGATTTAACTTCAAGAATTATGCCCACATGTTATTGAATTACATTTATGATATCGACGGCTATCATGTTTTCCTCTTATCTCTTACCAGCATTCATTACAATATGACTCGCCGTACTATGGCCGTTGGAACGGGTGAATTATTGACCCTTTGGTAGTTTCTGGATATGTGTCTTATAGGTTACAATGGAAATGGGAAATATTGATTGTTTTATTTTTGGCAAATATTTATTTATTTCCATCAACCTATGAATTCTATCTATTAAAACTTTGAATTAATAATTGTATGATATCAATTTAAATTTAAATCATGAATTTCTACTAATATACTGTTATTGTGAAACTTGTATTTAAGTCGATTAAACTTCTAAATTTTTATAAGTCAACGAATTTAGACCATTTTTTACAATTATATTTGAAAACCATCCATATGTTGATTCTCAAATGTGTAGATTTTTTCAAATGTTTATTTTATAGAATGAACGATTGTTTTTAAAATAAATTTTTGCATAAGCGTCTAAATTTGTTCATTTATGAAAGCTTACAAGTGTAATTGATATAATCATAGGTTTCACACAAAGTTTTCTAAACGAAACATTAACGATAAATTGATAGACTTACAAAAGTTAATCATTTATAGTCTAAATTGATACAATCCCAAGTCTAAGAGAATATAAATTGATGTTTTTTTGGGTTAGAAATTAAAGTCTCTTTGCATTTATGATGGAGGCTTGTTTTAAATGTGGTGGATCCTTTGAGGTCCTCTAAGTGATATGTATAAAGTAATTCTTTGATACCTATAGAGTTGGTTAATATTCAATAGTTGCTTTTTTTTGGTGGACTTTACATGTATAAATTGAAACTTAAAAACAGGGAAAGTGACTAAGTGATGAAGACAAGTAAATAATATGGCATTGTTGTATATTAATTTTAAATACAAACAAAGTCTCACGATGATTAAGAAAATAGAAAAATAATTCATCTCATATAAACGAGGATAATTATCTTGTGATATGAGATATAATTTTTTTTTGTTCTAAAAATAAAATTAAGAGAGTTTATATTTATCAATTGTTTCTAGTAGATGTGCTATCTTATCGTGTAGTTTTTTTTTATAAAAAATATCAAGTACTTTTTAGGGTAATTATAATTTGTGGTAATTTTAGGAATAATAATTAATTGTATAACAACATTTTAAAAAATTACAAATATAACAAAATCTGGTTTATCAGTAATAGACTAATATTTACAACATGTTCTATCAGTGATACTGTGATAGATTTCTATCATTGATAAACTTTCACAGATTTTGCTATATTATCTTTCTACATACCTAATTGTTTTGAATCTAATTGTTATATTTGCAACTATTTCTAATTTTTATACTTTCATTTAATTTTATTACAACAGTATTTGATATTTTTCTAAAACATTATTTTACCACATTGATATATACCGTCCAATTTGCATCTATCTTTTATGAATAATACTAAGTACATCCTCTTCTCATTGTTCACACAAAACAAATCATTGAAATATTTCAAAAACAATAATAAAATTTTGTCGTAGACAAAATTTTATTGAACAATTTATTGAGATGATACACAACAATAGGGGATGATTGAGTGCTTAGGAGCTATTTCTCTTTTTTTTTCCCCTTTCCCTTGACATTAGGTAGTTTGTTGTCTTTGCTGCTAGTGAAGTTGTTTGACTGGTCAATAGCGTGCGTGAGATGAAATGTATGGTTTGCATTTGGAAGTCGTAAAGTTTAAGAGATGCAAACGCAATTAATGAGATTTAAAAAGAATGTTATATATATATATATTATTACTCTTTGTAGGACCATGACCTAATTATCGTTTATGTTAAGTCATGAGTAGAGTAAATAGTTTAAAGTATTCAACTAACTTTAATTTTTTTTAAAAAAATCATATTTTATGTTTTTTTCTTACCACGAAAGTGGGGAAGATTTAGAGTCCAAAGATTCACTCTATTCTTTTTATACGACTTATTTTCAAAATTAAAAATTTGAACTAAGTTAATTCAATCACATCTTTAAAGTTTGATTAAAAGAGTCCGTTTATATTGAATTAAGAAAAAAATGTTTTTCAACAAATTCATTTTTGTTTAAATTTTTTTTCCTGAAAATTATTTAAAATATACTTAAAAATCTATTTTAAGTGGTTTCCAAACACTTTGATTTTTTTCAAAATAACTTATTTTCTTAATTAAACACTTGAAAATGTAATTCAAACACACCATAAGTATGTTTAAATTTGGTTATCGTTGTTTGTTTGATTCCTATGAATGTCATGTCCTTCTAAATTGTTGTTACCTTTAAAATTGGGCAAAGTACATTTACTTAATGTATTGTTTTCTCACTTTTGAATTGACGATTTCTTCTTTTCTTTAATGCATTGATATTTTTAAAGACAAACTCTAACCAATTTATATGAGTACGTTTCTTTTAATTTTAATGGACATATGAAAAATGATGCTTTGCATTACATATCTCTAACTAATTTCTCGTTGGAGTAATTGCTCCGCAAGAGCCATTTAGTCATTCGAAATCAATGTAATGTTTGATTTTACACTTTTAAACGAATTTTTCATACTAATTAAACTTTATTTTAAATAGTTAGAATTACTTCCACTACTCTTTAACTTTCGGTGACTCTACCGTATGTTTTACAAGAAGCTCCCAACGAATTCAAATAGCTATAATTACTAGCAAAAAAAACCCATCAATGTATCGTTTACGTAGTGAGATTGTTTATAGTATGGTCACTATTGTATAGCTACCATCCCAATTCCTTACATTTCTTTTTTTGGAAATGCAAACAAGTTGCATATATATATTTAATCATGGATATGATGAGGACAATATCAACTTTGGTATGAGAATTAACTTCGGCTATTCCAAAATGTTGAGCGATGTGAATTTACGTTGTTTTTGTAGTCTTTATCGTCTATTACATATTTAATGAATATGAAAGTGACAATCACATGGATTAGTTTTAAATAATTATTCACTTGCCCACATTATTTCATTTTATAGGTCATCGCTCCTATCATCCTATCGGCTACAATGCATTGACTTAGAGAGAAAATTTTAAGATGTGTTTTATTTTAGAAAAAAAAATTAGATAAATTTGATTTTTAAACAATCAAATTCATGCATTGCAGCAAAATTTAAAAGTGATTTTCATATATTTTTGAAATTTATTTTCAAATCGTAACGTTGGATTCTAAAAGTTAATTTATAAATATAGCCTTAGTAATTATAAATAGTTTGTTAATTTTATTATTTTTAAACATATATAATTGCTTGTTTTATTAACAATTTAATGACAAAGTCTGTCATTTCTTGTTTTAATATTTAATTTTTTTTTAAAAAAATCACACATGCCATAAACAATATTTTATATAAAAAAAGTTGAATTAGATAAACATTTTGGAAGTGATTGATAGGAATCACCTAATAAAAATCAGTGACAATTTGAAATGATTTTATATTTTTCTAAAATTAATTTATTTCAAACATCATCATTTAAAAAGGAAAAGTGGTTTTTGGAAGAAAAAAAAAATGGACTATCTCAAAATCACTCCCAAACACATGATTCAAGTGATTTTTGGACTTGTTAATACATTTGACCTCTTTTGAAAAGATTGTTGTATTGCTTCAATATTTTTACAAACTATGCAATCTTCTAGAAGTAGAAAATAGGTGAAATTTCATTGAGTAATTAGTACCGTAATTTTTTTTTTCTTATTTCTTGAACTCTATCTTATCAGTCAAGAGTCAAGTCACGTTTAATTCATAGTCCAATCACATGTAATTAATTATTTTTTTGAAGTTTAGCTATCTAGCAATTAGGTATTTCTTCACGTTTATTCATAAAATACATAAACTTAGGGATTGAATCGGTTGGTCAAAGTAAGTTTTCTAACCAAACCGACATTGAACTGACTATGGTCGGTTTAGTATATGTTAAAATATATCCCGACCATAAATGAATATAAACAAATCATAGGTCAATTGATTTGTTTAAAATAATTTAAGTCTTTAACATAACCTCTTTTATAAATTCGACCAACATTGATTAGATTTTTCGATCTATTATAATCATCCTATATAAAGTGATCCAATTAAATTCATATGCATAGCTTTTCCCCATTTTTCTTTAAATAAGAAAGAAAACAAAAGCCTTTTACCTGTTCACCCGCCCACCATAATTTATTGCACAAACCAAAGTTGAATCTATTGCGCTGTCAACAAGTGGGGTGTAGGAAAAGCAACAAATAAATGTGGTAAAAAGGTAGAGTGGGTAAGAAAATATTGATTCGGTGAAGCAATGATTCTCTATCTTGGATTCCGAGCTAAGTCGTCTACCCAACAGTGCAAAATAGGTTCTAATACAACTTTGTGAGTTTGGTTGGGTTTTAACATTTTCTAATTAAATTCATTTGTTAGAGTCGTACATTTTATAAATTCAATCTAAATAATTCTTGTAGTATAAGAATCTAATCCAACCCAATCCAACCATCAAGCATTGAAGTTGAGTTTTTTCGTGTTAGTCGGATCAATTTTTGTTCATAATGTTAGCATGTAAAAATTTTGTTTAATTATTTTTAAATATTGAATTAAGAATAATGACTCGTTCTCCATTTACATTAGTGAACTTTTCTTTCCCAAGTCTAATAAACTGGTTTTAGGAGTTGATGTATAATAAATTATTCAAAAGACTTCGTAAAACTAAGATAATAAATATATGTATATAACTATAATCGTAACAAAATATATATAATTTTAATTAATAATAAGTTTGAGTTAGCTTGGATTGGTTTGAGCTGTTGTTTATGAACCCATGAACCAATCTAACACATAAGATTTTTATTTTTTAAAGCCAACCTAAACCATACAAGTTGGGTTGTTCAGTTTTTTCGAGTTATGTGTTTTCTTTAACACCCTTAGGTTGCTTTTAACTTTATTTTAGTTATTTTATTTTTAACATATTCATTTTAATTAACATTCATAATTTTAGTTCATTTATTTTTAAAATATTCATTTTATTTCATGTACATATAAGAGAATGAATCATTTGAATCTTTCATTTCACTTTAAATGGACCAAAATACAGTACAATAATCAAAATGAACTAAACGTAACAAAACTCGAGTTTAAAAAGACCAAAGTATTAAATAAACTTTTAATATAAGAGATTATGGATTCAAGCAATTGTACTAATTTTTACATTGAAATAGTTCAAATTAAAAGAAAAATGCACCTAAACACATACTATTATTATATAATCACTATTACAACATATAAACTACAATAACCACACTAATAACCAAATGCACTCAAAACAGATACTATTATTATATAATCACTATTACAATGTATAAACTATAATAACTCACCGATCACCATGCTCCAAACACTCAATCTTAGATCATAGTTTTGTTTTAACAAGCAAAAGCATGAAAATATATACAAAGCAAGGACCCACTCCGAGTAAATGCCATTACTTCACTTTGAAGACCAAACAACCCCCCTCCATCCCAACAGATCACCACATCTTTTGTTTTGTTTGCCCAGAAACAAACTTCTTTTGCTTTTCCTTTTCCTCTCTTCCCATTGAAGTGTAAACCCAACCATTTTCACATAACAATCTTCGTCTTCGTCTTCTGTATCGTCGATATTAGACGATATCGGCAGTGGACATTTTTAGCGATTTGTTTCTGTCCGAGACGACGTCATGGGAAATTGTGTTCTTGTTCGTAGAGACCAGAAATCTGATTCTAAATTCAAATGGTCGGTCGGTTCTAGGACTATCGTCAATGTTAATGTTTCGAGTAGTGAACCCGACAACAAACCCGACGTTTGGGTCGAAAAGGAGATCATAGGAAGCCTTTGTTCTAGCCCCCCTCCTCTCTCTTCACATCTGCCACCCTCTTCTCCACCATTCGGTTTGAGTCCTCCCTCTCCTTTTCTTTCTTTTAATTCTCTTTTTATTTGTTTTTGTTTTTTTTTTTCTTGTAATTTGATGTTTATGTTTTGGAACCATACCACATTTAAAAGATTGGGAAGAACTTATAATTTAATTTATATTTCTAAACTTTGCCAGTATATTAATTTGTACGAAAACCTACGTATTCAATTTAGATGTTTGGACAAAATTTTCTTTAAGAGCAGTTCATGTATTTAGCTAATTTGTCATACCGACGTTTAAATAATTTTTAAAAGTAATTAAAAAATTAATTGATTTATAATTTGCGGTCATTTTTAAATATAGAAAAATGAACCTAAATATTTACGAAATCTAACAAAAATTTTAAATATATTAACGATAGATACTAATAGGTTAATTGTGTATACAGACGCTAATAGAAATAGAAATATTTTGCTAGATTTTGTACATATTTTCAATAATTTTATCATTTACGTTAATCTTTCTATAATTTAAACAAATATATGGATAGTAGATGAAAGTGTAAGATTTAGATGGATAAAACCTCACATTGAAAATCCCGTATAAAAAATATGGAGGATTATACAATCTTTCACAAACATTTTGCTCTTGCTCTTGGTCTTTTCTGTTCATGTTTGATTTCATATTTTCAAAAGTAATTTTCATACATTCAAGTAGTTTCTTGTCATATCATTTTGATTGTTGTGTTAATGTAGGTAAAGGCGACGATATATTTTTTGATTCACAAGCTTGGTTGGATTCTGACATCGATGATTTCTTCAGTGTTAATGGAGGTTAGAATTATAAATGATTCGTAATTTTAACTAGTTAATGGAGATTTGAATTTACTTTGAACATGGTAACAAATTTTGAATGTAGGTTTATTAAATTTATTGCATCCATAAATTGATCGAGACTTACATGTGTTTATAAACTCAAGATCATATACTAACTTGAATTAAAAAAAATGTCAACTAATCATACTTATATGATGAATTTATTAAATTGTTACCTAGAAATTAAAGAGTTCTCAAATCGAAATTGATATTCAACGTCACACTATTTTAATGGATTTTTTAAAAATAGAAAAAGTTACAAACTATTGACACTCATAACAAAACTATTAAAACAAAATTTATTAGTAAATATTTTGTCAAAGGTTATATTCTTGACAATTTTCTTTATTTATTAATTATTTAGTTTTTAGTTTTTTTAAAATTAATTAATTTATAAACATCATATCTATCCATTGATTTTTTTTATTTGTTGTTTTTACATTTTAAAAACTGAAGCATGTTCGATAATAACTTCGTCGAATGCTTTTGTTTTTAAAAAATTAACTTTGGTTACTTTCATGCATATTTTTTAATAAAATATTTTCAAATATAACAAAATAAATTAAAATATTTATAAATATAATTAAACATAACTAATAGATTACTATCCTCTATAGTTGATAGATGTTGATAGTTTATCAATATCTATCACTAGTATACAGTAAAATTTTGCTATATTTATAAATATTATTAATAGTTTACGGTTTAAAATAATTTCTTTTTATTACATATATGGTTGAATTCTTAACTAAATTACTAAGAGTAAAAACAACCTTTTAAAAATTATTCTTTTTAGAATAAAAAGAGGGTGGGTTTATTTAAAAAAAAACACGAGTAAAAGTTAGATAACAAAAATAAGAAGCTAAATGATAAAATATGTGTTTACATAGGCTTAATTTGCAAAATCCAAATGTCAACAAATAAAATGGTTATCAAATAAGTACTAAAAAAATAATATTTCAAAACGATTTATTTTTGTTTTTAGAATTTAACAAGTCTAATGTCCAAGGCTTAAAAATTGGGAGAAATAAGTGCAAATTTGAACTTCCTTGTTTGGTATACATGTAGATAATACACCGTCGTGCGGCAGCACTCCAATATGGCGTCCGAACACCATCGAAGCACCACCGACTGATCCATCATCGCCGAAACAAACAAAGAAACTGCTATTTGAGCTGTTTCAAGAAAGCTTCAATAGAGATCATGGTAGATCGATTACAAGCACAACAATTAGCAATCGTCACAATAACATTGAGGTCGTAATTATGGAGGCTAACAATAAGAAGAAGCCAATTTCCAAATCGGTGAAAGGAAAATCGGCGCAGTCGAAACCATGGTGCATTCCGGTTCCGAAGTTGGCGCGGAGCCTCAGCCTTGGCGAGAAAAAGAAGAGGCTGCTCAGCCCTTGTCGCGGCGGTGGTCAAGTACACCATTGAGCCCATTATGCTTCCAATGTGTGAATTTGTATGTAAATTTATAAACTGTGAATGTTTTTTAACATTAAATATTTGCTTCAATAATATTTATGTCTATCCTTCTTGATTTCTTCTCTGGTTTTTGTTCAATTCATTTGGAAGAAATTTGTTAATTCTTAATGAATATAATGTAGCATAATTGAAGGAAAAAAAACAACAAACTACACTAACACTTCGTGTTGCGTCCATTTCTTTGAACATTTTTCATGGCCATATTCCTTACATTAAAGTTGGTCAAAGTCATTGTATTCCATGTTTATTGTACTAACAAAATGGCTGATTGATATTAATAAGATATTGACCTTTAATTATAAATGTCAGCTATATTTATAATTTGTTTGTTTGAAAAAGATAAATAAATTGGGTAGGTTTAATCTCCCACTCATGTGGTTGGTGTTAGGGTGAAAATACGACTCTAAACTTGATTGTATGTGGCTGGTTTTATTGACAATTCGCCTAGTTGCAAAATTTTCCATATTAAGTTGATACTTGAAATGACAATTAAAGGCCTTTGGAGTGATATTGAATTAGTCCACTAATAGAGTAATAGTTTAACATATGTAATATGAGATTTTTTTTAATAACATGGACATTTTTTATAAAGTTTATGGTGAATTTTAGCTTAGATGATTTTGATTTCTTTTTTTAGTTTTATCTAAAATAACTTTGGAAAGTTTTCAATTTTCAACACTGGCGTTGTTTTAGAGAAATTACTAAAATAGTTTTTTTATGGTTATTTGTAATCAAGATTGAGCATCAGGGTTTGAATAAAAATTTAACCATTTTAATTTATTTTGTTGTTTTTAAAAATGCCCCAATTTATTATCTATTACATTTTTAATCTAAAATTTAAAAACATTTTCAAATATTTCATTTTTCACCACATAAATATTATTATTATTCATCAATCAATTTCATCCATCACAATGATAAGAAAATCCAAAAATAATTAACTAATGATAAGAAAATGATGAAGAATGGACAAAAGAAGAATGGCGAAAAAAAATGTCGATGGAAAGAAGGCCAAGAGAGAGAAGAATGAAAAAAATGTAAGACAATTTGTAAAAAATTAAAAGGCCGATAAGAAAGAAAGATGGAGAAGAATGCTCTGAGTATGAATAGAGAGAAATAAGATTTAAATAAGAAATTCACGAAAAAGTTTTTTGACATGACTTATGCATGCAAACTTTATCTAAATACATGCTTATGCCGGTCTACGAATCATCCATCATGTCTCTTCTTTATTTTTTAAAAATTAAAGTAAAGGTCGAGTCAATTCGCCCTCTTCTTTAATTTTTTTTTTAACAATAAAGGAAGACTCGCCCTTTTCTTTAAACTTTTTTTTTAAAAAAAATAATACGAAGACTTATCTTCTTTATTAAATTTAGGTCAAAATCAACTATATTTTCGTATTATTCTCATAATAAGTTGGTAAAAGTACCATATTTTATCTGTTCCACCAAAAGTTAATCAAACAAACCTAAGAAGAAAATGCCCTTTCTAAATAATGCACTTATTTTCCCCTTTTGTTTCCTTTAAAAAGCCTGTTTTCCAATTGAGTATTTAGCGCGAAAAAAAAACCTATTTATATCACCCAGTGAAGTCTCAAGTCAAGGAATTGCCGGACATAACTCAGAATTAGGAATCTCCAACTCAAACACAACACTTCTCTCTATCACTCCCTCCTTCTTCTTGCGATCGGTAATCGCACTTCCTCTACTGCTTTGCACACTTTGATTTCGATATGGCTGGACAAAGTCGACGGAATCCTCGAAGCCGAATTAAATCAGCTTCCGCCGTCGACGACGATGACGACAGCGCCGTCCGTCAAGCTTCTGATAATTATAGACGCCTCCGTGATAGGAATAAATCGCGTTCTTCGATTCGCATCTTCAATGTTAATCTCAAGGTCATGGTAGGTATTTGCTTCGTCGCATTCTTCGTCATCTTGTATCTGATCCGTAGCCTGATCGTAACCGGAGATCATCAGACTCTTAGGGTTATTACGCCATTTCCTGCTCCAAAAGTTACCGACCTTCCTCAGGTAGACTGTTGATTTAACTATTTGTTCATTTTTCTTCTCCATCATTTCTTTTTCGCTGTGTATGTATACATATTTTAGTTCTCTTATGTCGTCCTACATTCGTTGATTTTGGAGACAGTTTCAAGGTGAACATAAAGAGAGCTTGTATTGGGGAACTTATCGACCTCATGTCTATCTTGGAGTACGAGCTAGGTACTTCATTGAGTTGAAAATAAAGTTTCGTCATATATTTGTATGATCTATGATTTTTATCAACAATTGAGTTTACTTATGTTTTCGAAGTTCTAGGATGCTTAGATATTTAATGAGTACGTAGGAAACAGTTTGCTAACTGCCACATATTCTTATGGTCCATTTACAAAATGTGTATTACTAGGAATACAATCTCTGTACTGATAACCTGGAGTGGCTCGATTCTTTGAGTTGTGTTCTGTAAGTCGATTTATGCCTCCAAGACATTATAAATAGTTGCCGTATATTGCTGGATTATAGTTGATGAACGAATTTCTTTGATTCAAACCTCACAAGGTAGTTACTATCTTTCTGTGGCGATTTTTTTATACTGAACATAAATTTTTTTGAGTATTTAGAGTTCAATCACTATGATTCTCGTGTATATAACTTTGGTCACTGTAAATGATAGTCTTGACTTCAGTGAATTCTTCTACATTTATTTTGTTCTCTCCTCATTCTATCAAATGTTTTATACGAATACCTAGTTCTTTAGCTAATGAGTAGATCTTGTATTTCTCAGGACTCCACGTTCATTGCTTGCTGGCTTGATGTGGATAGGTGTTCAGAATGGAAGATATGTCATGAGGCATGTGTGCCAAAGTTCCGATGAACTAAGCACATATGGCTGGACTCGTCATAATGCACGTGATTTTGGACATCAAGTTCTTGTTGATCAGGATATGACTTTGGGAACAAGTTTTCTGAAATCGAAGGAGAGTGGTAGTGGCTATGGTGGAGATTGGGCTGTTCGCATTCAAGTTAATAGCAAGAAGTAAATGGCGTTAATACAGTAATATTTTAAGCATTCTTTCCATAAACGTGGGTTTAATATTGAAGGGCTGAATGGTTATGTCATCTAACACATTCTTTTGATGTGTAATCTGTCTTCTTATTGAGCCACTGGTACTGGAAGGTTTCATGCGGTTTTCAGAATTTGACTATTAGTTTAATGAGTCGTGAACTATGTGAATATTTTTTCAATCTCATTTAACTTCTTATTTACACGAGACTTGGGCTTAAGGCCTTTAATAGATTTTTCCCCTTTTGAGACTATAGTTGATTTTATCATGTTTCTTCTTTGAGGATAATTGATACACATTCTTCTTATTTCTTGCTGGATTTGCAGATCTGAGGAGGCTGAGGAATTGTTGAAAACTGGACATCTTTTTTTCTACTTGGCAGATGAAGATGGAAATGCTTTAAGTTTAAGTAGAGATGCCATGAACATTCATGAGACTTCACTCCTAGCATCAGGTTCTCGAAGTGATGTAGGAAATTGGCAGTTGCATTTAGAATCTAGGGTAAATTCCTGAAAGCGATGCCTCTCCGATTTTTTCTCTGAAATGTCCTCTCTAGAAAAAGTTACTTCTCTCAGTTTCTCTCTTTGGATTCTTCTAACCCAAGTAATTAAAGTTCTCTATGTAGATTTATATGCATTCTTATGGGGGCTAGTGTTGGCATTTACTACTTCAAATGCACTTGCAAGTAGTAATTTCAGCCTATCCTGATTCTCCTGAGCTCCATATTGTTTTAATCACCTCCTATCTTTTTTCTGCATTTTCTACACTTTATTTTTTAACGGGCTACAGAATGATAAATCTCCCTGATCATTTGTTCTGCTGTAGTCTCCTCCAACCCCTCACATCTCAATGAAACATTTTAATTGACTTCTCTTTTTCATAATTGCTTTTTGAAATTAAACTCTTCAATTAAAATCTTAGAGTTTGTGTTGTTATTGGTATAGGAATTGCCTCTGACATACTCTGCTGTCTTTGATCAGGCTGCTTGTATTTTTTTTTACTTAATCATTGTTATATATCTGGTGACTCCATTTTTTTTTCATATGGCCCCCCTGCAGGATGATCTCGAAGTCCATTTTAGTGGGTTTAAGACCGAGCATTATCACAATTTATCTGAACTTGTACAGGAAAATATTGGTGGACAAGTAAGGTTAACTTTTCTTCTTATTGTTATTTTTAAATGCATTTGGATGTCTCGTGATGTCTGATTCCCCCTAAATAAGTTTTTGGACTTTATATCTGTGCTGTGTTGGACACAGAACCAACATGTCTTTGTATTATCTTTTTTACCAGGCAAGAAAATTTGGTCGATTGCAGCTCTCTGACACATCTGATGGCTCGTCAAATATTTTAGTTTTCCAGGTATGCTTTAATGCAGATGAAAGTTAGAATATCCAAACCATATGGGTGGCATCATTTTCTTGTTTTCAACAGTTTGATTTATTTATTTATTTTATTTCACAGATCTCTGGAAGAATTCCATTTAGAACAGATTTGGCTTTCATTTCTGGCTCTGGTTTACCAAGTTCCAGAGAAGAGGAACGTGTCAACAACCTCACAGGTGTTTACTTTGAATCCTATTTTGGACCCACAAGATCCAATTAGTAGTTGGCAATTGGCATGACCCACATTTAGAGTTAAGAAAAGAAGTAAATCTTTTTGGTACACTTCTACCACAAAAAAATACTTTTTTTCCCATCTTCTATAAGCTTTTGCGTGCTTTTATGTTTATAAGAAACAACTAATATCATTAAAAGTTGTGAAATGATAAGGGAGGCTACTGAATCCTTAGCTTCAACAAATGAACCAAAGAACAGAAAAAAGCAATTGAACTGATTTGAAGTTTTTGTCTGATCTCTTAAAAAAATCCATTTTATGTATGTGTGGAGGGTCTAAGTCGCATTTTCTTATTTCGTATGTTTACATTGTTTGGACGTGTCAATTATCCACAAGAAGGGTTATTATTTTTCTTGGCTTCCATGCTTCACGTATTGTTTTTGTTCCCAATTCAATTAGGTTCATCATTAACTGATCGATTAAAGCAGAAAGAATTAGAATTTGATACCAGATTCGAGGAGTGCTTTGGTTTGGCAAACAAGGTATTTATAGTTTGGAGATATATCTCTTCATCATTTTATCTTCTATATTTTGCATAATAATAATAATAGCAATAACAACAATAATAATCACATCTTAGATACGTGCTGGGACTGGATTAACAGATGGATGTGTGATTTTTTTAATCATCAATGTAAACTTTTGTAAAATAATATTTGGTTGAAATGGGTAATGAGAACTGTTGTATAGAATATGGCACATAGTTGGATGCTATATTGTTATATGATATATAATTAAATTCACCTTCACCCATAAGCTTAAGCTTAAATCAACCGTCAATCTGTGATTTAAGATGGTATTAGAGCAGGTGGTTCAGGGTGGTCATGTGTTCAAGCCCCTGCATTGTTGTTTCCTTCCCAATTAATATTCATTTGTACTTGTTGGGTCTTCCTTCATATATTGAGCTCACAAGTGAGAGGAAGTGTTAAATGATATATAATTAAATTTGCTTTCACCCACCAGTTTAAGTTTTTGGGTCAATCTGTGATTCAAGATATATTAAGGTATCAAAAGTTGGATATACTTATCCCATATGGCAAAATGCATGTTTGGTAACGCTTTCCATGGTTTGTGTTCAATTAATATGTATTGAGTTCCTCTAAAAACTGGCAAAAGCAAAAACCGATTTCCATCTTCCAAATGATATTTTCTTCTTTCATTCTAGTTTATATACTTATATTCTGTTGAAGTCCTTAATCTTGTAATTATTCTTGGATGGATCTAATTTTGTAATATGATCAGTTTGATTTAGAATCCACAACTGTTGGTAAGGCTGCTGTTTCAAACTTATTAGGTGGCATTGGTTATTTCTATGGCCAGTCAAAAATTGCACTCCCAGGTGCCTCCCATGTAAGTAGTTGAGCCTTTTCTCATTTCTTGTTAGCATGTCTTGAAGATTTTTTTGTAAATCTCATATGATTGTTACAAAACCCTAACTCACAATTGTAGATGTTTTTTTTTTTGTTTTTTTGTTTTTTTTTTTAAAATTAGGCTACTAATTTTTCAATTATATTATCATTAAATTATCTCCATATAGTGAAATACGCATACCTCTCATCGCAATAGCAAACTTTGCCTTATTTAGAAGATGCTTCATCAATATCCATATTTAATTCGAGAATTCTTATGGAATCTCCAAAGATATTGAGTTTAAGGATTGGATTTTAGCGATCGGGAAGTGCTTGACATGAATACTGGAAGATACAAAAGAAGGGATGATGTTTGTTCAGATCAGATGCCTGAAAAGGAGATCTCCAATAGAATTGAAGGATTGGATTTTAGTGGGAAGTGCTAGACATACGTACTGGATGGTACAAAAAAAACAGATGATGTTTGTTTGGTTGCTTGAAAGTTTTACATGATGTGTGTGCTCAGATTAGGAGATAGAACGTTCTTATAAAATATGACAAAAACAAAAGAAAACAGGGGCAATGTTTCCTCACAAGAAATTCAAAACAATGCACATCAAATTAGATACTACTTTAGTCACTATTCATTCGACTCATTACTCAGATTTTTCATTAAAAATATCCATTTTTACTAGCTATAAAATCTTTTGTTTTCTTATTAGGCCAAGAAATTAACATAATTTACAACTACAAATTAACATATTTGCCTCAAACGACCTTACTTGAACGGAATCTGTTCTATAGGTTGTACCTCTGTGTCCTTGAGTTCTAAAACATATTTGCTTCAAGATTATTAATCTTTTTATTTTGTAATTTTTGTTTTTTTTTTCTTTTACTATTTTTCAGTCTTCATGCATATTTATTCTGTTCCTTTTTTGAAACCTGTGAATACAACACCACATTTATTGCAGCTCGGAAGTCATAATGGTTTCCTTTTTTACTGGCCTGCTGAGCTTTACACTGCTGTTCCATGCCGTCCTGTCTTCCCTAGGGGATTCTTGTGGGATGAAGGCTTTCATCAGCTGCTTATCTGGTAAGTGCTTATTGTTTCTAGACGTGCAGCTCACTTTTTTCTTTTCAACAAAAGTTAGATTATTTGTCTTTTGGATAAGGCAACAAAGATTCACAATTTTTCATTCTTGACCGGACCTTCTTATTCAATATGGAACAGGCGATGGGATATTCACATTAGCTTAGATATTCTTGGTCACTGGTTGGATTTAATGAACATCGATGGATGGATTCCACGTGAACAAATATTAGGGGCTGAAGCTCTCAGGTGATAGCATGTTTAAATTTGTGGTTTTAAATTACCGTTGATCTCTAATCAGTACCTTTCCCTTTCTTTTCTCAATGCAGCAAGGTCCCGGAAGAATTTATTCCTCAGTATCCAAGCAATGCAAACCCGCCAGCATTCTTTCTAGTCTTGCGAGGTAATTATATCTCAATTCCCTTTCATAGTGTTTGTGTAAAGTTATCTTCTCTCTGTCTCCATCTCGCTCCTTCCTCCACCATTTTATTGTCCCATCTATAGATATTAAAAGAAGACTTTGGTGTAAGCCTCTATGGAATCAGTGAGATGGACCATGGTTATAATGCTAGGAGTACACGTTAACAACCATGGTCAGTCTTACAAAGCACATTCTTAGTTTATTGTGAGTTTGGCTTTCAATAAAAAAATTATAAATGTCATTGGGAAAAAGCCTGGGTCTGCTTATTATTTATTCTCAAACCTTGAAGTTATTAGATTGCTTTGAAGCCCGTATTGACGTTAAAAGAAATTTATGTGGTTTTCTCAATTGAAATTGAAGTTAAAGATCATACTAATGGTAAATTCCACCTTAGATATGGTGATATTTCTCCATTAGATCCTCCAAATATCCTTTAAGGCAAATTATTTTTCAAAGATTTTTTGAACTCTTTGGATTGCAAGGTTGATCAAAGTTAAGCACAATGAGGATATGCTTCAGGTATCTGATTTTGTTGAAGAGGGCATTCCCATATGGTCGGTCAAGGAAATCTGGTTTGTTTCAGCTCTGAATGAGGCATATCAGATTCTCTGTGGGAGACTTAATTGTCCTTGGGAAATTTTAGTTAGCATTCCATAGTTTATTGATTTAAAGGGCGGCAAAGGGGATGTGAACATTGAAAGATCATCCTTTCCTTATTATCCTCTTTCTTACAGCTGAAAAAAAGCAACCATCTGCGAAGGAACATTCAAAGTTCAATTCAGATGGTTTGGAGAAATCCTGTACATGTCTCCTATTGGCAGATGCACATCCCATAGACAATCCACATCCTTTGCCTCCTGGTTGAATTTTAGCCAATTAATCATTAAAATCATGGGATCAAATATTTTTTTTATTAAAGAAGTTTATAGTCATCCATCTCCTTAGGACAATCTTTCTGGTTACCAGTTTGATGGAGATTTAGCTATTAGTGAAAAGCAGTGAGGATATTATGACATTCTAGCATAAGATGATTTTGTTGAGGAAAATTCAGCTGTTTACTTCAAGGTTTTGATATTGTGAAAATGTTAAAGCAAAATTGACTAAAAAATGTGTTCGGCAATGATTTCAATTCCACTTCATTTTCCTTCCGTTAAAGTTTAGCTTGGTGGTTTAGTCCAGAAATTGAACTATTATTGTGGAATTCTTGTGTTGGTACGACTAAGCCTTACTGTATTGCTCTTAAGAAGTTGCATTTTTTCCTAGTAGTTGCAAGCTTGAAAGCAAGAAGTTGGTTGATTTTGTGGTGTGACACTCGAACTCTTGGTCTTGATGGACTTCTTGCCTCGTTTGCTCATTGGTCTTCTGTTGGCTTTGGCTTAACGCTCATGTGTTCTCTAGCTTTGGTTTCCTTTCTGGATCTGGTTTGTTATGTTTAAGTGTTTGCCTTTTGAGATGTCTTATCCTCTTTGTATCTCAGTAGTATTGTCTTCTTTTGTTTTTTTCATCTTCTTTATTCTCTTGAAGGCTAATGTATTTTTAGGCATTGGTCTCTTTTCATTTTTCCAATGGAAAGTTTTGTTTCCCTAAAAATGTTCGTACTTTAGGGCAATAATTACAGAAAAATTGTGATGGTTATGCTGTTGACTGTTGAGACATAATAGCTCAAGTTTTGAACTCCAATAATTTTTTAAAATGTTTTTTGATGGAGGAATCTTTTTTAACAACGCTGAGTATTCCTAATAAGTCTGCTACACGAAAGATACGTTGTTGTAAGCACAAAAGTCTGATATTCTTCTTTCTTTATTATCTGAAAAAGAGACAAAACACGTTGATGATCAATAGGATCCATACAACTTCTATGGATCCTTTGATAACGAGTACCTTGCTAGTTATTCATGCTTTTTTACATTTTTATTTGATGAGAACTTATTTCTTGAAGTCTTATCGAGTCAACATTTGGTTACAGTCCCATTTACATTTGAGTGCATTGAGAGATCTGATCATGCATGGGTGCTGTGGTTGTTTAACAAGCTCTACATTTTCTGTTTTGTATGTAATATCAACTGTGAATATGAACTCACAGTAAACTGGTAATAGTAGATTCTTGTGGTCCGTAACATAAACTATCAAATAATTTGGTTGAATCTTTAGTTGTGATGTTCGTGATTAGGTGTGTTTCTTCTTGTAGAATTAATTCATGGCCTAAAGAAAAATGCATTTACCGAGACAGAAAGCTCAGAGATATCTTCATTCTTCGAACGGGCTTTTGTCCGCTTGGAAGCATGGTTCCAGTGGTTTAATACTACACAGCCAGGTGTCTGCATCCCGTGCTTTATTATTAAGGGCATTTAATGGTTCTTTCACTATGCTTGAGAACATATTAGTTAGCAAGTGATTTGAAATTTTACATTTTCTCTCCCCGATTCACTGAAAATATCATTTTGAGGAACATAGGGAAGGAGGCAAGCAGCTATTACTGGCATGGAAGAGACAGCTCTACAATTCGTGAACTAAACCCTAAGGTTTTTTATTCTGAACTCTCTCTGCCTTACTTTGGTGACTGAGAAAATAGTGCCCCTTCATCACTTTGTACATTTTCATTTACAAATAAACATATCAATTTATTTACTTTCTCGTAAAGTTTTTGTAGGCAAGTGTCTCAAGAAGTCCTTGAGACCTCTCTTTTTGCGGCTTTTTATTTGGTGTAAAATTATTGCTCCTTTTAACAACTCTAGCGTTGATTATTTCATACGGGAGATATCATCTCGTTTTTTTTTAGTTTCTTGTTTCATTTCATTTAAAAATTTTTTAAAAAAATGAGTGAATTTTAAAAATTGTTTGTAGTGATTTAGTTCTCTTGTTGGTATGCGACGAGGTGATATTGAAGGGAAAACCTTGTTTGAAATCAACTCTTTTCTGCATGGTAATGGATCTCGTGGTTGTCAAAATTGAATTTTTCACCATAGGTGCTGGGAAGAATTGGGGAGTTCATTCTTGGTTCAACTATTTAAAAGTAGAGTAAATTAAGAAAACTAAATTAGATTAGTTATGCGTTTAAGTCAAGTTTGGTGTTTGTAGACGTTCAGAGACAACCATCCAAACTGGAGCTCTGTATAGGGGAAACAATCAGCAGGTCTTAATTAAAAGAATACGGGAATTTCTCTGGATCTTTGTGTTAGATTGATATGATGTTAAATTTGTCTTCACCCATTAGCTTAAGCTTTTGGGTCAATAAATGATTTAACACGATATTACAAAAGTGTATTTCTCTTATCAACAACATCCTAGATTTGACCAATTAAGGTTTAGATGATCTTCAATTGTTCACACTTGTAGACACTAATGTCTGGGTTGGATGATTATCCACGTGCTTCACACCCCACTGAAGATGAGCGTCATGTGGACCTCCGATGCTGGATGCTTCTCGCTGCAGATTGCATGCATTCTATTTCAGAGCTAACCGCAAAGGAAAAGGGACTTGAAACGGTAAATTGTTATGTTCAACTTATTTTTCATTTATGTTTTTTCCTTTATATTTCCCCTCAAAAGTTTTGAAACTTCATGTCATTGCAGGTTTATAGTTCAGCAACAAAAATTCTGTCTGAATTTGAGCTTCTGAATCAGGTTGGTTGTCACTTTCATCTCTGCGGGAAAATTGTTTTATAATGTATGAAGATGATTATTTATCCATGTGGTCTTTTCTGTTGAACATTTGAAGTGGTAATAGCTAATAAGCTCTAGACCTCTAACTGGACTGTGATTGATGCCTGCCAGATGCACTTTGATGATGCCCATGGAACTTACTTAGATTTTGGCAATCACACTGAAAAGGTACGGTCTCTTTGTTACCATCGTCTTTACCATACGACTTTCATTTAGTTATCTCCCAGAAATCAACTTTCATTTTGTGTATGTCGATTGGAATACTCCCATGATTTCTCATTCGCTCTCTTGCACTTTCCTGATTTTCTTAATGGATCCCGCGTACGAATTTGGCTTTTGATGAGTTTATAAACTTGTTTCCTTTATTAATAGAGAAATTACAAAATGAACAGTAACCCAAAGGCTCCCAAACTCCATCCAACTAAATAACTTGGCAGTGAAATGTGTGTATTTTCAATTGTACTGATGGAAATTTATACTTTAAAAGATTGTCCAATCTTGTGTTCTTAATGCAAGAATTGCTTTCATGTAGGTACGTTTAATTTGGAAAGAGGTGATGGGAGAGCAAGGATTTACAACTCGTCAACTTATCCGGGAAGTGTCGGAAACGGCAAGGCTAAGAATGGTTCCTCATATTGGTTATGTCAGTCTTTTTCCATTCATGGGGAGAATCATTCCACCTGTAAGTGTTAGCAACATGAAACCACCATTCATATGCTTATTTTCCTGTCGCTAAGGGGCTTGATCCTTTTTTCTCTTCATCTCTCCTACAGGAATCTTGGATTCTTGAAAAACAGCTTGATCTTATTTCAAATCGAAGCATATTCTGGACAGATTATGGGCTCCGCTCCCTATCTAAAACAAGGTACCTGTACAGTATCTTCTTTTTTTAAAACAAAAACATGGTTTTTAATTGGTGAAAAGTAAAAAACTTCCAGGGAATCACAACACTACACGGTTTGGGTTCATTGAAGAACATATATTAACAAATAGAAGTTATGATGCCGTGTATCCTAGCTTCCATTTCTTTTGATGAACCCGAACCCAAAAACGTCTGTATAGGTATGTGGATTAATTGGGTCTTTGAAACTGTGATTGTAGCTCATTATACATGAAGCACAACACAGAGCATGACGCACCTTATTGGAGAGGTACAATTTGGATGAACATGAATTACTGGATTCTTTCAGCACTCAATCACTACGCCACAGGTATTTTCAATCAATCGGAAATCTCATGTGAGCATCTTTTTATTTTCTTTTCTTTTGGCTAGTGCCTTTTAACGTGACTTGAATTATACAGAGCATGGACCGTATAGAGAAAAAGCCAAAGATATTCGTGATGAGTTGAGAAGCAATATAATTAGGTAATTACAACTCTTTTTTCCCCGTTCTTTTAAGTTTTTTCTTCTTGAGATTATACTCTTCCCCTATTATTTTCGTTTATTTTTTATTTTTTAACTTTTTTCAATATAACAAAATGAATCAAAATGTTTACAAAACTATATGTCAATCTGCAACGGACCACGATATACTAAGATATAGATAGTAATCTATCATATATGAAGTGTTTAGGGTTAATAATTTAATAATCTTCCTATAGATTGTAACCATTTTCAAAAGTTTGTCATTTAAAATTATTTCTCTTCCATTTATTTTTAACAAATAAATTTCAACATGTTTACGAAAGAATGAGTAGGTTTTGTGAACATGGTTTTCAAACAGTCTCTGTTTTCTCTGGGTGAAGCACTAAAACCAACCAAATCTAACCCATTTGAAAAAAAAAATCAATTTTTACTTTTAACTACTGATTTGATTCGTTTTAAAATAATAAGGAAACCATTTTTCTGGTTCATATAATGCATAAAATTGAATTTTGATCTAAATATCTTCAGTTTGATTTGTATTCAAAATCTTGTTTTTTTGTTTTTTTTTTGTTTCACTACCCCAATCCAAATCGAACCAAGAACAGTAATACTGAAAGCTTAGACATGTTAATAATTTGTGCAGAAATGTAGTTAGAAATTATCAGAAGACAGGATACATTTGGGAGCAGTATAATCAAAAGACGGGTAAAGGGAAAGGCGCTCACCCATTTACCGGTTGGACATCTCTAGTACTCTTAATCATGGCTGAAGCCTATACAGAAAGTTAGCAGAAGCTTCTTTGGTATCCCTATCCCATCCCTTCTCACGTAATCTTCACATTATATATATATAAACACTTTTGTTTTTGTTTTTTTGTTTTAACCCTTTCCCTTGCGTGTTATCTGTGGTCGATCATATAATTTTATGGTCACGACTTAGCGAATATTAACTCTACTGGGTGCAGGAAACATTTTTGACGACTGGTGTAGAACTACAGGAGAGAGTGCCTGCAAGGAAAGAGTGGACTTTATCATGGTACATTGGTATGTTAGTGATACGTACGAGCTTTATTTATCATAGATTTATCTGAGAATTCCATCGTATTACAATTTTACTTAGCTAATCTTTTCTATTTTGTTTAATAACTATTTTATTTGCAATTTTTGAAGATTATCATCTAAAATAATTTCAAAGTTTGAGTCAATTTTTGGAAGCTGTTTCAGAAAATTTTGTTTTTATAAATTCGTTAAAAGTTTAATTCATTAATTAGTAACAATCAAAATCAAGACATAATGATTTAGAATTAATTCTGTTCTACTCATTCGTACGTTCTTCTCACGATTGTAAAAGTTACAAACCCACTAAACAAAAATGGTAAAAGCACTTTCGACAAAATTTATCTTTTAAATATCCTTATATTTTAACTATTTTCAATCTTTTTATTAAATCCATGAGTCCTTTGATATGCAGTAATTTATTAATTTTTTAAATTCCAATTGTCGAATTTTAATTGGACACGTAATAGAAGGTGATCAATAATAAAAATTAAATCCAATAGTTTAATTGATATAAGTTATAAATCCTAGTTTGAAAAATAAAAACAATAACCCAATACTCAATTATAAGTAACATCCAACAAGATTTGGCGTCTACACGTTATTTTAATTACTAAATTTTAAAACATTTCCAATTACATTAGAAAATGTATAAACAAGAAATAGAGAGTAAATCTTAATTAAATAAATATAAAGATTAAATATTTCATTATATTTATAAATATTTTTAAAAAGTTTTTGTCATTTAAAACAAAGTTTTACTATCTTCTTTTTGACCTCTTAACTTTCCCTCTAAAGTCAAATCTTAAGCAAAGTTCTTTGGAATACATACTACCAAAATAAATAATAATTTATTATGAGTTCTAAATTTAAATAAAATTAAAAAGAAATCGATATTTACTATATATTCTAACTTAAAAACCCTTATTTAAGGTTTGTCAATCCAATATTTCCATAAAATTGCCGCAATGGAAACGAATTCAAATTCCCACAATTTTTTTGTCTAGAAATGGCCTATTATATCCCACTCAATTATCTTATAATAATTGAAAGTTTCAATTATTAATACTCCCTAAAATTATTTGAGCTCTCTACTGATTTTGTAACTCAAGCTGAAATAAACTACACATCCCAAACACATTCTACAGTAACTACTAACTTTCAAAGAATTGCTCCTCGCCCACCCTTTGTAGTTACTCTCATGTTAAGTACACCTAACAACTAAATATAGTATACGCAACCCGTTACCCCCTTTTTCAAAAGCCTTTTAGATGATAGAATAAGAGACGTAAGATTTTAAAGTGAGAGAGGCCATCTCACGCACCTGACAAGGGGGAAAGATGAATCCAAGGCCTTGCAAGATGATGCTGAGTACTTTAAGAGCCACTACAGTTCTCAGCCTTTAAACACTGCATCAAATCAAAATTGCATAGGTATTAAGCAGTTAGAAGTTTAACCTATCTTAACCGAACTGTACTAACACACTTCTCTCAATAAGATGTGGGATAGCACCCTTGAGCAGTAGTACATAAAAGTTTTACGGAAACGAATTTTAATTTTTCCATTTGGAAAAATAATCAAGCCAAGTATACTTTGATATCGAACGACACAGCATAAGAATGGCTAGAAATGGGAAACTCAATCTCTTTCAACTCGCATCATCTGCCATCTCTTTATCTTCAGCCATTATGATTTCCATGTCTCTAACATCTCGCTTTAAAACATTTCCAAGTCTAGCAATGGCCTCAGTCTGCTGCTGTAAAACCTGTCATACAGCATGGAACCGTACCGTACACAAAGTTGGTTAATAAATTTGACAATACCATAACAGCATTTATCAAAATTTTAACGTATACGATCATTTACACCGTGACTTCTTTTTGAAAGACTGTTTATAGAACTTTAGTAAACTTCATAATGTTTATTTCCAGCAAAACTAGAAGTGATAAAGCAGGCTCCAAGCAAAAATATGTTCGCACCTCCTGCATATCAGCAAGACTCTGTTCGTGTATTTTTGTGGATCCTTGAAAATAGATGGAATTACCAGGACCGGAGCCGTTTGCTTGACCACGAGTAACTGTCAGCAAATTTTGCACCCTCCTTGAAAGTTCTGCCCCAGAGCCTTTCAACTGAAAAGTGTCTGAGAATATCATTATGATGCAACTTTTGGAGACAAGTAACATATTTCTCCCTAGTTATAAGTTATAGTTTATGATTCCCTATGGATCATTAAAAGAAAATTAATGATAATAATAATCTAGCGATGTGCTTGGAAAAAAAAAATAAGCCTTCATTACTATCACTTAAGTTTCTCTTCTTCCTATAATTCAAATTTTTGTATCAAGTTACTTATATTTTGAAATGGTTTATATGTTCAACAATTGGGATAAAGTGAAATTTAGTTGAACTAAATGAAAAAGACCTAGGAATTCCCTCTACCGGGAGGTTTTTCAATATCAGTATCACCTCTTCCATTTAACATAAAAGTGGTGAATGATACGTACCTGCCTCGTTATCAAAGCTAACTTCTCTGCCAATTCAGCCTCTCCTTTCATTACAGGCACTCGGCAACCTTTACTTTCTAGTGCCTCCACAATTCTCATAACCTTTTATTGAAGAAAATATCAAATTAAAAATAGTAGTTTGGCAGTGGTAGCATTATGAACTTTATCTTTAGAGGGTGAGGAGGCGGGATAGGAGAAGAATTTGGCACTTGTTTTCATATTAGCCCACTGGTTAAAAAAATAAACCTACTCTCAACAGACGCCTTTGCAGACCTTGCTCCTTCTGTTTCAATCTTTGAACCCAAGGTAGAGTATCGGCTAGAAAATGCCTCTGAAGCTGCATCATGCATCAAGCATTAATTAGAAATAGGAAATTTATAAAATATATCATTAACGAAGCATAAGATTACCATTTTGACATTGCTTTGGGTCATTCGTAGTCTCTCGGAATCAGAGAGAATGACTTCATCTTGAATCTGCATTAATCCCACAGAAGTGTCAGTGCAACAAACCGGATTACTTCATGCAGCAAACACAAAGAATGTGTGGAAACGAAAAATAACTTAAAATAGGATGAAAAGTATGCAAAAAAGAAGAAGATAAGCTAATGTCAATGAAATTGAAGATAGTTTTAGAAGTTAAAACTATTTTCATAAACATTAACTGAAACAAGATCCATTTATTATGACAACTTTCAAGAATATTTACATTTACAAGGAATGCTGAAAGTACATATAGAAGTTACTAAGGTTCGGCAGATTATGACTTTCAGCATATTTGATATTGATAAATCATGGAAATTGTCAATTAGTCAAGATAATCGGATTTATCCATGAACATATTAAAAATCTTAAATAAAAACTAAATTTGTCACAAGGCTTTTGCGTTTGTTTCACCGAAACTGGTAGATGAAACAAAATACGATTGCAATCCTATAAAATATAATGTGTGTTTCCTACTTCACAGTTTTGAATGGCAATAACATATGGGCCAGAGGCTAGCATACCCTACATTATATTATTTGTAAGGGGAAAAAAAGACTACTACCCAATACCATATGCTTCAGGTTCCACATTTTGTTAGGTACCAAAGTAGTATATGTATGGGATGTCTTCGTTCCCAAGTCAATTAAGTACCACATTGGTCATCCAACTCTAACCAAGACATCCCATATTACCTTGGTACCTAACACATTTACCACAGCAATAAACATTCCGAAGGGGTGGGATACAGTACAGGCACAGAGGAGGCATTATGCTCGGGGCATTTGAAATTTATCAATATCCATAAGGGAAAAAATCGTACATACAAACATGTAACATTACAAAAATCTTGGTTACTGTTTGAATTTTATTTTACTACTGATGCTTACTCTAACATATATAGTTTTCACAAATTTGATTTTTCACCATCAGAATTGGAATGGAACTATAATGTCATCAATTTTAAAAAAGAATGATAAAATAAGAAATGTTTTATTCAAATAAACAATCAAATTTAAGGCTAGTTTTAACGTTCTGTAAGCACTGACATTATTGCATTTTTCTCATTTAATCGTTATTATTGATGTTGTAAATCATCAAAAAAAAAATAACTGATATAAATATAATACAGGTAGTTCAACAGTTTGAAATAAAACTAACTCTTAAAATTGTGAAAATGGCAGACCAAACATCATTTATGATTCTATATTCATCAGTGCCATTTCTCAGATGTAATTTTGTATGACAAGTCACCAATCATATCAATATATCAAAAGGCTCAAAGTATTAAATTAGATCCATGGTGGTACATAGCAGCTAAAAGTTAATTAACAAATGGTTAAGGCTTCTAAAGAAAACGCCTGTAAATCAACCAACACTCATGGAGACAGTGACAAATTTAGAAGCTATGACAAAAGATCAGCAAAAAAGTCATAAAACATAATCAATTATGCAAAAAATATGGACGACAAACAACCTTCAAGCTCTGAGACAAATATCTTAATTATAATCAATAAATTGCACAACACATTTTGCAGTGAATTGAAATACCTTCAAGCGCTGAGATAAATCCTTAAAACCTTGAACAAGCTGCGGCCACAATCGCTCTCTATCAGCACTTTCCATGCCTTCGAGCTTTGCCATTGCCTCAGCCCACATTATCTGGCAATGCAAACTATTATCCGGACTTAGTGTAGAATCCGACAAAAAGAAAAAATACATACAAAGAGATGAGAATTCTTCGGTCGTGAAAACATGCCATATTGAACTCACATCCGATACACCAGGAGGCTTCGCCCTATACTGAGGATCAGTTACACTGAACAACAAATGCTGCAAAATAAATACAATCATTAGCTTCGGAGCAACTGGATAAGAAAGCTTATAGTATCCTCCCTTCACGATCATCAACAACTCTGAGGTGTTAGTGAGTGTAAAAACACGAGGCATTCCAATTACCAGTCAAGATTGAGGAAACGAACCTTGAAAGCATACTTAGGGTTTCCAGCGTCGTCCTTGTAAGCCTCAACAATTGCCTAATGCACACGATGGAAACCAAATCACAAGGCGCGGATATATAAAGCGAAAAGATATATGACTATTTCTTGCCGATAACTTTCAGAAACATACTTGAATATCTCGATCTGCCAGGGAGAAAGGAAGCGGTGCGACCGGGGCCATTTGAGTGGTCAGTTGAGCATTTGGAAATGGAGTGGACTGAGGCGCAGTAAACGGAGTCTGGAAACCGAATCCTGTAGCGGATGATTGCGGAAACAGCGGCGATTGCTGCAACTGCTGCTGCTGTTGTGAAGGCTGAGAAGAGAATGGAGTAGAGAAGAGAGAGGAGCCGAAGCCGGTAGCAAACGACGACGTAGATGGAGTTCCGAAGGCAGGAGTTGAGGAAAGATTGCCAAATGCAGGAGACGCCGATGGAGTTCCAAAAGCAGGAGTGGACACCGGCGTGCCAAATCCCGGAGTTGATTGTGGAGTGCCGAAGGCGGAGGAGGACGGTTGAGCTCCGAACATTGTATTTGCACTGGAGAATCGAAGAGAAACCCTGACGTCTCAAACCGAAATTGCCATTGGAGACTCGAACTCGTTCTTGAGGAAATGGAGCTTCTCTCGGAATTTCAGTGTTGGGGTTTAGGGAAGAAGGAAGTCTAGGGCATCCAATCCTTTTGCCGCGAATTATTTGGGAATTGTTTTTTAAATCAATAAATATGAACAACCCGACCCGTCCTACAAAATTCCTTCGCTTTGCTTTCTAAGAATTTAGTCTTCAATTTTTTATTTTATAACTAACTTAGTTCCTACATTTTATCATGTGACTATTTAATTCTTCCATTTTAAAATTTGTAACAATTTAATTTTTATGGTATAATAATAAAATAAGAAATTTGTTACAAATTTGAAAAAAAATTATTCCATGCTAAAATTATAATGTTTGAAGACTAAATTGTTATGCAATGCCAAAACTAAGTAGGTACAGTTTTGGTATTTAACATTACACTTTTTTAAAAGCAATAACGCTATAATAATGGATGAATGAGGATTAAATTGTTATAAATTTGTAAGTATATAGACTAAATTATTTTATATCAAAGTTCAGAGGCTAAATTGTTATTATGTGAAAGTTTAAAGAGTCAAGTATTTTTATCTTTTTATTAACAAGAAAATGAGATAAACGTTAGACTTGAAAAAGTTAGTAGAAAAAGTCATCCCGAGCATGTGAACATCCTAAGGTTGATGGAGGTGGTTTCCCTCCGTTGTTTATTCTCAAAGATGACTTCCTTTTTCTTTTTACTCAAAAAAAAAAGTTTATTTCAGGAAGTAAATAATTTGAAATATATTTTTTATTATTATTTGTCTCCTCTCTTTCAAATGAGAACCAACCTAACCTTCTAACCAACTAGTGCCTACTTATTAATTGAACTATGACTCAACTCGTGTGATATTTATTACTAACCAAGAGATATATTGTGAAACGAACCCACAAAAATCTGAAAAAAATTCCGAATTCGGTTCGATTATTCTTAAATAATGAACTTAAACATTTTTAAAAAACTGTAAGTACAGATTTTGTTATATTTGCAATTTTTTTTCAAATTTTGTTATACACTATCATTATCTGTAACATTGCTACTCATTACCGTCCCTTTGGAAAATAATCACTTCTGTTTTGCAGTTTGGGAGTTTTTGGCATAAGACTCTAATCTCACGCTAAGACAAATAAACCAAATCCAACCTTACACAACAGACAACAGCTTTCATATTGAAGCCTAAAGAAACATATAAAAGGCTAACAAAGCCGCAAAAATCTGTCACTTTAATATAACAACTATCGAGGAATTCTACTCACAGCTATTGTCATCGTTTTTCATTGGGCACATGGAGTAAGCATTCACAAACAAAAACAAGAAAATCCAAACAGAACAGATCATTCTCATTCTAGTTCATGTAACAAAACTAACAAATGTCACAAGAAAAAATAAAAGAGAGAAGAAAACAAGTTGATAAACATGGCAAGGAGAATGAATGACATGTTATATTATAAAGAGAAAATTTCATGTAATATATCTAACGTATATAACGCAGAAGAATAACTCCAATCATTGGCAAGGAGAAACTAATCAAAAACTAATCAAAAGAGAAGGATCTATTGTCTAATTTCTATGTGAGAAACACAATCCAAACCAGTAAAAACGTGGAATACCAACAAATTTCCTAACTGCTATAGAATTTTTAATGAAGGTTCAGTACTCAATTCAGTAATAGCATTGGACATATCAATGGTCTGAACACGATGAGACAATTACCTGCTCAATTGGCCAAAGTATCGTTAACTACGTAAGCCTTCCTTTTTATATCCGCGAGTCTCTTAAGACTTCCTTTTTATATCCGTGAGTCTCTAAGACTGATCCCATACGACTATGTCTTTTGATTGTCAAGGAAACTCGTAAGAAATTAATTTATAGGTAGGTAACCACCATGAATTAAATTCATTGTCTCTTCTCTTAGTTATTGAGACTATGTCTCCTTTTTTTACCTCGAGGCCAACTCGTGACATTTGATGGCCAGTAAAGCCACTATCTATTACAACCTATTCAATAACAATTTTGTTTTTCGTGTTATTGAAATTTATGTTTTTTTCATCCTATTTTTCAAACAAAGTATTCACTTTTATCAAAGAAATAGTTGAATTGCTAAACAAATTATAGTTCTCAAAACTTGGTTTGCTTTTTTAAGACGTAGGATGAGGGTGGATAACAAATCATAGAAATTAATGTGTGGCAGTAGTGTTTATAAGCTCAATTTTAAACATCAAATGGTTATCCAACAAGACCTTCCTACTCTAATTATGTAGTTTAAGTGAGACGAACACATGTTCTCCTGATTGAATCCAAAGACTTCCAGCCTCGATTCCAAGCATTGGAGTTAATCACCAGATAAAACCAAAGAACTCAAAATTCACACAAATCATATTGCAGAATGCCTTAAAAAACTCAAGCAACTAAAAGAGTGCAATAATCCCAATTTCACAATAGTGTGACTTCCGAGCCAAGCTATATTCCACCATTTACCATATTGAACAATCAAACAACACATCATAGAAATAGCATACAATGCACCAATAATGTAAATTGCAATGCCCTTTAATATTATGGTGTGCCGATGACAATCTGTACAGACAACACTCATCGTGTGTATGAATTAATTCAGTTTAGTTTCAAAATGCTCTTCAAATGTATGATATAATAACCAAGAAAAAACAGCAAACAAGCAATAGCTTATAATTGTGAGTAGATAGACATGTATGATCTAATCTATTATAACCATAGAACGGAAAAAACACAAGGGTTCTCTTTTAAAGAGATCTGTCATTCTCTAAACCTTCAAAATTATAATCCATAAAACGAGTGTATGTATCATCATTTTGGGGACATTAGAAAATTCAAGGTTCAAAGTGTATGTTAATACAAGAACAACAGCAATCAAACTGACCTACTTCTTAGCAGGTTTCTTCTTCAAAACCACAGGCTCCTGCGGTTGCGGCTTAGGGTATTTTTCAGCCAAACTAGGATCCAACCACTTGAGAGGGTGGCGATTAAAGAATGGCCAATTCGGAACAGTGATTAATGTGGTGAGAAACACACCGCCAGCGTAAACCAAGATCATCAACCTAAATGATCCCATAACATAGCCAGTCAAAAAGGCAACCACGGCAAATGCAACCAACATAAGCTGCATCAACTGCTCCGCTAGCTTTTGCCCTTGCCAGTCCATCTAAAACATGGAGAAAAAAAAGAGATAATCGTCAGATCCAACCCAGAAGGAGGCGGAGAACGTGAATGAAGAGAGATTAGTCAAAACTCAATAGAAAGATTTAACTATAATGAAGATCCCTACCTACACCTGGTGAAACGGAAAATCCTTAGCGCTATGAACAAGGATTTAGAATTAAACAAATGAAGCAGGAAGGAATTCGAAAATTAAGAGAGGGAGAGTAGTAACCTTTTGGGGAATTCGGAGACGGCGATGTGTAGTCCAGAGGGGAATGATCGGCGGGAAGAAAAGAGGATTTTGTCAATTGCTTTCGAGAATCCGAAGAAGAGCGGGGAGCGGTATGTATTCACCGGTCCTGATTTGGAAGAATTCACACGTAAAATCTCAGCCGTCAGATGAATTCCCACATCTACACGACCCAACCATGACTAAAAGTGGGTTACAAAACAGAATTTCCCCTTTTTCTTTTGAATAATTTACAAACAAAAATTTAAATTATTTACAATTCTATAAGAAAAGTTCATGATACACTAACATTCTTTCATAAAATTTTATATATGTAATTGCAATTTATATCTTAATTTATTAATCATGGACCATCTCGATCCGATAGCGAATAACTAAAGGTAGAAGTCTTTCATCCTTTTACATATCGAAACAATGTAGGACCAAATAAAATAAAGGTGAAATTCCTTCATCCTAGGTCATCTTGGTGCAAGGCCCGAGATCGAATAACTAAAGGCATAAGTCTTTCATTCTGAACATCTTGGGGCAATGTATGTCCGACATTGAATAAAATAAAGCTAAAATTATTTCATCCCAAGCTATTTCGATGTCACTAAGGCATGCAATCATGTATCATAATCTACAATATCGTTTAAATTTGAAAGTCATAGTTTAAAATGAAGTACATGATCGTGTAGATCTACACTTATCTCTTTCATCTTGATGCATTGTATGCCGAAAATCGAACGAATTAAAGGTATAATTTTTTCATCATGTGGCATCATGCGACATGATATGCCCAGGATCGTGTATCAAAATCTACAAGATTGTGTATCGTGTGGATGTGGCCGATTTATCACGTCTTGACTAGGCTAAGGTGAGGCCGATTTATCGTAGGTCTATGGACTTTTTTTATTTTCAAAATTATCATATAAATATTTTGCGGTTTTCTTATATTTTTTTAAAAAACCTCTTTTATTTAAGTACCAAAAAAAAAACATATTGCTTGAAAATATGTGATTACTTCCACATTTCATATACTTTTCAAATCCATACTAATTAGAGTAAATTGTTGGTAGAGAAACAAGACCAGACTTTTGGAAAGGTATGGTGTACGTGTGTGTCATTGCCCTTCAGGTTCGTCTTTCTTACTCTATTTCATTGCATTGTCCATTGGAAGTTGAAATTCGAACTCGGGAGGATTGGATTTGATAGTTTGTTATCCTTTGTTTCGAAGTCATACCCTTAAGTTTGCATCAACAAAAATGTTAAAGTAACTCAATAATAGGACATTCAATTACTATTTGCATTAAGCTAATTTTTCGATTTCTCGTAGTACTGTATTCATTAGGCCATCTTTCGAAATTAATATTCAAATCTCATTTGTTATTTACTACAAACAAAACACAATCAATTGAAAATGTTATTTAGGTAGTTATTGTTAATTGTCAACCAATCAAAAATTTCTCATTGCATATCAACCATTGTTTCCATTTCTATCTTACTCGAAAATAATAACAAATGTATGATTAACATAACATTTCTCTCTTTAGTGAATTCAAATGCAAAATAACACCAAGTTGATATATTTCTAAAGAATGAAGAAGAAAATGAAATACTTATTTAAAAAACCAAAAACTAAAAACAAGTCTTCCAACCTTTATTCACGAAGCTGAAAAGGTTATAGCTAATATAAATGTATATTATCAACGATCTCAAGGTATGAGATGCAATTTCTCACTTCACATATTGTGAAAGAAAGAAGTTTTTTATTTTTTTTATTAACAATTTACTAAATAAAAACAAATGTATGATTAGTGTACCTAAAATCTCGTATTGGCTAAAGTTGATTTTCGAGACATTGAGAGTCATTGAATCCAAAAATCACACAAACTTTAACCTTCTCAGCGTTCAGCAAAAAGTCATTGGAAATTTTCATTAAACGTTGTTGTAATTCATGTTTTTGTACATATCAATCATATTATAAAATTACAAATTTTCTAGTGAGAATATTTAAACAATACTAGTTGTTAAATTGAATCTAGCTACTTAGTGATATTGAAGATTGCTAAAGTTCGACACTGCCCCCAACCATCGTATTTGAAAAAAAAAAATTATGGACATTCGGTTCATAAATGTTCTGCTCGTTTTATATCCTTAGATTACCATTGACACAACTAAAGCAGAAACCGAGCCAAAGTAAATTTACAATTCGACTATGAACTGTTGAAAATTATGACAATAATCTTCAAATACAACAAAAAAAAAGTTATGACAACAAAGTCATCATTCACGTTTTGAAGTACAATTACCTAAAGCAAACGTGAACCAACAGAGGGAAGAGTGAAAGAAAGTTTCGATGTATAAGCTCTATGCTTAAAAGGAACGAATATCCAAAATTTGGAAAATGATTCCTAACAAATAAAACATGATCGATGAGATTTGATAATAAACTACAAAGTTGGGGGCAATGGATTCGTAACAACTCATTCTATAATGATCAAAGAAACGAACCCCTGTTTTTAAAAGGAAAAAAACTGTTAATGCAGTAATAATATTGATCAAGATGAAGCACCACTGCGGAGGGCTTGAGATTTCTTGGATTTACTCGTTGCCAATTGGGTCTCAGGCTGCCACCAGAAGGAAAAAAAAAAAAAAAGAAATCAAGGAGAAGCCCTAAACAAAACACACAACATAGATCCCATTAAATTTTAAAGTCTAGAGTTTACCTCTTTCTTGACAGGTTCTTCCTTTTCTGACAAAATAAGTTCGATGTGGCATGGAGATGACATGTAGGCTGCAAAACAAAATGATCAAAATCCACATTGGATGTAATGATCTAATCAGAAATGATAAGATTTATATTTGAGATATTGGGAAGCATACGGTTAATTCTTCCATGAGCACGGTATGTGCGACGTCTTTGCTTTTGAGCTTGGTTCACCTGAATGTGGGATACGATGAGAGAATCAACATCCAGCCCTTTAACCTGAATAGAGGCATAGCATTGTTAGAATTAAGAAGAAATTAAAAAAGAACAAAAAGGAGACTAGGATGTGTGAGTAATACGTACTTCGGCATTACTCTCAGCATTCTTAAGAAGATCTAGAATAAATTTTGCAGATTTAACAGGCCAGCGTCCTTGTCCATTTGAATGCCTATTTTTGGCCTGAGCAGTTCGTCCAACACCTCCACAAAAACGTCGGAATGGTATAGCCTGCTTGTGGGCAAGAACATCCTCTAAGTATCTTTTTGCCTTGGCCAAGGGCAACTTTCTGAGGGCATGAGCAGTCTCACGTGTATTCTGCAAACATAAAAACCATAGTGGATACAGTAAATAATGCTGCACAGGAATGAAATACGGATCCATTTATTCATGCTCATTAAAGCTGTTAAAAAATCCATAAATACACAAAAACAAGAAGACCTTTATGATTGAACCCTATGACAGAGCCATGCCTTGAAAATAATATTTCAGGGACATTTGTAAATCAATTCATACACCAATAACAGACCGAATATTTTATTATAAAATACTTTCACAGTCTAAGATGGGAAAGTTATAATTTAAACTTTGAACCACTTGTGACACACTAAGCTATATATTATTTTCATGTAGCATCATTTACTGAACCTTTAGCAACTAGCTTTACAGAGGTTCACCCAATAACAATGCATTCAGTTTCCCTGAACTTAACGAGGACCCCATTCACAAAAGGAAACAGAACCCTGCTTTTTTAATCAGGTATATATAATCACGACTGGACCATTCATATAATTCCAAGTAAATGAAACAATAACATTAACATCTGAACATTTGCAAATGAAACCTGGTAAAGAGTAAAAATATAATGCTCCATCTACAAAAGTCACTTTTTCTTCTTTTTATGCACATCACCTTTTTGCAAAATCATTCTATAGAAATGTAGCATCATTTACTGAACCATAAGCAACTAAATCTACAACGGTTCACCCAATAACAATGCACTTAGTTTTCCTGAAGTTTACGAGAGCCTTATCCACAAAAGGCAACAAAGCCCTGCTTTTTTCATCAGGTTACAGAAAATCATATTCTAATGCACTAAATGTATAACAGTTTCCACATATTATGTAGAAGTAGAATAGAATACTATTTACTAACGAATTGTTATTCTAAAAATAAATCATTAATAACATTGACTATGTTATTTGAGTTAAACAAGATAGGGCCCATCGGCAATTGATGGACCTCAAAGGACCATTTATCTTTCTTTATATTAACTTATAGATTATATGAAAAAGAATGTAGCATCATTTACTGAACCTTGAGCAATCAGTTCCACAGAGGTTCACCCAATAACAATACAATCAGTTTCCCTGACATTTAAGAGAGCACTATTCATAAAATAGGCAATAGAGCCCTGCTTTTTTCATCAGGTTGATAACAGGACATCTCAGGCAATCACCACATTCTCAATACCAAGTTACATTAGTGCAAATTAGTATATTTAGCATACAAAATCAAAAAACTATCAACCAAATATATATTATGAGACAAAACTACAAAGAGTATGTTGCATCATTTACTGAACCTTCAGCTATTATCTATACAGAGGTTCACCCAATAATGATACATTCAGTTTTCCTGAAGTTTACGAGAGCACTATTCACAAAATAGGCAACAGAGCCCTGCTTTTTTCATCAGGTTGTTACAGGCAATCATGTATGTTCAGAACATCGAGATAATAACATCAAATCATATTATATGATTGCAAAATTAAAAATACCGTATAAGGCATTACTCAGAGTCGACAAACTAGCAACCACAAAATTTTTCCAAATGATTAATCTCAATGAAGCAAATTTGAAAACAATACGCCAGGCCTCGGAGAGCAAAAGATTTCACTGGAGTATGCATTAAAAGAGCAACGTACTCAAAAACTTTAAACTTTGCAATGAACCGCTCGATTTAAATGAATTCAATGAGAAAAACAATGAAGGGAGAAAACATATTGAGCTGCTACGCTACCTTAAAATGGACTCTGAGGTCGGATCCTCGCGCTTTGCAGGCTGAGCAGAAATTATAAAATAAAAAAAATAAAAAAAAAACAAGTATCAGATTACCCACTTCTAACATTACTCCAACGCTTCAGAAATAGTGAGAAATAAACTAAATACATAGCGAATAATCAACGTAATACGAACAATAATACTATCAAACTTACACTTGGTGGGGTTATCCGGCTCCCTTGAGTACTTAACCTGTTAAGAAGACAATGAATATCAAACAGGATTCAGATACTTGGGTAAGATCGAAAAATCATAAGCATGCACATATACTAAGAAATGCATTATACCATGGCGGCGGATGCTAGTTCTCTGCAAAACTTGAGACCCTCCTGCGAGAAGAACAACGGGGGAGAAGAGTTTCAACCTTTATGGAAACAGAAACCCTAGTTGTGTAGTAGTGGGCCTTCTAATTGGGCCGGGTTTAGCAGGCCCACCTTTTTATTTATTTATTTATTACTATTGTTATTAAATTTAAATAATATATATACATGTCAATAGCATATATGATATTCAATGTATGGGTTTTTTTTAAATATTCAACCTTCGGTATACACTTTAATTTATTTTTCCTTTATTCGATTTTACATTTTCAAACAAGTTTATTTTTAAGTGGAGTAAAGTCTTTCATACTCCATCATCCCTATTCACTCTTGTTGTCACTAGATATGATCAAACACTTATTCTTGCTTTACTCGTTTTTTACTATGATTATGTTGAGAGAGTTTAAGTTGTAAAGATGAGAAAGTAAGAAAGAAAGAAAAAAATATTTATGTGTTGTTTAAATTTACAATAAATGGCTTGAAAATTGAGAATGAAAAACAATCCTTAGATTGTCAAACACTATATTTTTTAACAACAAAAACAACAATCAGAACGATCAATAGCAAGAAACGAATGTGAAGGACTCTATGTATACTTTATCGTTGCGCTAATTTCACCATTTGCATGTTTATTAAATTTAAAAAAAATATTTGTTTGTTTTCCTTTTAGACAATCTCCTTATCAAGAAGAACGTCCTTCGTAGCACCGCTCTTCTCAATTCATACTATATTTTAATATGACTCTTGTTGCTGCGTTCGCTCTAGTTTTCAGTGTTAATTAATCATAGAGTTGTCTGAGAGAGTGTTTGGTAGTTCTTTTTCACTATCCAAAATCACTTTTGCACAAAATATATGGTGTTTGACGACTTTAAAGTAATTATAGAAAAATAATAAATAATTCAAAATTAATTTTTTAATCATTGCCTCTTTAGTGATTTGTGGAAAAATAATTAACTGAAAAAGGTACCTTATTTTATATAGCTTTTTATATACCATTTTTAGTACTTTTATAGTTTTAAAATTACTTTTAGGATCAAACATAACTATTAAAAATCAAATTTAAATATATGAAATCAATTTTCAAAGTCATTACCCGACATTAATTTGACGGTTTAAAAATCAATTTTACAAAATTAATTACAACTATATTTTTCTCTAAAATCAATACTTTAACTATCACTCTCAAATATACTCCTCACAGTTTTATTAGATCAATCAAGTCAATAATAATACTTGGGAATTATTCATTTTTTAGTCCATATAAATACATTATTCCACTTAAGTAATATGATATCTCTTTAGTTTTTAGTTCATTCAAATGTGTTTTTTTTAACTGCCGAAAGAAGGAGAGCATTGTTTTGAATATGTGGATGCAAACAAAGCTAAGTATATTAAATATCATGAGTTACTTTTAAAATGGTGAAGGTAGGTGGAGTGACACTGCTCGACCATTAGCATTGAGCAACGGCATCGTTTCTAAAAAATTGAAGGAGAATAGAAGTCATACACGAGATAGTTCTCGTAATGGAAGATGACTTCGTTTTTTTACTAACATAATAAATAAACCAACATTTTAAGTCTTTATAAATCGTTCTCTTACACTTATGATCACTTCTTTAAATATACCTAAGAAGTTTAATTCAAACACGTTTTAAATTATTTTAAAAGAAATCAAGTTTTAAGGTTGACAGATTTGATATTAAGATAGCGTGTCAAATTTGCTAGTATGCCAGATTGATTAAATAATTACTTCTAGATAGGTTCGTGGAATTCAAATTATACTTTTCCTTGTTGATTATTTTTATCTACTCTTACAAAATGTTATTAAAGTTCAATATAATTTTATCGTATTTAAAGTAAACCTTGACGTTTAAGATTTATTGTACATGTTTTGACTAAAAAATCTATACTATTTATATTTATGGCTATCCTATCTATATCTATACTATATTATATATATACTAAACTATATATATATATATATATATTATATTTCCATTCTTAAAAAAGATTTTAAAACTAAATTATCTTCTTTAATTTTGAGTTATTACACTTATGCCATTTGAATAGTATTAAATTCTTAATTTTAATTTTTAAGTGATTATCTAATTTTAATTTATGTTTGCTATAGGTAGTATTAAATTTGCATTAAATAAAAAAACCGCCCAATTTATTTACTCAATTTAATTATTTTATCCAATAAAACTTTTGAATTGTTTTTGTTCATAGCGTATAAAAAGCCCACAAAGACGAGGAGTTACTTTTTAAGTTTATTAGTTATTATTACTACCTTTATTTATGTTAAAACAAAGGTTAGTTTAAATATATATATATATAAACTAATGAATTTCGTATAACTTTTAAATTTTTCATAAATTTTATATTTGTCTTTTTCATAATTTCTTTCTCTCGTATTCGAGAACTTATTCTTCTTTGTTATATGCACCATTTTTTTATGAAGATGATATATATTTTTTTATTCTTTTTAATTATAAAATATTTTAATTATTCTTCTTTTTTTTAGGATACAAATATAATTTAGATTTGGTACAGTATCATGTGTTCCGACATGTTTAGATTTTGTATAAAAATCGTATACCAAAATCGTTTAAATTTGATACAAGATAGGTTTTTCGAGCGTATGATAGGAGGTATTTTTGTTATTTCATGTTGTTGAGTTTTTTTCTTTTCAAAATTTGTCTATACAAGAAAAATATTTTCACGAATGCAAATTGTGTAACTTTCTCCTCTAACCACTATAAAAATGATTATTTTCCAACACCTACAACTTTAGGTCCGTTTGAATTGAATCACTAAAAAAATGTTTTCAATAAGTTTATTTTTTAAAAAACTATTTTTCCTACAATTTGTTTAAAATACATTTAGTGGCTTCCAAACACTTTTTTTTTTTTTAAATAACTTGTTTTATAAATTAAACACTTGAAAATGTAACCTAAACACATTATTTATTTTTTCTTCATTTTTTTCTTCTCAATGTACTATTGAAAAAATAATAAATTAGTAGGAGTTTTGAGTTTTCTTATATTATTTTTTAATTCTTTTAACTTAGCCTCTTTTTCATCTAAAATTTAAAATGAATTTTGAATCAGTGTCAAAGAACTACTTATACACCAATGTAATACTTTGACGTTGCATTTTGAACAAACGGTGGTATACTATCCATACATTTAATGTTTATACCTAAAGTGCATTTTTTAATTAGTACTAATATAAAATTGATATACTGTGAAATCAAATATTTCAAATAAAATTATAATGAAAATTTATCCCGTAACAAATCATGATCATCCAACAATATTGGTGAAATGCACAAAAATAAGTAGGGTAAGTGATATGTGATGCATTAGTTTCTTAATTATTTATATATATAGTAATTTTTAATCATACTTTTTTTATAAAAGAAATGAATGAAATATAGAGTACGTGTCTAAGGTAAGGACTTGGAAAGTTTGAAGTCGTTAATATTTTCAATCTTGTTTGTTTAGTTGGACGAGTTTGTGAGTTTTATAACTAAAAGGACATCAATTTTATATCTTATCAAACTTTTTATATTCACAATTCCAAGAGAGTCGTTAGTCGTTATATATAATACAAGATTATTATATAGATTATAATAGTTTGTGTTTGGGTATATTATTTTAATTTTGGTTATTACAATATAGAATTTTTTTAAAAAACATAATAAAAGGACTAAATATTTACACGATATAGAATAATTTTGAAAACGAAAAAAACGCAGACTTGCAATGGAAAATACAAAAAAATCATCCGTAAACATTGTACCACGATCGTTTATATTTGGAACGATTTTTTTCTTTCAAAATTCCTTTGATCTACAATCATTTAAATTTGGTTTGCCAATCTAAACGATTCAAGATCTTTTGTATTTTGGTACATGATCTTGAACCAAATATAAAAGAAAAAAATTATTATTTAAAAAATATTTAAAAAAATGGTAGAAGAATAAGAGAAAAAAAGACGATAAAAAGTGAAAAAACCACCGAGGAAGATAAGAAAAACGAAAAAAAAAAAAAACTAGATAGGATGATAAGGAAGACGATGAAAAGAAAAAAAACCTACAATATTTTTAAAAAATGTTTTAACTTCATGTCTTTTTTATTCGATTATGTTCATATATTATATTTATAAAAATTAACATTAGATTAGAAGGGTAAATTATTTTAGTTTGAACAAAAAATAATAAACACAATATTAAATAATAAAATAAATATGCTAGCAAAATGAAAAATTTTCTTTTTGATTAATTGGGAACTGTTTTCCCCAAAAAGTCCCATAAAAATTCAAAAGTGGACTCGAAGACGTTTTAATTCGTTTTTTGAAAATACATTTCTAAAGGAAATGCGTAATTGCGTATTGGTTAAGCTAAAAAGTAATACAAAGCTCCATCCACTAAATTACTAATGTTTATCCAATGCCCATATTCCCCTACTTAAAGTCTCTTCTACACAATACTTAACGCACAACACATTTGCCCGAAATCCTCTCACGCCCTTCATTCCAAGCATCCATTCCAACAACCTTCGTTTTAGTTCAACCGAATAATGGCGGACGATCACTCCGAAAAGAACATCCTCAAGAGCACCGCTCTTCTCCAGGTGCGTTCATACTAAATTCCAATCTCAACTCCGTTCTTTGTTTCACTCCGATTCCTGAACTAATTAATATATCCATATTATTCCATACACCGCATCCTGATTGCGTTAATTACTTCCCCAATTCGTTGCAGATTTTTAAATAACCTAAATCCTTGAAATCTGATTACGTTGATTACTCGCGATTACGCTACAGATTAATTAAGCTCAGCAATCGTTGTTTGAAGAAATGGCTGAATTAGTTAATTGATTGATTTGATTGCAGTATATTCTGAAAGCCAACGCCTATCCGAGGGAGCATGAACAGTTGAAGGAACTCAGGGAATCGACGTTCGAGAAATTTGACAAGTCCAAGTGAGTTTCTGACTCTTCATTGAGTAATTTGATTCGATTTCGGAACGATTTTGGATAGATTTAGTCGGATAATCATGTAAGATCAACAGAGTGGTTAATAGATTAGATCAGTAATTCTGGGGGATGGAGTTGCAGGAGTGTGATGAATGTACCGGTGGATGAAGGATTGTTTCTATCAATGCTTTTGAAATTGATGAATGCAAAGAAAACGATAGAGGTCGGCGTGTTCACTGGCTATTCGCTTCTCACAACGGCGCTTGCATTGCCCGCCGATGGCCAGGTTAAGGTTACGGCTTAATTAGTTTCCCCCTTAATTAATCTTTAGCTAATCTAATTAATTAATTTGTTGACTATATTATCTTCTATCACCATCTTGAACAAGAAAGCTTCTTGTTGTAAAATTTTACATGTTTGTACTTTTATCATTCTTCTTCTTGGTGCCGTGTTTGAACTTTTTACTTAAAAGTTTAATTTTTTAATTGTTTAATTATAAAAATAAGTCCTTAAAAACAAATAAATTATTTGATAACCAATCAAAATAGTTATTATTTTAAAAAAAACTTATGAATAATAAAAATTAGACGTATTTATGTATTTTAATTTTTTTTTTCTCGAAATAGTTAGACATAGAAACATAATCACTAAAGTCTCATCTACTAACTGCGAACCATTCTCTTTATTAAGCTTGTAAATCTATTTTCGTTTAGTTGTCTATATTTGAAGTGTTTTAAGATAAATTCTGAAAACTAAAAAAAGTTTTAAATAAATAGAGTTAGTTTTAAAATAAAGATGAAAGAGCGTAATAGACTATTATGTGTATGTATGAACTTCAACTTTATAGGTTTGTTGGAGGGATTTTCACGTAGATTGATTGATAAACAATTTTTTAAAAAGCTAGGGATTTGTTAATAATATGTTAATAGTAGAAGGTTGAATATGAATTTGAAAGATTCATTAAAAAGTTTATAGTTTAAATTTATTTAATAATTTGTGTTATGTTTATATGGAATTTGTAGATAACGGCAATTGATATGAACAGAAAATCATTCGAATTTGGTTTGCCATTTATAAGAAAGGCGGGAGTTGACCACAAGATCAATTTTGTGGAATCTGAGGCTTTGGTTGCTCTCAATGACCTCATCAATGATGTAAGTTCCTTTTTCTTTTCTCTTAGATTGAGCATTTTAAAAAGTAACAAAAATGTTTAAACTATTTATAAAAATATAGTAAAATTCTATAAAAAGAAATATTTTCTTTTTTACTTTTTTTTTTTGGAATAAAGTGGAAGCAAAAAGTTTTGCACTTCATAAAATTAAAAGATAAATTATAAAAAATAAAGAGAAAATTTCAAATTTTACAAATTTTACAAAATATTTATAATTTATATGAAATTCTATCACTGGTAGTCGTTGATATGCTATAGTGATAGAAACTATCATCGAAAGAATCTAAAGTTTTGCTATAGCTTGTAAATATTTTAATTTATTTTGTTATTTTTAAAAAAAAATCAAAAATAAAATATCTCTAAATTTTAAAAAGTTTAAAAAATGTCCTTAAACTTTTAAAAATAATAAAAGAAAAATATTCTTACTATTAGTTTGGGATAAAATCGTTAAATTTTGTTTAAAAAATATCCCAGAACTATTGAAAATTTTCATAAATATCTTTAAACTTAAAAGAATTTAAAAAAAATGCTCTATTTAATCCAATTTTTCGCCTAATTTCTTAGCATCTAAAATAAAAACAAAAACTAAATTAAAACTATAGTTTTTAATTTTTATTAATATGTTGATATTTCTATCAATATTTTCACATTTTTATGGGTTTGATATCGATAGAAGGGGTTAATCGATATTTCTATTAGATCATAAAAAATTCACGAATCACAAAAAATAAACTAAAAAAATCACAATAATATAAATATAATATAAACAATAAACATGTTTACTTATTTGAAAATAATAAAATATTTATTTACTAATTTAAATTTATTTTTTGAAACTTGGCTAAAATATAAAATTTCACATAATCTTACAAAGTTTCAAGAAACAATTCTCCTTAAAACATATTAAAACAATAACCAATCAAATAAAAAAATCACACGGATAAATCTATCACATTGTGTGTTAATAGTCAAACACATTTTTTTATTTGACAATTAATTGTTGATTACAAAAATAACTATTGATATTGGTTATGTTCGTGATCTATCATTGTGTGTTAATAGTCAAATAAATTTAAAACTATGGTTTTGATTTTGGTTGGTGAGACAATTGGGGTAAATTTTGGATTAATAAGAGTTTTTTTTTTAAACTCTTTTTAAGCTGAATGATATTTAGGAAACTTTTCAATAGTTCAAGTTTTTAAAACGTTTACCTCTAAAAACTAACTGTGAGGATATTTTTAAACATTTTTTAAAGTTTATGGATATGTTTTCAACTTTAAAAGTATGTAGGTACTTTTTTTACACACACAACAAAGTCTGTGTTTTTTTTTTATTATTTTATTTTAAAATTTAGCCTAAAATAAAAGAAGACTAGCAAAAAGTTGGATAAATAATTTAGAATAGCAATATAACTAATAGGGAAAAATACCTAAATGATGAGATCACTATCGGAAACTAATCCAACCCATGTTGGACTCGTTATTCAATAAGATTTATTTGGACTAAAAGAATATACAATTCGAATAGTTGAGTTGGATCTAAAATTACCTAAACCAAACCCCTAATATTTGGTATGATAATTACTGGTTTACAAATTAATGGAGAATAGTTTGATAAAAATTACTTTACTTTTTATCAAAGAAATATGATATTATTGTTTGTTTGAAGCAGGGCAAAGAAGAGTTTGATTTTGCATTTGTTGATGCAATGAAATCAGAGTACATAGAATATCACGAGTTGCTTCTAAAATTGGTGAAGGTTGGTGGAGTAATAGCCTATGATAACACATTGTGGTTTGGATCAGTTGCGTTAAGCGACGACGAGGTCGATGAACATTTGAAGAAATCCAAAGTTTCTATACAACAATTTAATGCTTTTCTAGTAAATGACCCGCGCGTGGAAATAGCTCTCCTCTCCATTGGAGACGGTGTCACTCTCTGCAGGCGCATCAAATAATTTAGGTCATCTTTCTTTTTTATGGTTATAAAGAAAAACGTGGATGATGTTTGATAATTTTGTGTATTTCGTTGCGTTCTTCAATCGTAATAACATTTAGAGGTCTACTTAATTCTATTAAAATTTATAATCAACAAACGCATGTTGATTGACGAATTGAATCGTTTAATCGAATTTTGTGTCTAAAAATCGTATTTTAGCATTACAACTACTACTACTCTTACTAAAAATGTTTAACTTGACACTTTACTGCTAATGTTTGGTAGGTAAAGATGCAACGGTAACTATAAATTTGACATCTTTACTACTACCATTATCACTCGGTAAAGTTTTTTTATAAATATATCAAATTTAGTTTGAAAAGGTGCAGTGACAAATTGAGAAATAAGTGTAAAAAGCATATGGACCAATTATTGAAACTCACAAATTGTGACTGTGCCATTTAATTTTGATATTGGTCCTTTAATATTTTATTTATTATCAAACTATAAAAGTAAAAAACATCTTCTCATTTCAATTTAACTTAAAACTTAAATCTAATTGAATCTTATTTTCGCCGTCCATTAAATCATTCCTAAATTCAAACACAAAGTATTATAACTTATATTTAAAATAGTGATCAACACCTTAAACACAATATAAGAATCACCGACAAAAGTAACAACCTAGCGCCCAAACGATCATTCATAAACAACAAAAGCTACACATCAGTAGTACCTAATTAACCTTCTCTCTCCATATGAATAGTGTAGATGTACATTTGATTTGGTTTGTAATATCATATTATAGAGAAAGAATAAAGGGCTAAATCACTGCAAAGAGGGGAATCCCAAGTCTAAAAAAGGTTATTTATTATTATTCTTCAACCTTTTTCCAACTCAACTGGCTGGTAACAACATCAACTTACAGTAGAATATTCACTATTCAGTGATTGATTGAAGCTTAGGAATTGCATAGTTGGAAAAGAGATATATAAACAAAAAGTTAATACTAACTTTAGAACAACATTTCACCACTTCATCACAGCAACTCCTCCAGCAGCTTTGGTTTTTTGAATGATATCATTTGCTTCTTCCTTGGTCACCCCTTGTTTAAGAATTGCAAGTACTTTCTCAACCAAATATTTTGCCTCCTTTAGACCCAGCTTCATTATTTCTTCAATTTAATGTCAGTGAGAATTATTGCAACATGGAACAAAGAACGTGAGGAACGTGAAAACAGTTGGTATTTAAAATATGATAGAACTCGGATATGTTTAAAATATAAAAGATAATGGACATACAAGATAAACCAAGTGTTCAAAATACGCGTAGACGCTCTTGATCTTGAGATCGCTAATAAACCCTAATTCACTCACCAAATATCGAACATCCCCCTTCTTCTCGACCCACTACATGTATGATCAAATTTCACTTAACAAACTACTTAACTATTTACTAATACTCTTAATATTCCTCCAATATCATCACTATTAAAATCCCTGAAGAATACATTAATCTAATTAAGGACAAACTAGGCCAATGATTTGTAGGACGCAATTAGTTTTAGCTGTTATTAAGTTATAAACATCTCTCCCTCTCACTTCCTCTCCAAATCGTGAAGCAAGAAACGAACAATTCTAACATAAAATTGAATAGAAGTATTAAGCATTGCTTGGGACGCTAAGTTGAGTTCTAAATTAGTTTGGAGTTAAAGAAATTGTGTTTGGAGTAGAAAGTTGTTTAATCTAGAGTTAGGAAAAAATAGAGAGAGGTTAAGAGAAAGAGGGGCTGATAGAGTTTCTTCGTAAATGTGCAACTTCATAGGTCGTTGGCCAAACGCCTCTATTAACATAGATGAAAAGCAGAGAGCAAAATATCAGAAGTTAATTCACATTTATAAAAACCTAAGAATAGATTTTAGAATGTTACCAGTTAAAGCTTTGAATTCTATACTACTATTCTCCAAGAAACCAAGTTGGCTCCTGCTCTTCCTTATCTGATCAAATTGTTCGTGGCATTCCAAAACCTCAGGGTGGTCTTCACTCTTCTTTTGAAGCGAGGATATGAACCCTGTGGCAGATTCTGATTCTGTGGACCAAGGTCTCAGTGAAAGTGATGGTAAATGACTATCAAGAAAAATATTTTGAGAATGTAAAAGTCGTCTTATTTTATAGAAGAAATATGAAAAAACCTAAAATAAAAGGTGGATTCTTGATTTTCTCGATAGACAATAAACACCAAGATAATATATTAGTTGAGTAGCAATAGCCATCAAGAAAAAAATTTATAATTTTAGATTTAGGATAAGATCATGACAAGACCCCATCAAAAAAAATAATATATCAAGAAAAAACTATTTTCCACGAAGCACGAAATTTGAACCATCGTTAACTGGTTCAGAAAACACGACATTCATCTATAATATTATTAAAATCTTTACTGTTTTTTTTCTTCAATTATTACTTTATATTTATCAATAATATAATATTACTTTTTTAAAAGTTAACTGGAGTAATTATAATTAAATTGAAATAAGTGACTTTATCAAAATTAAATCAGTTATTATGTTTAACTTTAATGAGTCGAATTAAAAGTTTGTAATTGAGGATTTTTAAAATTTGTAGAAGATGGTCAGTATGAGGTTAACTCAACTGACACTATGTAAACAATAGGTCATAGGTCATAGGATCAAATTCCCATGCATTTATTAAAACTCATCAAATCAAAACATTTTCCTCAACTATCGTTTCAAACAATGACATACTTTCATTTGGCAAAACCAACTAAAAATATACAATACACTTTCAGTCAAAGATGCTTTCTAATAGGAAAGCGTTTAAAACATCCAAAACAATGTCAACGTTTTATAGGTTACAAAACAAGCTTTCGAACATACTTTCAAACGTTCACGAAGCAGAAACTACCTACCTCATCGACAATTTTATGATTCCTAATCAGAAAGCCAACACCTTAAACACATTGATCAAGTGTTATAACTTAGTTCAAAAATCTTAATTAGCATTGAGAGATTTATCCAAAATCAACCATAAACCTTAACTAATCCGCCTAAGTTAACACGAAGCTACAGATAACAAACTTCCATAACAAAACTGATCTAATACACTTAACCCACACATTTTTCAATTTAATTCCCTACAATATTGTTAAAATCACACACCCACACCTAGCCACACACCGACCAGATGCACGCATCCTTACCCCATACCCCCACACACCGAATATGAAATTTTGATATGAAACACAAAGTAAGAAATTTTGACGTGAAACATTAGTAAAAACTAAATGGTTAAGTAAGAAATTTAGAATCTAGATGTGAAGCATACAGCTTCAAAAGTTTTGGAATGTAGCATTAATTAATTTGCTAGGCACTATTATTATACACATCAATGAACAACCAAATTAATTTGAAAGATGCTAATTATTGTTTGTCTATGGGTTCCCGATTATAGACATAATATCTGGTGACTTGTTATTTTGTCCCTTTTAAGTAGACTTTTATAAACTTTATTTTAGCAAAATAAATAAATAAATAAACAAACAAACATAGATTAATTTCTGTTTTTGTTCGTTTAATTTTAATAAATTTTAAATTTAGTGTCTACCACTAATTTATGGTTGACTTTTTATATAAAAGACGATATTTTTACTGTTAGCTTGAAAAACACATTCATGTATTTTATTTTCTTACTTGAAAACTTTATATTATTTAGTTAATTTTGATAAAGGAAATATAGTTACGAGATGAAATTATAAAATTAAAAGTGAAGAGCAAAATAGCAGTTTAACCGATTAAAAAAAATGTTCAATTGAGATAATGAGCAAAAAGATAGGGTGACGATAAGCATGTGAACGGAGTAAGACTGCTAAAAAACTTTTATGAATAAGAAATGATTAGGTGCACATACGTCTTTTTTCTCTTTACTTTTTCACCACACAAAAAAATTGAATTAAGAAATTTTTTTTTTTTTAAAAAATAAAACAAATCTCATTTACAACACTTTATTAGATGGTGTATTGAGATAGGTGCATCAAGGAAGCACCCAAAATTTTCTATTTAGTGATTACAGAAATATCGAAATAAATATAAAAGAAAATTATAATTGATGACAAGTTTATGAATAATAATTAAGTATATAACAATATTTTAAAAAAAATGCAAATATAGCAAATTCTATCGATGATGAACTCTTGTGGTATAAATGATAGAACAATATTTGCAACATAATCTATTAATGATAGACTTTTATTATTGATAAACTTTGACATATTTTGCTATATTTACAAACTTTTAAAATGTTATTATATATTTAATTATTTTGAATTTAATGGTTATATATGGTAAAATTATACTAAATAATTTCTACATATTGAATTTATTCAATTTCATCCACAACACAATTAGAGAAATCACTTTCCATCTTTCTGGCCCCGTTTCACCTATCAATTTTATCGTTTATTCAATTTCATCAGCAACACAATTAGAGAAATCTCATTCAACTATTTTTTTTCACTCCCACATTTTATATTTTTCATATACCTACATAATATACTATATATTTTTTCACATACCCTAATTTGTTGACCGAAAACTACATAATATACTATATATTTTTCATATACCCTAAAATGTTTTCGAAGCATGAACTACATAATATACTATATATTTTTCATATACTCTAACAAGTTTTGTATATAACCATAAACCCATACTCACCGGAGAAATTTGAAAAAGATGAACGAAATAAGAAAGAATGAACAAAGAGAGAAATCAAACGGAGGGAATAGTTTTTTAACAAAATCACCAAAAGAAGTATAATTATATGATAATTTTGATTATAATATTACCATAATAGAATCAATCACATATCATATTTACATAGGATATCTAATAAATGCAAATCATGATCAACTTTTCTTATTTCAGTTTTCTATTTTTTAATATATTATTAATAATAAAGATTAGTAGTTTGGTCTTTTGGACTCTACATTCGTGTAAAATTGAAGTTCATAAATACATTTATAAAAAAATTGACAACATTAAATCAAACTTGTAATAAAATATCCTATTTAGGCTACATCAGTTAAAACCCCTATTTACAAATCATTCCAAATATAAAAATTTAGAAAATGACCTAATCTTATATATTAACGTACGGCTGAAAATTTCCCACGGCAAGGCCACGTGGCATAAGTGAGATTCATAACCCTAAATTACAACAACCGTTGCTGTGTGTTTCGTTTTTTCTTATTCCTCCGTTTTTCATGTAACTTTGGATGCTTTCGGTCGGGGCATTTTTCCGACAGATTCCTTCATGCATTTAAAAATAATCAATCCAATAATTCAACATCTTTTCCAATGAATAATCCTCCATTTTAATCTTACGTCAAAATTAATCTATTATATTATGCTTTCTACTCTATACTGTTTTTTTAATGTAATCTGCATTTTAAAATTTATGGGGATCTAAACTTCTACGTAGCAAACATTAATGAAACATTTTTTTTCTACATGTGAAGTGAAAGATTCGATATCTTTGATCATATCAAAACCCTATTAAAAATGTCGGAAAATTTGTTAGTTCTATAAAATATCATTCTCTACTTTGTTTACAATGATATTTTTCCATTGAATATAACGAAAGTGGGAAAATAACTTTAGAAAAAGAAATAGAATGGAATATAAAATTTGCATTAATGAATATTTGTGAATTTCATATTAATATTATTGTTGGGTTTCATTCTATTTCTAAAATCACATTAACAATATGACTCACAATAAATTAAGATAATATATACGAACAAAGTTTCATACATCTGTAGTATACAAAAATTTCAAATTGTTATAAAATATTTTGATTTGCTTGTTCCATGTGAGCTTTCAAAATGTTGTTGTATAGGTAGTTGAATCTTTTTCTCACATGTAAGTCGTCTCTATTTTTCTAGGAAGTGTTTGTATATTGAGATTGTTGTGTTGATTTTAGAGACCAACCTATTTAAACTATATTTAAGCGTATTTTATGATCATATAAAATATTATTTACTAGAAAAAACAAACAATTAATTGATGTATTTATACTTTGTTCTTGCAAATTATTCTACATGGTTGTAAACATGTGTGGTTTTATCTAGTTAATAGAATAAAAAATATATAAATTATTCACATTAATGAAATAGTCTAAAAGAAAAAAAAACTTTTACGAACTAACAATACAAAAGTTTTCCCGATAAACCTTTGATTAATAATTTTAAAGTTCAATTTAAATATGAAACAGACTCTCTACTTCGACTAGGGATGAAAAGTTATTTATCTTATGAATTCGTTTGTTCGTGAAAAATTAAAAAAATAATATTTTACATGTTTACTTTTTGAAAAATTGTCAAAAATAGCAAAATGAACTAAATATTTACCTTCCATAATTCATTTCGTGCTTTTATCTATGAAATATAAATAGTTTGTTTCTTTTATTGATTTTTGAAAAAGAAAAACCATGTTTATCAATTATTATATCAACTTTCATCTTTATTTCTATCTTAGTTTTTATATATATATATTATTAAATTTTCGTCGTTCTAGTCTATAAATCTGTGTTATATTTTAATCTCCATACTATTAAATGTATAAAAGTTATGTTAATTGATTTTTCTTTTTTCAAATAACATTATTCAAACGACTGGACAAATATATTAAACAAAACATTAATAGTTTATTTACGTAATAATTTTCTTATTGTACACTAATTATTTTTATTCAAGTATAAATAGCAACATCTTAATACTAAAATCAAACCATCGAGAATTGTTGAAATACCATTTTGGTTCATGAAGACAATTCGTTGGAATAAATATTAAATTTAGTCTATGCTAATGATTTGTTGGAGAGCATGTGTTATAGGTGAAATTGGACATGAAAAAAGAAAAACAAACAACAATAAATTGAGGATGGAATGGATTTGAGCTTATACAAATATAGTAACAATTAACGAAGTGTATTAATCGAATTAATCACAACTTATTCAAATTGGAAAAAAAAAGATACATACAATGATTGAGATGAACTTTAGGTCAACTCTCCTACAACTACGTCATTATCATTTCAATTAAAGTAAAAATGTTTTCCTTTTTCTATAACTATGTAATTATCGCTTCACTAAATATTAATTTGAAATATTCAAAGTTAATGTAGGTTAATCGAATTATAACTATAATTTAAAATACATATTTTTAATTGTTTAATAAAGTTTTAGAGGATGATCGAAAGCAAGTAGTAAATGAAAATCAAAGTTAAAAATGTAAAATCTTGAAACCTAGAGATGAACGTGAGAAAATTAAAATCGTATCCAATTGAAAATTGGAATTAAAAAAATAAAAATAAAAGGAAAGGAAAAACTATTTTTCTATGGAAATTTGTTTGAAAATACAAAAATGTTATAATCTCATTTGAAAGTCTTAAAATTGTATTATTTAAATTTCTCTATTGGTTTCTCATAATCTCATTTCAGTTGCTGTTCGTCGGAGAATCGTTGAGATTATCGGGCGTTCGGTGGTGAGATGAGTTTGGTCAACACTCACAGAAGCTCTGCGCCGATTCGTTCCCTCTCTCCTTCTTCATCCTCCATTTCCCGTTGCTCTCACACTTTCACTTCCTCTTCTGGTAAGAATCCTCTCTCTCAACGCTTCTTCTCTATTTGTTGTTCTTTACGCTGTTTCTTTCCTTTATTACTGTCTCATCGCCACCCCTTACATTGAATAGAATCGATACATTTTCTCTTGTTTTTCAGTTCACCTAACCAACTCGTGAACCGTTTTACTGAACAGATTTGTAAACTTCGTTCTTCTTATTTGTCGAGGTTTTCTGGAATACTGTGGTTTTGTGGCTAATTTTGAACTTAATTAGAGAAATCAAGGGCCTACTACATTTCTTTGAAGAATGAAAGAATGCTGGACTTGGTTTTTGTAATGAATAGGTGTGATGAAATGAGATGTTTAACGCTCCATTACGTAACCGTTTTGGTTTTTGAAAATTGCGCTTATGAACTCTACTTCTTACATCCTATTGGTTTCTTTGTTTTGTTGTTATTTTTTTGCGTGTTTTCGAAATTCAGTCTGGTTTTGAGAATTAAAGTTGGAATTTGGAATTTGTTTTGAATTTTAATCTTTACTCAAGAAAGACAAAAACCATGACTAAGGAATGGTAAGAAAAGAAGCCAAACCAAATGGTCATTAAATGGGATCCGAGTTATTCTGCGGCACTTCATAATCCTTTAGAAACGAGCCATGAGGTGAAGGTTTATTGCCTATTCAGGTAAAATCAGTACGTATATTTAACGATTGCTACTTTGGATCCTTTTTGAATAATGCTTACATGTATGCTGTTCTACGCATTCACATCTCATTCTTTGTAACGCATCAGGACTAGGACTAGGATTCGGAATTTGGATTTGGCAATTGATGGTCTCAACATTCCCCACGACCCGACTATAGCATTTTTGCTTGTCTTAAAAGACTTATTCGAAAGAGTGAAAGTTATCCCCACAAACTAACATGAATTCTTTCAGCAACTTTTGTTCTTACATGCATCATAGAAAAATTCTCGAGAGGTCATCCAATGCACCTTTAATTTTAAAGTTTTTATGATTGAGCCACCAAAAAAGAAGGAAAACATTGTTGGTATAAGTATAACTTTCGATTCTTCTAAGCTTTTCTTAATCATATTTTTACGTCCTCAAGATCTCTCTTATTTGGAATGTGATATCGGTTCATTCACTTGCCTTCCTAAACTCATAACGTTACATTCTTAATGTATGATCCCTGGCAACCTCGTTTTAAAACACCATTAAACTTGGCCTTCTTTGAGGATAACGGCAAGTTTCAGTCAGATGCACACAAAACAACCTCAACTGATACTGTGGGTTTTTTTTCTTCTATAAGGCTGGTTGTTATTATTAAGAACAGAGAGAGTAAGTCATACTTGAACACTTTATTGAATGATATAGAAGACACACATATAACCAAGTACAAGTTGAATTAAAATCAACGAATAACTAACTGATATTTTTACTCTAATTGATCTTACAAATATTTCCAACCCCCACCGATTGGCTTTTCTTTATGAAAGAGGGGAATGAGAAAAATGGAAAATGAGGTAGAACCTAGAAAGGCTGGATACTCTTTTTCCATGTTACTCAGTGATAAATGGGAAAAGTAATCCTCCACGAGCATAGTAAAATCATCGGGACTGGTTTCTACTCAAGTTGCTGTTATGATTTCACTCAAGTGGGTTCACAAGTCAAGTTATTTAAGTTTTATTACATTCAGGATTGAGGGACAGCAATGCATGTATTCAAACTGCAGAAAGGAAATGGCTGATTTAGTGGAAATAATTTTAAGTCTAAAGCTTAGATTTTTTGAATCTAAATGATTTAATGTGCAGATTATGTTACGTGTGGAACACCAACTTGGATTGGGAAGGGAATCACTTGCATCTGCTTCAAGCGGCAGGGAAGTTTGGAACGAATTTGTATCAACCTGACTCCTGTACAGGCAAGCAAATAAAAAAACTGTCAAATTGATTGGGGTATGAAGGGGAAGTTGTAGAGATATAAACCATAAAGTTATCACTATCATCGTGGATGCAATTATGGTTGAATTTACATTGATCATTGACATTTTGTTTCTGTTTTTGTTCTTTGCTGGCTTTTACTTGCAAGTAATGTTTTAAAAGGTCAAAGGTGGCCTTGATGCCTTTTTTCTTGAAGAGGCGAGGCGCAACCCTCGAATTGAATTAAAACTCAATCGGTATAACCAAGTATTGCCAAACTTGGCAGTCATATAAAAGTGTAAAAAAAAGAAACACCCCTGCAATTTTTACTAAATAAATAGTTTTAAAAGGATACTATTATCATTAATAAGATTTATTTATACAACTTTTTCTTAGATGTTCTTGAAGTCACAGCAGAAAAAATTGCGATAGTTCAAATGTCACAATTTGAATCTTTATATTTTGTAAGAATGTGACAAATCAACATTATTTTTCTAAGCATTAGGTGTGGTCTAGAGATTTTAAACCTCGGTGCGTTTTCACAAAGGCATAAGCTTCTTATGATTCAACAAACGCTTAAATTTCAAGGCTGAAAGTTAGAGCCTTAAGCCTCCATATCTTTTTAAAACATAAGTTGCAACTTGCAACTTAGGTACTTCGTGCTTGCTGGGTGGATCATGCTGCTTAGAAGTTCCATCTTTTTGTGATGTCACTGTCACACAGTGTCATTGCTATGTTTGAAAAAGAATACACTGTAAACATTTGGTCTCAGATTTTTATTGGAGAAACAAATTTATGAAGTGGGGCTAAGTTAACAGAAATCACAACAATCACACACGTTCCTTAAAAATAAGATGTTTCCTCCCAATCGATAATTTTCAAGCCAACTATACATGTACTGTGAGTACTTTAACTTGATGAAAATCAGTGCATTGTTGATTGCCTTAGAATAACATTTACATTCACGATCTCAGGAAGATAGGTTAAGAAGATTAAAGCACCGCATGAAGGTCTACTTTGATGGTTCAAGAATCGACCACCAGGTTTGCTTTTTTGGTGGAAAAATAAGCACCCTTTTACACATTTCAGTTGATCTTATTTAGACTTCAATTGGAAATCTCTTTTGTAATTCGCCTTTTGGCATTGGCGTTTCCCCAATTTCATTTATCAATGAAAGGTTTCTTATATATCTATGTTTGTATGTATGTAAAAGGCCACGAGGTTTTATTATATTCTGAAATTTGGTGCCTTGGTTTATTACTCAGAAGATTCCTCAACTTGAGTTCATATCTGGAATAGCTTCTAAATTATTTGTAACATTTGCTTCTAAGGTCATTTTACATAATCTTTATGTTATTAATTCAATGTCAAACCTTGCTTTTTCGAATACTTATTGTGAAATTTTCACCAAGGACAGGAGGCTTTAAGAGCTCTGTGGTATGCAGCTTATCCTGGTCAAGAGCTTCAAGCGTTGGTATCAGATCAATGGAAGGAAATGGGATGGCAGGGAAGAGACCCGTCAACTGATTTTAGGTTGTTATTTTGCTATATGAGTTGAGGACTGCTTGTTTATCTCTTGTATTACCTTTTGGCTCGTTATCTCATTTTCATTGCTCTGAAAAGCTTTTACCTAATCCAGAGGAGCTGGATTTATATCTTTGGAGAATTTGTTGTTCTTTGCAAAGACGTTCTCAGTAAGATCCTCAACTTCATTTGACAAAAAAAAAAAAAAAAAAAATCTTTTGTTTCTTTTCTTCTGAATGGGTCAAAGAGTTTATGAGCTTCATTAAAAACTCAGCATAGGTCCCTGAGTCTAACATGTTATTATGCTTTCACTAACCCTACTTGTCGTTTTATTGTTTCAGACATCTTTCCAACTTCTGTTGAGAAAACAAGGAGGAAAGCCAGCTGCTTGGGAATACCCCTTTGCTGTTGCTGGTGTAAATATCACATTTATGATCATGCAAATGCTTGATTTAGATGCTTGTGAGTAGCAAATCCATTCATATGTACTGTTCTACATATAAATATACCATATTGGCTGCAATACTCCAATATTAGAGCTTCATTTTTATGGTGACTCTTCAATTATAGGAAAGAGAACTAATGCAACTCACCCTTTTCAAATGCAGCAAAACCAAGGACTTTTATCAGATCGGTTTTCTTGCAGATGTTGTCAGGTATAATCTTTAAACTAAGAAGCACAGAACACTTTAGTTTGGCTAATGTGCTTGTGTCTGTGTCTGTGTCTGTATACACTTGTTGAACACTTATCAAGACAGTAATTTTTGAGCGAAAAATATTAAATTATTTTTTTAAGTATACAAATGCATCAACTCATTTACTTTGAATTTTCATCCATATAAAGTGATAAAGTGATATATATTTTTAAAAATGTATATTCTAATAAACGTGTCCTTACCATGTGCGTGTTCAAGATTCTTTAAAACTGATGTGTCAGAGTATCACAGTGTCTATGTTATATTGTGTCTGTATCCGTGCTTCTTAATCTCTTAATGTAATTCCTCTAACGTGTCAAGTTTGACTTGGTTGGTACGGTATTTTCTGATATCAGAGAATGAATGGGCATTTGACTTGCTTTACTGCGTCGCGTTCGTTGTTATGGACAAACAATGGCTGGAGAGAAATGCTACCTACATGGAGTTCAATGTAAGAATAAATCAACGCTCAACTCAAGCTTATTCACTTCAAGAGTTGATTCTTTTTAAAATATAAAAGAAGAAAAAAATCTCTCTGCGAATTCTAACTCATATTTACATTTCGATGTTCATGTGAGATCTACTTATTTAATAGTTATAGCATAAGAAAATCAATAAAAATGAATAATCGAACTATCCATTTGTGGTAGGATGTGTTGAAGTCCACCAGAGCTCAGTTGGAAAAAGAACTTTTAATGGAGGATGTATTACGCATTGAAGACATGCCTTCTTACAACCTTCTTCTAACATTAGATTACAGGTAGAATAATCTGTCACACCACTCTCAATGAGAGGGTTAATTAAAGTTAACTATGTGTGTGTATGTATTTACGTAGTGCGCTTTATATAGTTATATATCTACAAGTCAAAATTATTATTTTGATCTATATACTTTGAAGTTTGTTCAATTTTAGTTTTTCTATTAGGATTTTTACTTTAATTTGTTTCCCTATGTCTTGTAATGGTTATGACATGAGGGAACACGATCGAATCTACGATCAACAAATTGCTTAGTGATTGTATTTGAAGATCATGTGGGACCCACTTTTTAAAATATATTTTTGAGCCATTTTTCAAAAATTTCCCTAGATATTGTTACAATTTATCATTATTGTTATAATAAGAAAACTATTAATTTGTAGGTTATCGTTGTAGTTGTAGATTATGAACCTATTAATGGTAATGGTAAGATTAAGTTAATCATTCAATTGCAAGTTCAAAGTAAACGGATGCCGTTATTGTTGCATTAGGAGAAATAGATTATGCTTCCGAAATGTCCAAGTACACACAATCAAGAGAAATTCAATTGCGATTATAATTGAGACTCCATTGTGATTGATTCATCAATATAATTTTATTACAGTTACATCAATTTTGATCATGGATTGACAAAAACAATATAAATTTAAGATTTATTGAGCAAATTTCAAAGTATATAAATCAAGATATTAGTTTAACGTATTTTTTGTTTGTATGATATTTTAGCTTTGAGAGAAGGGAAAAAAGCCCTAAGAACCCTAAGACGTAACCGTGCTAATCTAGTTGATGTTCTTTGTAATGTGACAAATATTAGCCCAATAAGGGACCAATGTTTTCCTATTAATGAGAAGTTTAGATTAATAATCAAGTAAGTTTTCTTACCTTCAAATTAAATCGTGGATTCTATTATTAGTATTTCTATTTATATTTGACTAAGTTGATGATATTTTTATGTTTTACCGATGCTCATAAAATATTTTGGAGATATCTATGAATATTCAATGTCGATGTTGAACCGTTTAATTTAGTAATATATCAACATATCAACAAATATTTTCATCCTTAATTAAACACATATCAAATTTTTGTCCCAATAGGTATTTGTACCTAATAGATCATTAAATTTTAAACATGAATTCTGAATTTGAACATTTTTTTTAAAGAAAAGTTTAATTTAAGTAGAATTTGATTATCAACTTTTGGCACTTTTTTTTTCTTCTTCCTAATTTTATTTTTATTTCCATTATGTTTTGAATTGTTTTTTTTAATTTTTAATTAAAATTGGGTCTATTTGTTTTTCAATTAATTTACTTACATTTAGTTTTTTTGTTTGCTACATAATAATTGATATTGTTTTTCTAAACAAAAAATATTTAAAACAATAAAAGGAACCTAATGAGAAGTTTATTTTAAATGGGTATATACCATTGGTTTGGTTCGATATCGATTTGAAATTTTAAACCATTTTTTTCTTCAAACACAAATCAAAATATCCAATTTTAAACTTAAAACGAAACCAAACTAAATTGTTAGATCGATTTTGATTGATTTGATATTTATTTTCGTTGTTTCACAAATCCAACTAAAACATAAAAAAGTCGTTTTTGGTTAAAGATTATATATTACTTAAGGTTATAATAACCAATCCTTAATAAAAAACAATTGAAAATCTCTAATTAGCTATAAACAATACTTTAAAATCCTTGTTTTGCTCCACTATTTAGTACTTGATATTCATCATTTTAAAAAAAAACTTCTACCGTATTTACTATTTTATTCTCAAACTAAAATAATATACACCACAAAGCTAAGATAATCCACTCCAAAATTATTACAAATCAACTATCATAACTTACTTATTATATGATACATATTGTGATTTTTGGTTGACTCAATCTTGGATGTAATTATAGTTTAAAAAAATTAAAGAGAGATTTTGAATTTTTTTTTTTAAAAAATAGTAGATTTTATAAAATATTTATAATTTATAGCAAATTTTATCTTTGAAAGTCATATCAATGCTACATTGATGAAGACTATCAATTATAGAATTCAAAATTTTGTTATAATTTGTAAATATTTTAATTTATTTTTTTATTTTAAAAAATGACCCAGTTGGAAATAGTTTTTCTTTTTTCTTTTTTTTTTTTTTTAATTTTTAAATAATAGGCAGAAAACAATTATTTATTTGTATAATTTAAATTGGTTACGAATTCAATTTTTATTTTTTCACGTTTTTTTCCCACGTTTCCCAACTGCGAGCAGAAACCATCGGCAAAGCCGCTTGGCGATTGCACCGAACAGTCTTCTATCGTTACACTGTATGCTGATTCTTGTCCATGGAAGAATTTCAGACGAAATGCAAGAAGTTTTAAGTATTAGTTATGGAGTTTTCTTTAGTTTCACAACACATTGATCGCCGTTCGCTCTTCGGAACTCTCTATTTGGTATTGTTCTCTCTCAACGCCTATGTTCTTATTCCTTTTTTGGTTCATATATGTTACAAATTGACTATAATTTTTCAGCCTGCTGCTACGAACACAACAGCAATTTTTTAATTAAATTTTCTTGTGATTTCCAATTGTCATCACCAAATTTGCCATTATAGAATGAGTGAATCCAACACGAATCTGGACTTAATTTTCACAGCCGTTTGTTAGCTTCTACTTTCGGTTGATTTAAAAAGCTTCTCATAATTTGTCTACCACACACGTTTTGGTTAAACGAAATGGTGTGGGACGTTTTCCTGATAATCGGTTCTGTGAATCAGAGGCTTGTACTTTCTACTGGAGAAGAATTGGTTGGTTGATCATGTGGTTTGGATTTTTGGCTGAGACAGGAGCGTTTGGTGCAGTACAGGTGCGATGGGATCATATAATAATGCATATAAGTTTTCTCTCATTATTTAATACAAAACTTTTTGTTCCTGTAATTATTTTATTCGTGCATTTTCGTTGCTCTGCATCTATCTGGACTCGTTTGTATGATTTTTTTTCTTTTGTAAGCTGTTAACCAACAATTTTTTTGTGCTCATGTTGTCATTTGAAATTGCAATAGTCTATCGTGGAATGCAATTGTAGATCGGCATAGCATATTGTCTCCATCTTCTTGACTTTTAATATATTTCCATTTTTTTCATCTGAACTTCTGCTTTATGATTTACATATTCTCCATTGAAATAGACATATCATTAACCTCTCCCCTTCAATAAAGAAAAGGCAAAAAGAAGAAAATAAAAGAAGATATGGACAAGGAGAAGTTTTTTTTTTTCTCTCTCTCTCTCTCTAGTTGTGGCATTAGCATTATATCCTCACGGCTTCCCATTCCAGATGTTGAAGTTTAAGACAATGAGCTGAAGATGACCTAACTGATGAGTAGTTTGTTTACAATATATTTAAAAAGCGAATCTTCGAAATTAAAAAAATAAAAAATAATATAATGATTAAAATTCTTCCAAAAAAAAAGTACTTTGTTATGATATTTTTCTTTTAACAATTGTGAAGGTTTCATTTTAAAATATTACCTTAAGAACATACCAAAAACATTAGAATCCTGCTTGCTCACGAGTATCTATCCTGTCAATGAATGGACGCATAAATAAATGAATTTTCTGGCTCCTCTTTTAAAATTACCGATCTTCAGTCTTCACTAGTGTTGGGAATGTGACCAAATCACACATCAACTAGATAAGTGAAGACAACTTATTAGATCTTTTGGGTGGTTTCAAAAGCAAAACCTAGGACTTAAGGGAACAATATTATACCATTATGAAGAATGTGAAGGATTTGTCTTTGACTAGTGTATTAGATGGATGCCCTTGATCTAGCCATGTTAGATGAATCCTCAAGTGAGGTGAACCTTGGGAGATGTGGGCATGGTGTGATCTTTGGTTGAGCTTTGTTGGATAGACGATATGCTTTGCTTTAGTGAGGAGGAGTTGGCTTGGATAAAAGTTAGATGAAAGATGACTATTTGAGAGGAGACTTTGTGATACTTTTTTGAGGAGAGGGTTGTTGGGAATGCGACCAAAGTTCTACCTAGGCCAGAAAAGGAAAAGATCATGGGGTATGGTGTCTTTTGTTTTGGGTGGTTCCAAAAGCAAATGGAGCTTATATTCAAAATGGACAATATCATATCATAGTTGAGATATGTGGAGTGTTGTCTCTAACATTTAGTATTTACAAATGATGAGCAAACGTTAGTATATTTGATTGTTATCTGGTTGATGGGTGCCCTGGTAAATCTGTTGCTTGTGTTCTAAAGGAAACTTTTATGCATAGCTAACCTAACTGGTCAATAATGGATCCAGGGAACATTTTATTGCCAAGAGCTGCAGTTGGTAATGTCCCCAGAGAGATATGTTGTCAAAGAAAGTTGTTTGTTATTTATTATTTATTTTATTCAAATGATATACGTAAATGTTAGCATACAGTAGTTTTAAATTACGTATGGAACAAGAATATGGAATGAAAGTAGCCATTTGGAAAAATATCTAAAAAATAATATAGAATTTAGTATCTGTAAATATTATTTAAATAACAAGATAATACTGAGGCACGATGTGCTACAAAACGTGATTAGATTTCATTTTTCATACTTCACTGGTTGATTCACTCATTGTTTTATTGAGAGCACAAAACCACTCATTGGTAATAATAGGTTAGAGACGTTTATTTCTAATGGTCCTGTTGGAATTCTTTCCTTTTTTCTAGATATTTTCCTTGTTATAATCTTAGAATAATTATGGGAATGTTTTCCTTATTTTCCTAAATGTTTTCCTTTTTTATTCCATTGTATACTCTATTTATTCTCCTTTGTACCTATTGTTTTATTCATTAGAAAATAATAACAACAAACAATCGTGGTTTTTCTCCCGGTACTCGGGTTTCCACGTAAATTTGTGTGTGCTCTTTGTCTCTCCTTTCAATAGGTCCCACATTACATCTTCTCCTAAAGAATGAAGCTGATTATTAAATAAAATTTCGAGGGGCGAGCGGTTTTAAGTGCTTTTGTTTTTAACCACTGTGGGTTGGCTTAGTGATAAATAAAAGGCTTGAGTTTGATAAAGGGACAAGAGGAAATATGTCTAATCCATGATGAACACTTAGAATTTAATATTCTATGAGTTTTCTTAACACCAAAATGGTGGATTGTACTGTGAGATTAGTCGAGATATGCTTAAGCTAGCCCTGACACCCACAAATATATATTAAAGAAAAGTGATTTTGTTTCTGTAAGTTTAGCTTCTTTTCTCACTTCAAACCTCCCCACTTTTTTCTTCTTGAATAGTCCTGATGCTATTCGCTGTACTTGATACTTGAGAGGATAGACAACTTTCTGTTATATATTTCTTGTGAAAGTATGCTTTTACTTCCTGCCTTACTAGGGACCGAGATTGTGATCGTTTGTTCTAGTTTTGTTGCAAAGAAGATTTGCCTTATCCAGGAAGATTAGATATGATTTCTATATCTGCCGAATTGATTCTATTTGAACTTAATTCTAAGAACTTTAAATTAATTTTTTGCAATGGTTTGTTGTAAAGATGTAAGCTATTTGTTTTCTCCAATGTCTAAACTAAGCTAGAATATTCTGAAAAACAAATGTTGAATTGAAACGTTTATGATATGCAAACATGTTGTTTATTACATATTCCTCAATGTCATTAGTTATATATAAAATTATCTGTGTATAATTAACGGAACGATTATTCTTATTCATAAGATTGCTTCTAATTACTTTATTTATACGATATCAGAATAAAACATTTCCATATGCTTCAGAATTCAGGCCTTCTGGATGTATCTGGATACTCGAAATCTAATAAAGGAAAAGTGGTGTAGAATAGCTTTTTGGCTATTAAGCAGTGGCCATTAAGCTTATTTTATTGTGATTCTCTTGCACTACATATTTTTCCTTCACAATGAAATACAAGTTCTGGATTAAGCAATCTTTTTAGTTTATTGAATACTTTATTTAGGGGGGTCCCATACATATGGGCTAGCACTTTGCTGTTCTTATCTTCAGAAAGCTACGTTTACATCTTGTGATGACTATATTTCTTATTGTTTTTTACATTAGATGAAGGTAGAGGATCTCATCACTCGTCCAATTATGCCATTCTTAGCTAGCCTTTCCCTTCTGTATGGATCATTCACGGTCTAATTTTCGTGGCTATAAGCTAAGCAGTCAGGATTACTATTTTCATTACACTTTTTTTTTCACCCATTTCAGTAAGGCAGATGAACAACTAAATTGGTTTTGTTTGCTGCGCTAAAGTATTAAGAAAATTTTTAAAGTTGACCTCATACTACTCATCTTTATGCATTTCACCAAATTTTTCATTTATTTTTATTTTAATATTTGTGATGAGAGTGAGATGCATCTTGGGATACACCCAAGTATTGTTCTAAGTTTTATTTATAAGCATGGCTTCGTTTGGTTGAGGAGAACTTATTAAGTTATTAGTATTATTGATGCCGATCAAGCAAATCTACCTTGGTATTAGTGGAAAGAGGTCTCATAGGAAGAAAGTAACAGGTAACAGCCAGGGGGGTGGTCCATGCGACTTGGGGTTAGTGGATATAAGAAAGATTAGGATAGGGATGTTATTCTAATCTAAAAGTTAGCCAGCATTCCGAATTATGCCGGCTTTAATTTTCTGTTGCAGGAGGGGAAAGTCTTCAAGAAGTGTCTACTAAAGAATTTGTTTTGTAGAACAAAGACAATTTGCTTTAGCACTTGTGTTCTAAACAAATCATTTCTTTGATTCCTGCAAGTCGAGTTCTAATTGGTGGTCTTTGTCCCAAATTTTTAATCACCAGCCTGGGAAAACCACAGGTCATTTAGCACGCCAGCGAATATGGAGTAAGTGGAGGGGTTTTATATTCCATGCTTTGAGCAAAGTAGAATCGTCATCCTCCCAAATTGAAAGATCTCTTTTTATTATTGAATCCAAGTAGAGGAAGCCACGCGTCTTGTTTGGCACATCCAAGTTTGTACATATTGGGGACTCTTTTGTTTCTTTCAATATGATATGCAGTGTGGATTATAGGCCCCAATAATGGGGGATGCTTTGTGGATGGACTGCGGAGGATTAAAATATACTGGGTGCTCTTGTCGGCGAGGTTCCTCCTTTTGCCCAATTATCTAATTTCTCATTACTCATTAGTGGGGTGGGGTAAAAAAGGAAGCACTGCCACAGGGCATTCGTACGGGATGATGTATTATGTGTGGGCCGGACTGTCATCAAGCGGTGACATAATCATTTAAAATTGACGGTTATTGGTGAATTTGTCCTTGTAAAATACGGTCTCGTATTGGTAACTTCTCTTGTGGTCTTCTTTTCTCACTAGTATTGAATTGTGCAGTAACAGATGTCACAGTTAATATCAGCAAATAGGTCGCTGTTATATGTGTTCTTTTCCCCCCCTTTTTTCCTTTTTCTTTTTGTATTGTTTTTGCTTATATAATAAGAAAAATAATAATTATTACTATTGGTTTGTGGTATGCAGATTTGTGAATCTAATTTGGTCAGCGTCGGATCTATGAACACGAAGCACGGCCCCGTTATTGCCCATTTCAGGTGAAAGTGGAAAGTTGATTTTGGCATGTTGGACATTTTGATCGATTATTGGTCATTTTCTCACTCTCTCATTTTCATGTCAATATCTTTCTACTAATATCAAATCCTTTCTTTTTCAATAGATAAAAAAATCATTACGGCAGCCGCCGGCCTTTTATGTCAGGCAACTATACACCAATTCATGCGCACAAAGGTATGAAACCTGGGCATTTCTTTATATATATATATATAATTAAATTTATTACGATGTACAGAGTAGTCACATCTCGCATGATTTATTTCTAGGAAGAAACATAATGGGCCTAATGTACTATTAGGCATTAGCCAACCTAACTTTTGTATCTTTCCTTATGACAGTTGAAGTTTCAAGTTATAAAACACACCTAGCAATAAAACGATTTAAAAACTTCATTGTCTACAATGTTTACTATTGTACAACCATCATCTCTCCTTATTTGTAATCCACAGTAAAATAATTTGTAGTCAAATACAGATTATTATAACTCATACTATGTTCTACACTCCAAACACAAAACACAGAGTACCATTATCCACAAACTATAACAACCAACTTCAACCCAAAACAACCCCTAAAATATTCTCCACTATTGATGATAATTAGTATCATTATTGTATGTTAAGGAAAAATAATCTCAAAAAACCAATTTTGAGCATTAAAATTGTTTAGGCGTGGGAACTTGATTGATTTTTCTCCAATGGATGGGATTTTTCTTTCGAGCTAAACTTGGAAAGACTACTGGGTTTACGAAATAAACTGACTAACTCGTCTAATTGGCAAATAAAATGGAAGGAGGAAATAATTCATAGTGGCAAATGTTTTAAAATTTATCATGTGAAAAAAAAAAAAGAGAAAAGAGAAAAAAATAACTGGGGAAAGCCCAGTCTGATGTGTAGCTTTACAGCCTGTCCTTTCGCTTTGTTTTTAACTTGTGAATAATTTCGATGTTTATCCCAAACGAGTAGAATAATGACCCTGTTTTATTTATTTAGCTGAATAACTAGACTTTTACACTTGTGTTTATTTGGTATCAAAACTTAGAAAGTGTGTAAGACTCTATCAAACTAACAAGTCCTTGTGTAGTTGGTCTATGCATAAAAAGAGTGTCATTTTCCTTTTTATTCTTGAAATTTCAATTTCGAGTCAAACACATGCTTGACCTATATAATATTTTTTAAACTTCATACTTTCTAACAATAAATTAGGAGTGTTTAGGGTAATGAGTCAGTTATTATAATCTTAAGTTATTATAGATGGATTATAATAGTTTGTGTTTGGAGTGTAGTTATTTTAGTTTGGATTATAATATTTTGTGTTGTGCCGTAAATTATTTTAGTTTAAGAAAGTAATAGTAAACACGGTAGAAAAAAAAATAGTAAATATTGAAGCAAATAAGAGTTTTGAAATAGTGTTGCCTAGAACTCGTTTGAATTCTTTTAAATAGTATTTACCGTAACAAGAAGTGGTTATGTCTTAAAATAGTCCTTACTCCAAACATTTCCTAAAATTTAGAGACTTTTACTATTTTATATTTAGTGTGTTAGTTAATTTTTTTAAAAATCTCGTTTCTATTTAAACTCTATTGATAAAAGTCGTTTAAAATACATTGCATGCTTATCATAGGGTGACAACCATAACCCTTTTTAATGTTGCTTAATTACATGACTTGTTATATTTTGTGAAAGATTTGTATATTTCTAATTAGACCATTCACGTTAATGCTACTGTAATCAAAATTATTGTTATTGAATGTTAAAATTTCTCGTTTTTACATTATTGTCATGAAAATCAATACAGTCAAGAAATTGAATTAGAGGTACAAACTATGAAAAACAAATCAATTAAAAATATGATAATGATATATTTAAGATGTATAAAAAAAAAAAAACAGATTGGCTAAACCTTAGAATCCAAAAACGGTACCCCAAAAAGAGTATCATAAATCCAGATTTCCAAATCATGTATACCAAGCACAGACATTTTGTAATTTCTAGACATTAGATAATCCACAAGTATTTATCTCCAAAGCTGTCCCTTCTTAGTGTTTTCTTTAATAGTTACTGACATTTTAGTAACAAATTTGAAAATTTAGACACTAAACTCATATGTTGTTATTATTATTATTTTTTATTTTAACATATTGAAAGACATACCATCAAAACATCCCATTTGGTATCATGTATATATTTATATCATTTTGTTGAATTTGTTTCAAATTATTTATGTTAAAGACCTATTTTATAAAAGAACTAAACTAGGAAGACATCCTAACACATGAATCATGAAGAATCCTCTCATCTCGAAGGGAAAGGGAGTTGACCAATTAATCAGATGTTTCCTTATCTTTATCACTGCATATTTTGTTTTTTCCAATACATTATTTCTTTTGCCCGAAGTTGATCAATTTAAAAAGTTAAATACAGATTTTTTTTCCTTTCGATTTGACCCACTTTCATGAAAACAAGAAAAAAAGTAGGACGGTGGAAGGTATCCATATTTGATTGTTGTCGACAACTAAATGTAAGTTTTATTAGAATTATTGTTATTTTATATTTTTTTTCTACAAAGGACTGATTATTAGATACAATCCTGAAAACACGTGCATGCATTTTGATGCACTGGTTTTTTGCATTTCGATTGAGTAGTCCTACTAGCAATTTTTTTTTTTCTTCTTAAAATTATTTTTTATCGCGTGGTTGGTGTCCGATGATATGATTAAGTTTTTAGATCAATTGATGATTTAACATAGTATCGAAGTAAGGGTGGTCTAGGAGGCTGTGTTCTATTTATTTCCTCTCCTATTAATATTGGTTTTTACGTGGTTGAGTTTTTTTTACGTGTTTGAGTCTTATTCACATTTCAAGTCCGTAAGTGAGAGAAGTCTTAGATGATATGATATTAAATTTTTGCTGAAAAAAAGAATTAGGTGCATTTGATTTAGTAGGGTGTCTATATCCATTATGGAGGCGTCACAACTAATCATACTTTTACCTGTTGGTCTATGGAGATTATTCGGCATATAATTCATGGACATGTCACACACTGACAAGATTTATTTTCAAAAGAAACCATACAAATATTAAAGAGAAAAGCAATGTCTGAAGATGCTTTGTGCTGAAAAAGAAGAAATAATAGTGATGTCACATGGACAACTCTCCGGTTTTTAAAGCCTTTCTTTTGTTTTTTGTGTTTTATTTTTTCCCCATTTCAGCTTTGAATTATTTTAACATAAAATTCCGATGCAACATTAGGTAAATTCTGGGTTTTCCAAAAACACTGGTATGCTTCGAACTGTTTTCCCTTGGCCTTGGCTGTATTAAATGGTGGTATGTCTCCACTATCTTAGTTGCTTTTCCACAATATGAGCTCTCCTTTTTTTCCTTTTTTTTGCTCTTCAATATAATAAAATGGCTCCATGTTTTTATGTTTTTTTTTCCATATCCACGTAAGGTCATTTTCCATTTTAATTTAGTTTAGTGGTCATTATAAACTTTTTCTCAATAATGTATGAAAAACTTTAACACGAACCAATTGAATTGTTGATGGTGATTTCAGCCCTTTGTAATATCTGTAATAATGATATTGTGGGAATTTTTATACTTAGAGGGTTCATTTATGTAGCAATTCTATTATTTCAAGGGTTATTTGTTCACCAAACTGAGTATAGCCATTCCATTGTACTTTTTTGAAGTCAAAGGTCTAAATTAAATCTTCATACTCTACAAGGGATTATATTCATTTCTAAAACCGTTGCTAATAGAGTAGTGCAACATAGTTGGAATTGTGTAACATAGGAATAAGGAGATGATTTTGACCATTGGCTCTTATTGTTATTGCGGTTCAACTTTTTTTCTTTATTTTTAGAATTATATCACAATGTGGAGCAAATATTGAATCTTTGACTTTTTTTGGTATATAATGGGAAGTAGGAGATTCGGATCATCTTTCGTCATTAATATATCCATATGTTAGTTGAGCTATGTTCACTTTCTTCAAAGAAAAAAGAAAGCTCTTCCAGTCATATTGATAGAAAATACTTGCACTTTAAAAGAATAAACAAAATAGGAGAAAGCGAAATCTATGGCCAAAAGCTTAACTATAGTTAGGAGAATATTAACCGCAGCCTTAACCAGAATCACTACCCACGTACTATATAAACCACACTACACCTGAATTCCCATGCACTCCAATACCTTTTCTACAATCCACAACTTCAAGGGGAAAAAAAAAATGAAGGTCCTTGTTCTAGCCACCCTCACCATCTCACTGTTCTTCCCTTTCAGCCTCCTCAATTTCCTCTTCTGCTCTCTCCTCGCCTTCTCTCTCAACTACTGGCTCATCCCCGGTGGATTTGCGTGGCGTAATCACCACCGCTTCTCTGTCAACCTCCCTGGACCCTCTGGTTGGCCACTCCTTGGCACGCTTCCACAAATGGGGCCACTTGCTCACCGGAATCTTGCTGCCATTGCTCACTCCTTCAAAGCCACACGCCTCATGTCCTTTAGCATGGGCGCTACTCGAGCCATCATAAGTAGCCACCCTGACACGGCAAAGCAGATTCTCTGTGGGTCTGCTTTCTCCGACCGACCGGTCAAGCAATCGGCTAGGCTCATGATGTTTGAGAGAGCAATTGGCTTTGCTCCAAATGGGGCTTATTGGCGCAATCTTCGACGAATTGCAGCCAACCACATGTTTTCCCCACGGAAAATCTCCGACCTGGAGGGGCTCCGTAGGGAGGTGGCGGATGAAATGGTGGTAGAGGTGTCGGGAAATATGGCAAGTGAGGGGGTGGTGAGGCTGAGAGAAGTGCTGCAGAAGCATTCTTTGAAGAACATAATAGAGAGTGTATTCGGGAGTGGTATGGAGATGGGAAGGAAGGGAGAGCTGAGTGATATGGTGAGAGAAGGGTATGAATTGATAGCGATGTTCAATTGGGAAGATTATTTTCCGGTCAGCTTTTTGGATTTTAGTGGAGTGAAACGAAGGTGCAATGAATTGGCGGGCAGGGTTAATGTGGTAATTGGACAGATCGTTGAAGAGAGAAAAAGAGAAAATAATGAGTTTCATAATGATTTTCTTACTACTTTGCTAACTTTGCCAAAGGAAGATCAGTTGAGTGATTCAGATATGGTGGCTGTTTTATGGGTAACATATTTCTTACTCTATCTCTCTTTCATATATTCATTATTATGTTGATGAAAAAAAAAAGTTATTAACTTAAATTATTTTTTAAAATATATCAGATGAAAATAAGTGAAGAATATATGTTTAGCTACTTATAATCCAATCTTTATTGTTTTAAATAATTTATAATTTAGTCTTTTCTTGTTGAGTTTAGATGTTCTAACAAGTTCCTTGAGTGACAAGGTGGTCTATTTTTGTCAAATCTGTTTAAAAGAAGATGCTTCCATTATATGCTTTTTGTTTTTTCCATATTATATGCTATTTTTTTTAGGTCAGTAATAATTTATTTATTTTTATCAATAACAAAATATTTGTTATTTACATGTTTGTTGTTACGGTCTAATATTTTTCTAAAAAGAGAACAAGTTACTGATTGTGAGGGTTATATTCAGGATAATATTTACAAAAATATTAAAATGACTATCACTCATAATAGACACAAATAGTAATTTATATTGATGTATTGTAATCTATCGTAGATATATGGTCATATTTTATTGTATTTTATAAATATTTTGATTTATTTTACTATATTTAAAAAATAATGAATGAAAAACACATGTACTTAATCCATGTTTTGATAAATACGATATATGCGTTTCTGTGGAATATTTGTTTATGGCCATGCATAAAAATGAACAAATATTATTCCTCCTTTTATGTATATTACTTTATATATATATAAACACACATTTATATGTGTGCTGATTGTTGAATCAGAAGTCTTTTGACCCACAGCCCACAGCCCACAGCCCATACTTCTTTATTCTTTTTTTATGTTGACTATTATGACATTCTTTTTTCAGTAAAGTTGTATAAGCTTTACAAGATTCGGATATAATCATCATAATATGTATCCATCCCTCAAAAAGAAAAAAAAAATACAAACAAATGATTGCTAAATTGACCACATAATAACGCATATTAGCCACTGACCAAAAATGGATATAAATTATATTTTATTTTATACATATAATAAGGTTTGCTACATTAATATAAACTATATTAGTGAAAAATTTCATGCAGGAAATGATATTTCGTGGAACCGACACTATAGCAATACTCCTAGAATGGATAATGGCGAGAATGATATTACACCCAGATATCCAAGCCAAAGCTCAGAACGAGATTGACACGTGCGTCGGGTGTAATAGGCACGTGCGTGATTCCGACGTACCGAACCTTCCCTACCTCCAAGCAATAGTGAAAGAGGTTCTTCGTCTACATCCCCCAGGGCCATTACTGTCGTGGGCTCGGTTGGCAATCCACGATGTCCATGTGGACAAAATCTTGATCCCAGCTGGCACAACGGCAATGGTGAACATGTGGGCCATAGCCCACGACCCGTCGATATGGAAAGACCCATGGACATTTAAGCCAGAACGGTTCATTGAAAATGACATGACGATCATGGGTTCGGACTTGAGGTTGGCGCCATTTGGGGCTGGGCGAAGGGCGTGTCCAGGAAGGGCCTTGGGTTTAGCCACTGTGCACCTATGGCTAGCCAATTTTCTACACCGGTTTAGATGGATTCCTTGTTCATCCACTAAATCAGTTAATTTGTCAGAGTGTTTGAAGCTATCACTTGAAATGAAGAAGCCTTTGAAATGTTGTGTGATTAGTCGATGAGTGAAATGGATTTTTAAGTTAGTAAATGAGGAAATTTACTGCGATAGAAACCTCATGGAAGGTAGATTAATTATCGTGTAAATTTATTAATAATGGTTTGTGTTTACAATAATTAAGAAACAAAAGGGGAGGATGGATATGTAGTTGTGATCATAATTGATGGTTAAGTGTTAAAGTGAATTATGAAATAGTGTTATTGTTTCTTTTTCCAAAAGAATATTAATCCCATAATGCTTATGTTTACCTAATTATAACAATATTTTCTCTATAAATATTTTAATCGAAAAAAATTATCATATAGCAACTTGTTATTGGACACTTGAATTAACTATATAGATGGTAATATTGTTCACTTTATGTAAATCCACATGACTTTGCTTTTGGTTTTGGTTTTATCTAAGAAAATGTCATACGAATTTAAATAATTATCCTCACTTATAAATTCGTGATCATCATTTTATATAACTGATGTAGGACTTTGATTGTATTTTTAAAAAATAGATATATCGAGACACGCTTAAGTAATTTCAGTTTGCTTATGAAAAGCAAAGTCATGATAGTTCAAGGAATAATCACTTGTCATTAGTTATATATTTGATGCTTGAGGTAATTGACAAAGCACTTTTGTTGGATTGGACAAAGCACTTAAGTAATTTTTGTTATTGCAATTATTGAAATATTGTATAAATAAATGCATTCATCCCTGGATTCAAGATTGATCATTGTCAATATTGCAAAAAAATGACAAAAAAAAAGGCATTTAACTCCCACCACTATATCTTGCGACATTATTAATGTAATTAAAACATGAAATGAAAAAGATAGTTGATTTAAGATGCAAACACAATCTTATATTAACAGTAAATTGGAGAAAATTTTAAGTTAGGAATAAAAATAACATATAACATATATAACAATTTAAATCGCTTCACTCTAGCATATTTATTAGAGAGAAATGATTGACTATTGACTATTTAATGATTAAAAATTTATCCAAACAATATATAAAAACTATTTAGACTTACTATCATACATTACAATATTGTAAGAATTTATTAACAAACTAAAATTAAACTTACATGATTTCAATACAATACAATACATTGATTCTTTAATGACAACCTAAAATACTTATCTATATAAAAATAATAATAATGAAGAATAAGAGAAAAAGTGCACACACACACCCAAAAAAAAAAAAAAACTACCCATCTATATGGTTATTTTTTCATGCTCTCATAATCTCTACAAGAAAAGGTTATTATACTAATATTTGATTAAAGTAACTTTAAGCACACAAACACAATCAATTAAAATGGAACCAAATTATGGGAGATTGAGTGGATAAACATGAGATGGGGTTAAATTAAATAGAAAGAGAAATGGTAAGCCCAAAAGTTTAGGCTTTTTTTAAAATAAAAAAAAATCAAAAGAAAAAATGGATGAGGAGGAGGAAGGGATCTAAGTAATGGATTTTGTTTGGAAACAGCATAAAAAGGGAGAGAACTTTATTAAACAAAGAAGAAAGTGAAATGGTCAAGTAGTCATAAGTCCATATATCTTTCCTTTCATTGAATTGGATCCCACCATTTTCCTCTTCCCAATTTTGCTGCTGTTCTTTTCTTATTGGCTCTCTCTATACCTTTTTCTTCCTCTCCTAAATCAATCAAAATATATATATATATATAAAATTGTAGACAATATAACCTTTATCAAAATATTTGAATTTGTGTAATGATTTTTTGTCTTTTAGTGGTTGTAGTTTATGAAAATTAAGTTTTCTTTTATTAAACTTTAAATTTGTTATATGTTTGGTTTATTCTTTTTTAAGTGTTTAATTTTAAAAATAGAATATTTTAGAATTAAGTTTTTATCAAAATAGTTTATATGAAAATGATTTTAGAAAAGTGTTTTTTTTTTCTCTAATTCTCTCACAGAGACTATTAGCCTTTAACTGTTCAAGATTATAATTTAAAATTTATAGACTAAAATTCATATTTTGTAATAATTCCTATTCAGTTTTTTTAAATTAAACATATTTACTTATTTTTTATATATAATTTTTAATTATTTTGAAAGTAAAAAGAATTTTTGTCAAATTAAAAAAAATGTGCATTTTTAAATATAGAAAAATGAATTAAAATATTTATAAAATAAAACAAAATTTTATATATGTCATTAATAAACTCCTACCGGTGTCTTTCAATATCAAGTCTATCACTACCTATCAGTGATATAAATTTTTAAAATTAAGAACAAAAAATTAAATTATTATTTCAAAGAATTCTCGAACGTAGAGCGTAGAGCATAGAATAGGTCATTATATACGTTTAAGTTAGAACTTTTAAAACTATAAGAAATAAATTTGGAATGAATTTGTTTTGAATTGCATGCTTTGCCAAATGCCACACAATCGGTCTCTCTTTTTGTTTTATAATATTTGGATCACTAAGAATGATAAAAATATCTAAACTACTGCGGCATTGTGCTTCCTAAATATGCTCTCTTTTTCAAAAGTAAAATTCCTTTTGATTTGATTCTTTCTTCTTTCTTTCTTTTTTATTATTAATAATAATAATGGTAGGTACTTAAAATTATATACAATTGCTCTCGAGTTTTATGTTTTGAAATTCGATCCAAATCTTTCTCTCGATTATGTTAAGAAAAAAGGATGTACATTATGTAAAATGATTCAATTTAAGAACCAAATCGTAAGATTAAAGGTACACACATTTTTTTTACGTTGATGAAAAATTGTTTACCTGTGATCATAAACTTTTATGGCTCGATCTTTTTGTTTCATTTAAACTAGTACATCATCGACATATTTTGGTTGACAAGAGAACAATGTCTTTTTTAAAAAAAATAAAATAAAAAGGAATCGTTTTTTTATTTAAATTCTTTTGATTGTTTAGAATAACTTTGAATTTTATCATTGATATCTATTTAGGTTTCGTTTGATAGCTATTGGTTAATTGTTTTTATATACGAAATGTAAAATCGATGAGTAAGAGTTTTTGGTTTAGAATTAACACTCAAGTTTTCACTTTGCAAAACTAGCACATTCTTAAAAATAAGTTATACTAGATTTTTGGTCCATCTCAAACAAGACCGAACGCGATATTTAATTAAAAATTAACTTTTTTTTTAATTTATTGATTGTTTTGGAGGTTCTATGTACATCTCAATAATATAAGTACACACCAAGACTATAATAATTTTCCCTAAATGTTATATAATCTTTTCAAATCTGATGTATTTTAAATTTTCTCTTATCTTTATTTTCGAATATTATATCAAATATTTACGTAAAATTTCAAATCTTTTAACACGGTTTTAGTTTACACAAACAATTATATGAACTTTCAAATTATCCAAATGAATTTCAAGTGATAGTTGCAAGATTTGTAAATATTTTTCCTAACCATTTTATTATTTAAAACAATTTCCTAAAAAAACTACAATAATAATAATAGTATTATAAACCAATTAAAAGATGGTGACAAAATTATTTTAAAGGTAGTTGGAGTCTATAGAGATAGATTTTGCTATACCTTTGTCTTATACTTTAATTGTCTTTACCAAATTGTAATGAAATTTTATTGATATATCAATCGTAATAGACATCAATCACAAATGTAAATATCGTTTTTTTAAAACGTTTACTAAGATAGCAGTTTGATTACTATGAATGTTTACTTTGCATTATCTTATTACCTTCCACATTCATATGATTCCACGTAATTTTCAAAAACAAACGAAATGAACAACCTCACCTCACTTCTTAGATTACTATCGAAAAATTACGCTTTCATGAAAACAAACACGTCTTTAATTGTTAATCAATTATCGTTCCTCTTTCAGATTTGTAATAGAATTGGTCCAAACTGTTAATGGGCCTAGCCCAAGCATCAAAAGAGTTCTTTTTGCTTCATGGACCAGATGGGAATAGTGTCAAAGAATAGAGCATTGAACTTTACCAATGGGCTTTTTCATCTTTGTGTCAAGTAGAGAAGTCCAAAACATAAATGGGCCTAACCCATATCAGCACAGCGGGTTATTCATGTCAATAAGCCACACAATCGCAAAAATTTGGGAATCCGTACGAAATTATGGGTAATTATAATGGGTGGCCATTCTTAATAATTAATAATAAGTATAGCAACATTTAAAAGAAATCGTAAATATAGCAAAATTTGTCGATGAATACTTCTATCGCTGATAGACTTTTATGGTCTATATGTGATAGACCAATATTACAACATGGTCTATCAGATATAGACTTCTATCACTAATAGATTTTGACAGATTTTGTTATATTTTTTAAATTTTAAAATGTTATTATATACTTAATTATTTTGAACGTAATTGTTATATTTGCAACTATCTCTTTAAATTATAACAATAAAAGGAAGAAAGATTATATTTTATCTTTTAAAAATAAACAGAAGTATATTTGAACAATAAATTTTAAAATATAATTGTCTTATACAGATAACAATATATTTAATGTACATTTATTCATTGTAGTATATTTGTAAACACATACAAAAATCACGATATGGTGTATATCTACATTCCTAGTATATTATTAATTGAATTTGACATATATTTGAGATGCATCTAAGAGGTGGTTTTTTTTTTTTCAACTAGGATATGAAATAACATAAATGGAATTTTCTAAAATGAATGAAATATTAATTTGAAATATAAATAAATATCAATAGAGAAAAACATATAACAAAAACTTTTTAAACCATGGTGAACATGTCAAACTAATCCAAAATTAAAGCAAAAAAGAAAAAAACTCGTAAAAAAACAATTCAAAAACCTAAGTATATATATAAATATTGGTTTACAAGTTGGAAACTCCGATTTAGAAAATTTACAACGAAGACAATATAAAAGTAGTTTCTATTTATTTTCAATGAGTTCAACGACACAAAAAATTAAAAATTTTAATCTCTTAGACAAAGGTATATAATGTAAACATTTAATTTAAAAGTTAAGGTTATACTGTCCTTAAAAACACTGTACTCTTTACAAGTATGCATGATTGGATGATTTTTAAGTAATATTATTATAAGAGTCTTATCAATACATACAGATAACATCAATATTTTTATATGTATTATTTTGTAAGTATATAGTTTTTCAAATTTTGCAAATCACACTCAAATATAAAAATCAAATGAGTAAAAAAATTGAATTAGGTGGAGAAATAGAATTAGGCACAAATGACAAATTGAAGCCGCCAATAACGTAACCAACCTAACACTTCTCTATTAAATACAAATTGTAATGCTAAGAACATATATTATATACTCTATCTTCTTTTGTTTACAATATTATAATCCTAAACGATTAAACAAATACACGGCAATCGTTTTTTTTGCCCATAGATTTGACCTAAGCTCATCTTAAATAGTAAAGACTCTCACATTGAAATAAATTTTGAATTAGGTACAAATCTTTTATTTAATTTTAACAATAGAAATAAATATCTAATTTCTCAATACCAAAAGATGAATAGTCCAATTTCTTAGTTCGAACTTGAGAGTTTATACCAATTATCGTCAAATTAAGCTTACTCATACTACAACCACACTACGTCACTTACATTGTATAATACTTGTTACAAAAATATGATTTTGTTTGACGAAAGGTAAATAATTGGACAAAATATTTTATTTAAAAAAGAATCTCAATTATTGAATGTTATTAGTTATAAACGTGGTATAATTTAATTTAATGGTATAAAGTGAATTAAATAACTTAGGATTCTATAGTGGAAAGAAAGAAGAGAGATTTGGGAGGGTGCCACGTGTCCTATCTGGAAAGATCTAAGGGCTCACTAGAATATGGAATAGAATCACATGAAAAGAAAAATTAGCTCTCTTCCCATTCCTTATGGGTTGGCCCACTCTATCACTTTCCTTCGCCCAAGAAAAATAAAAAGATTCTCCTAAAAAACTATTTTATCACGGGACCCACCCTTTCTCCCTCTTTTCATCTCAGCCGTTGGATCCTTGCATTTCCTTTATATAAAGACTACAAACCCGTTATGATCTTCGATATCTTTTAGAGAGCCCAAAAGGAAACGAAAGGAAACGAAAGGAAACTACTACAAAATCCCATTTCTCGAAGACTAAAATCACAGTAAGACTTAGTTGATTGTTGTTCAATTTTTTTGTTCTTAATTCCTTATATTATTGTTGTTATTATTTATTTGTCTGTGGAAGGATTTACTGTTTGTGATCGATTGGGTGTTTGACAGATGGAGAGTGAAAGCCAGAATTTGGAGTTGAAGCATCTAGGTTTTGTAAGGGTTGCTTTGATTCAAACGATTGTTTGTGTTACGAATCTGTATGATTACGCGAAGCAGAACTCTGGACCTTTGAGATCGGCGGTTGAAAGTGTGGAGAGTGCTGTTAACACTGTTGTAACTCCGGCTTATGAGAAGCTTCGAATCGCTCCTGATGATGTTCTTGTTTTTCTTGACGGCAAGGTAATTCTTTGTTTTTCTTCTCTAATCCTTTGGACTTTCTTTAGATCTTAAGATGACTTTCTTGGATCAATTTAGTATCTTATGATTTAATCGATTGTACGGACGAATGTCGGTTGGGTGGCTGGTGTTTGATTAGATAGAGATGCTTTGCTTTCTGATTAGATTTATCTAGAAATCGTTTTCTCTTGAAATGAAAGTAACTATAAATCAAGTGTCTCCATTTCTTTAACTGGCCAAGTGAATTACAATTCGTATATGTTCTTACCTGTTAGAAATTTGAGTTTCAACGATCAATTCAGGAAAAAGATGCATCGAAATCTGTTTTAGAGTAAGGATAGCTATGAGAGTTTGTTCGTAACAAGTTAGAGAAGATGAAACGCCTGAGTTTCTTCGTAATTTCTTCAAATGACTATTAGAGTCTACAGTACAGATTTTCTAGCTGAAATGGACACTTTTAATTGTGGTGTGAGATGAATCTGTTGCAGGTTGACAAAGCTACACATGAGTTTGATAAGCGTGCACCTCCTCTAGCGAAACAAGCCGCTCAAATTACTCAGCATTTCATCCAAAAAGCTGCTAGAACTGGACAACAACTTGTGAACGAGTTCCAAACAGGCGGACCACGCGCAGCGTTTCACTATGCAGCAAATGAGTACAAGCAGTTGGTTCTAGACCAAGGAGTGAAGATTTGGGCAGGACTCAACCGGCTTCCATCGTTCCACAAGTTCGCAGACATGGCAGTGCCGACTACAGCTCAGTGGTTGGAGAGTTACAACAGCAAGGTGAAAGAATTGAGGCAGAAGGGTTACCATGTCTTCGACTATTGTCCCGAGGTTCCCGTGAGTGAGATAGCGAAGGCATTTAAGCAGGGCGAGTCAAAGAAGAAAGAAGAGACATCTCCTAATACTCCTGAACAAGCTCCATCCAACCACGAAGCAGGTTCGGATTCTGATTCGGACTCGGCTTCGGTTGCAGGTCCCAATTAGAAAATGGGGATTAGTTTGTTTGATTAGCCAATCGTGTGGTTTGCAAGATTGTATGGTTCATGATGTAGGAGCACAACAATGTTGGAGCCTTAGAAGGCTGTAAATGAATGTATGAATGGGATTTGATGATGTTGTTATGGAAACTCAGGTGATGTGTGTATATCAAGTGAACAAGTGAAGTTTTAGAACGACATGCTTGCTTTTCAGGTTCCATGGTTCTAGAGGCACATACCAATACCATTCATAACATCTTTGAGTGATTCAATTTTAGAATCGAGAATGCTTTAGATTATTCGAAATCTGTATGAAAAATGCCATTTAAAATTTTGAAAAGGTTAAACGAAAAGGTATGCTTTGGAAGGGAGGGAAATTCGAGTACTTTCCTTCAAACCAATAGTTTGAGCAAGTAGGCTAACAAGAAGGAAAATTACTGTTTCTCTCTGTTTCCAGAACATGAGTGATATTAGTGAACGAGTGCAATACAACAAAGGATGTAGATATAAATGTTTTGCGGTGACTACACAGTCCAACGAAATTCAATAGAGGGAAGTAGTTGGAACCCAACTTGAGGAAAGTCTTTTAATAGCTTATAATTAAAGCATATGTAATATTATTATATGGTTATAAAATTGTTCAAATGTATTTTGACAATAAATCTCAACGGTAGTAATGCATGAGTGATGACATTTTATGTGTGTATATAAATTAATTAGAAGATAAAATCTACTAATAAATCAATTTTCTTCTAGTGAGAAAAAAAAAAAAAGAGAGAACCGAATACATACATAAAAGGGTGACATTTCAAACAAAACAAACCAACAAAACTTCAAATGATTTTTTCTGATTTTTCTGCGAAGCTCATATTGGAAATATTTGATATTGTACTAAATTTTAAAAACAAAATAAAATTTTAGAATAAATTTTTTTAAGAACAATATTTAAATTAAAGATTTTTTTAAAACAATAACCAAAAATTCTAAAATGAAACTATTTAAAAAAGAATAGGATGAATTTTATTATATTTTATAAATAGTTTTAAAATTTTGCTTCTTTTAAAAATATATATATTGTTCATTTTGTCATTTTTTATATTTCTCCATTTAAAAACCGGATTTTTTTAATAAAAAAAATCACATTTGATAGCTATTTTTAGTCGTTGAAAACTAAGTCTACAAGTATTCCTTCCCCCAATATTTCCCCCCCTTTTTATCCATCTCTTTTACAAGGCAAATTTTGTTAGGAACAAAAAGATTTTTAAAGCTTTTTTTCTATTAAAAAGAATTAACTAAGCATTTAATAACTATACTTGACAAACATGAAAATCATTATAAGAAATTAAGAAAAATAGACTTAATTTTCAAAAACCAAAATAAAAAATCCAAAATCCAAAAGCAAAATGGTTATCAAATATAAAGTTTGGCCAAAAATTTTAAAAAAATTCTTGACAAAGATGAAAACTAGAGTAAAGAAAATAGGAGAAAAGCATGTAAAATTTCCAAAATTGGCTCGGCTTAAGATTACCTTAGCTTCAACTACTTTGATGGCTTCCACGAAAAAATTATCAGGAATTAATCCACGAAGAACTCCATGAATAACAGTTGATATCAATATCAACTATAAGAAGAAATTCCAAGTGATGTATACATAAAACACTAATACAAAATGATGGGATCGGTTTCTCAAATTCACCAACTTGAAATTTTTAGTCTTATGAGCTAAAAGGTACGTTTATTCCAGCTCCAAAATCTCTGTTTGACAATACAAACCCACAAAGTGCTTCCTTAACAGCACGAGAAATTAAACAGCAATAAACAAACGTTCAAACGAATTGCTTGAGAGCTTCCCCGTTTCCACCACCGAATTATTGAGGTCTTGCAAATATTCTGCATAGTATTTCAAGAACCACATCAGGGGGATTCAACTAGAGGTATCTCTCTCCCAAACTCAAATAATCCCTTTTCCTACTTATAGGGTATGCTAAGATTATAAGAACTCTGACTAACTGAGTTAGCTCATCAACAAAAGCGATTTTTGTACACACGACCAAATCTTAGAAGTAGAGGCATCAATGCACAATGAATAGATCCTAAAAACCAATAAAGAATGATAAAATTCAGTTTACGTTAGGAGAAGTAGAGGCATTAATGCCAATGCACAATGCACAATGAACAGATCTTAAAAAACAATAAACATGAAATAATCAGATCCCTAATACATGAGCATCGCAATTTCTTTCGAAGTACCCCCCCACGCAGGTGCCCAACCACTGCGAAAATATGGCAGAACCCGGTTGGATTTTGAAGCCTATCGTAATTTCTAAAATATTAATGCTTTAGAGAGCCTCTGCTGTGTTCTGCTGTGATTTCATAATGGGGGACAACTCAGGATCATTGGTTTTCAATTGTCATCACGACCAGTTTAAATTAAATAGAATTCTGAGAGGCTCTCAAGTCTAATCTTTTAGGCAGTGATGGGGCATGGCGCCATCAACTGCAAATGAACAACGGGGGATTTAAAAGCAAAGGGTGGTCTACTGCAGTTGAGTTTAGAAGTTTGAAGCAGTAAAGTGCTTTGTAACACAGTCTACTTCATATTATTCTAAGCATGGGTCAACCGTGCAAAAAATTCTCAACAAAAGGATTCAAGTTTCGAACAGTTCTATAACGGAATCAAATTGGATATGAAAAAGCATAAGAAACAGAACCTTCACATATCACTTGGGGCTATTGTTGAAGTCCTGAAGCATATCATCATAAGGATCCCTCCTACCAGGAGCTTGACTAATTTGTGGGTCCCACTTCAGCTGAGAATTGTGGCGGTCAAACGTCCAAAATCCATAAGGACGAAGAGGATAGCTCCACATCTCCTTCGTCTTTTGGCACCGATCCTTGATCGCATAAATATGCTCTCTGAATCTGCGATCTCTCTCTTTAGGATCCTCCATAAGTCTCAATACCAAATCCTCAGCAAACTCCATAATGAACTTCATTTCTAATATATTCCTGAGAAATTAACAAATTAAACAAAGAACAAACAATAAAACTCGAAATTCGTGGCTTCAGCTCAAGAAAACCTAAGAAAACAGTTCGATCATGAGACTAAATTCAGGTATTCAAAAACTCAGTTCATCGGCGGCAATAAGGATCTATATAAATCTCCTTTCTCCTACCTAAATTTTTTATTTCGGAAATAACCTAAGAAACAAACCGACTCGAGAAATTCTCAAGAGAAAGCCCTAAGTTCAATAAAACACAAAAAATGCAAAAATATTAAGGAAAATCTCTGAATTCAATTGGCAAAAAGCAATTGAGGATGCGATAAGAAACGAACATCAATCGATAGCTTACCTCGAAAGTCGATTGCAGGAATAGAGATTTCTTCCTCAGTAGACTTAAGTTCACCCGCGGGAGAAAATGAACTCGAAGAATGAACAAAATCCATCTAATTCCCCATTGTTTTTCACCGTCGGAAACATAACAAGGCCCAATTTTAATGTATTTCAGGCCCAAAGGCCCAATTACACTCAGACCTTACACTAGCTCCGGCCTCTAATGCGTTCGTTAAGAACAAGCGCATGGCCCATTTAATTAATCGATGCCGAAGAATCTCAAAAGTTTTGGATGTCCAATTTAAATAAACGTTTTTAGATACTGATGTTTTTTTCGAGTACAAGTTGGGTGGGAGATTTGAACCGGAATCTCTTCTTCTCAGTATATATAGGTATCAGTTGAGCATATACTGAGGGTGAACTTTTTACTTTTTTAACCTTCTCTATTTTCATATATATATATATATATATTGCTCTTCTAAATAAGCATTTTATATTTAAAATACGATAAATCATCTATATTCCTCCTCCTAGTTATAGTGTTTGATTTCACAAAAACTTGTCTCCACCCACGATTTTACAAAGAGTAGGTAGAACATGGACGCTATGTGTTCAATCTTCTACAATACTATATTTCATCCCTGATTGATATTCATTTTTACTTGATGGTTCATTCTCTTTAGGCTTTTCGAAGTGTAAAATTGTCTAACCACACTCGAAGACTAAAGCTCATATAAAGATACAAGCTTTCTTCTCATACTCCAATTTCAAGAACACCACACACTTCTCCATACATCAAGCGTACACATTCAACTAAGAAAGAATTAGAGAATGAAGAACTAAAGATCGAACCGTATCGCATCAAATCACTATCAGCACAAGTTTAACTTCACGAAACAGGTTTATCTGCAAACCTCGTGCGAATAAATTGAAAGAACTTGTAAGAGAGACAGTAAAATATTATATTAAATTTGCTCTCGTATGAACTTTTAATGTTTGGGTCAATCGGTGTTTAAGATACAATAATTGCTCTTTTTTTACCCTCTTTTTGCCTCTTTTGTTTTGCAGAAAGAATATTCTTAAAACACAACGTAAATTAAAGAGCATAAAATAGACAAAGTATTTATCAATATCAACACAAAAAATATATTTCGAAAAGATAAATAAGGTGATCTAAAAGAAGCGAGATATCTAAAATTCCAAACACGTATCATTCTAAACCACCAAAGATTAAGATATCTACGTTTTTAAAAAAACAAACTACTCTTTACCTTTAGGTTTTAGATTTAATTCTTATTTTTCTTTTCTTTGTTTGGTTAATACAAATAGGATTTAAAACTGCTCCTTCGTAGTGATTATAAATACATAACACTTTAAGCATAAGCTAATGTTACCTTCTAAAAGTCTATGATTGGATTCCTTATTGCAAATATATATATTATATTACTAACATATCATAACCAATAAAATTAATGTGTATTAAAAAAGAGGTATGAACATGATGCATTACCTAAGCTAATCAAAAGGTGAAGTCTACAAAGAATGGGCCATCAAATAAAAAGGCAAAGTGAAAGGATTTGGTTTTCATTTTTGTTCATAAAATTAAGATTTATAGGTCAAGGATTCCATTGCCATTTTCAAATTGTACCTACTCTAATTACCTCTTTTATACCCATAATTTATTATCATCATCATTATTATTATTATGAGTACTATTGGGTTGTGAATGTATTGGGAACCTTTTTGAAGACCAATAACTAAACCCCAAACAACCTTTGTCTACCACTTGAAAATGTTGGTCCTCTCCACTTCTCTTTTCCTTTTTATATAATTGAATTTGCCTTATTGCTCCTCCTACACCTTTTTGACTATTACAAAGTAAACTACAACAATTTCTTATATATATATACATATATTTAAAAGAAAGATTAAAACCCACTTTGATTCCTTACCATTTGGATCTTTCTACTTTCAAATATTGTAGCAATTTAGTACCTACAGTCAACACTTACCATATTTACTTATCGATTTTCATTGTTTTAAGATGTGGCTTTTGTATTTCATAAGAACGTCGAGCCTTTGCCTAGTTTTAAGTTGAGCATTGGTCGGTCATAGTCGACCAACTTTTGACGGTTAGTTTAAATAGTTTTAAGCCTTTAAATTTTTTAAAAATGTTATTGATTGGTTTGAATTTTTCCAACCCATCACCGACCAAACCTCGTGTTATCTCCGATCACCACCTTTAATTTGGTTAGTATTGATCGATAGGTTTGGTTTTTTGGTCTATCATATTCTCTCTTATCTAATTTATCGTTTTATTTATACATATTTGAACACCGGACAAAATCGCTATAAATTTTAAAGTATAGGAATAAAATCTGCATGAAGATTAAATTATTAATTTTCATTTAAAAAGTATAGTGGATTTTTTACCTAAAAGAATAATAATAATGATTTTATAATTAAAGAAAGAAGGGAATTTTGTGAATTGTGATTACCTAATATTATTATTCATATTCACTTGCACAATTCCAGTGAGCTCTATGCCTTTTTATGACAAACCCTTGATTCTTGCGATCCCGTTTTTATTTTGAGATTGCCGAAAGACACTGCCCCTCTCCATCCATTATTCTATTCCATCTTTACAATTTGAACCCAAAGCCCTTTTTCTTTACATTTTCAATTATTGTTCCATAAAATCCTCTAAATTTGTATATTTACGTTTTATTTTCAAAAGAAAAGAACATTAATTTTTGTATTAAATGCAGTTTCTTTCAAATTTCATGCCAAATCAGTACCCATGCATTAAATGGGAAATGCACCCTTTCCTTTGACGTTGAAACATTTCAAATTTTCGTGCATCATTATACGAACCATTTTAGCCATTGCTAATTCCAAATAAAACGGTGGCGTCTCATTGTTTACTGGAAACCAACCGTATATTTCCCAAAAAAATTAATTCTCAAAATTCTTAATCGTTTCTTTCAATGTGCAGTTTAGATGAAGATCAATATTAAGATCAACATAGATTTTAACTTTTTAGACTCAGGAGTGATGATTTGAATATAATCCCAATTTTTTCTTTAAAAAAAAAAAAGAGTTATGTACAATAATTTAGATTGCATAATATTTAATAAAGATCTAACATAATTGCTAATGGTATTTTCAAGAAAGTCCAACTCTAAAGAAAAATAAAAAAAATTAGAAAAATATAAACTTAATTAAATAAGGGGAAAATATCAGAGCGTAGTAATATTATTTACAAAAATATATCAAATTTCATTAATTTTGAACTCCGCTTAATGATTAGTTAATAATCAGTAAAATAAAAAATTTAAGTGTTATTTCTACAATTTTCCAAGTTAGGGAAAAAAAAAAAGAAAAAAAAATTAGATACGTCAAATAGAGGTAATTATTGATGTGATCTGATAAAAAGAAAGGTAAAGGAAAGGAAAGGGAGTAAGCTAAAATAAAAGAAATAAAAAAATAGGAATGGTTAATTTAAAAATTATAATTACCGAAAACAAGAGGGAGTTGGTGGTAAAATACTGATTCCTCTATAGTACAAAAATTAACCCACCGGTTTCTCCACATTGAAAAAATAAATAAAAACGCACCGCCACCCTGTACACAAAAAGGCCATTAACAGCCCCGCCGCGTAGCGCCGCGCCGATTCCATTGCCATCTTTATAAGATAAATTTAATATCTTAAAAGGAAAATTGGCCTTTCTTTTTTTTCTTTTCTTCTTTCTTTTTTTATTCTCTCCCTTTACTTTTACCTAAAATTACGAGAAGCCGCCAACGTTTATAAACGGCACTCGTCACCGTCAACTAACGTTTTAAAAATTTCTCATTTTTAACTTTCGTCCATGATATCATCGCCAACATCGTCCACACCGTCACCGTTATCATCAAGCCAACGTTCCACCGGAGCACAATCGATTTTATGGCGGAGTTTCCAATCAAGCGCCTGACACGCACGTGAGCAGTAATTAACAGCACCACAAACGGAACACCGACGGAACTCATGTCGTCTCGTTTCCGGACGTCCACACCCCACGTGCGAACATAGCCGCAGCCCATTCCCGGGTGACCCCCCACGTGCCTCGAACCATTCGGCTAAAAACTGACTTGCCGGATGAGCCTCCGGTGCCGGAATATTGCAACCGAAATCGCTTAACAAGGGACATCCCGAGCCGGTGACGTGCCGGTGGTGAGGAGGTTGAGTGTTCCACGTGAGGCACGAGCGCGATGCAGCAACGGAGGAAGCCGCCTCGGAGGAAAGCACGGCGGCGAGTTCACGCGCGTTGGCCTGAACGAGAAACCGACGACCTTCCGTTATGTTTTGGCGAACTCCGTAACCGTCTTGAAGGCAATGACCAAGCTCTCTAAGGGCGTCGATGTGGCCGAGAAACGCTGCACGTGCGCAAAGTGCGACTCCGGCGCGGAGGTCCTTGTCGTTCTTGGATCCGCCGCTGCCATTGAACTGAATGACGGCGAGTGAGTAAAGAGCCGGCGCGTGCGAACAAATCGCCGCCTTCGCCATTAACGAAGCTCCGCTACCACGATTTTGCAAACAGTAGAAACGAATCTGAATAAAAAATGAATGCGCGAATCGCTAATCAGTTATTAAAATCATTAAAATCAGAAAACGGAAAAGGAATGTTTATACCTTTCAAAATGGGATTAGAATAAAAAATAATAATAAAACGAAACAAATCCGCATAAATTAAAAGAATATATAAAATTAAAAACTCACCATGCCAAGTGTATAACAGGCCTCGACATTTCCGGCATCTGAGCACTGTTTCAGAAACCGGTGAGCGGATTCCGTCCAATTCTTTGCCCTAATTGCGAAAGTCTTCTGAGAAGCTCTTGATAAAACCATGGGATTAAGTCCTAAATTGTTTAATCTCTTGCATCTGAAACCCAAATTAAAAAAAAAAAAAAAAAACAAATTTAAAATCCAACCCATCACTCTAAAAAAAAACCCTAAATTAAAAAACGAAAAGGAATTACGTTAGTAAGATATTGATGAAATCGGAGGGGGAAGAAGCGGCGGAGCTGAGATTAGAGAGAATAGTAATGACGAGGTCGTCCGGCAAAGAATCGAACAAATCGGAGGTGGGTGTTTTGATGTGGTAAGAGAGCTTGTTTCTTTTGCGGCAAAAGGGTCGGTCGGCTGCAACATGGTGTTTTCTTTTCCAGTTGCCGGAAGAAAAGGGTGTAGGTTGAAGTGAAGGATAAGATAGACCTGTTCGAGTTCTCATGGAGGAGGATGATGAAGAAGATGATGATTCTTGTTTCAGCCTCTTTTGTTTGTGGCTGTTCCCTCGTATTAAATCCACCAATTTCTTTGTTTTTTTTTTCTCTTCCTTCCCTTAGGGTAAATCCCAAAAAGCAAATGCCAAGCTTTATATAGTTAGACCAAACTTTAACACTCCCACCACCACCACACCTCTTTCAAGTATAACTTACCCTTTAACCACCCTAAAATATTGAATACCCAGCTGTCACTAACTCCAAAAATTTATGCCTCTTTTTTTCTTATTTTCCAATTCGCAAAACTAACCCACTCTAATTACAATTATGCCCCCAACTATCCCATTCTCAAATCAACTTCTCCAACTTTCATTGTTTGCATAGATCATGCCAAAATTTGGCTATTTAACACCAACGATGAATTTATAAATGATCTACAAACAATACTTAGAAAGTTTTTAGACACCTTATATAAATCGAAATTTACTTTATATTATCTCATATTATATTGATTTTCTGTACTTTGATTCAAATCTAAAAAATTCACTGAAAATGATAAAAAAAAATTAAAAATTTGGTCAGACTCGTGTAATTGTATGAATTTTAGGACTATTTTTAAAAATGGGTGATTTTTTTGTAATATTTGGATTAGTTTAATTCAACTAATAAGGACGAAAAAGTAAGTCGTTGTGCAATTAGAATGAGTCAAACCTACTAGTAATAGTCCTTAATTTTTTAGGTTTATTTTCTTAAGATTTTAACACGTTATTTTTTTTTTCCCAACGTGTAGGTGAGTCAAAAGGAAGTTGAAATTGAGTCTTTAATTTGGTAAGTTCGTTCTTTTTAATTATACTAATTTTATATGTGTATTAAAATGAGTACTTCAACATAACAAAATCGAGAAAGAAAATTGCTTCTAGATCGAAGAAGAATGGGACTATTTTTAAGAAAAAATGAGGTGTCTTGAGATGAAAATTTCTCAAACGGTTATAGTAAACAAAACATCCTGATAATTGTTTTTCCATTCCCATCTATTTGTGGAATTCAAATATTTTTCTAACCATCGTTTTTCAACTATTTAGAAAGTTGTTTTGAGCAATTGGTTTTGTATTTGAAAATTCAAATTCCAAACCAAGGAAACCGAGAAGATCAACCACGCTTCTCACACTCTTTTAACGTCTTATTGGTTAACCTAAGATCATTCATGTTAAATAGAATACGTTACATATTATATTCTATTCCAAGGAATTGATGATGACTATAAAATGACTATTGTCTTCCTCAACCAAAACCCTAAATGCCCTTAGTCGGACCTTTCTTTGATGAAATACAATAAATACTGAGTGCTTGTTATTTTGGTATATATAAGGATCATGACCCTGAGTTTATTTATATACTAGTTCAATTAGGATTTCCATTAAATTCATGTTTTTACCTATTTAGTTCATACTCAATTAGAAATATTGGGTCTTAGTTAAATAGATCATATAATGTGTCCAATTTAATAAAATAACTTAATGTGATAAATTATTAATTCACATACATAGTCCATACTTTTAATTATACGTATTATTTAAATACGTCTAACATGTTTCAAATCACGTGTTCAAATATGAGATCTAAAGTTAGAAAAGATGTGTTTTGAAAGTAAAAATGTTTAATTTTTAACTAAAATATTAGAAAAAGAGAATAATGTATAGTTTTTGTTTATGAAAATTCAATAGTTAATTTTGTTTAAGTCGGTGAATTTAAGTTACTTAACGCTAACTCAACGCTAACTCAAAGTAATAGTATATTTATACAATGCATGAGACTTTAGAAATGTAATAAATTTAATATAACACAAGGTAGTCCAAAGTTCATGTTCATATTCAACTAATTTCATTGACAGTTTTGAACTCAACTTTAATTACTTCTCTACTACTTTCATTCATTCATGTGCTTCATAAGTCTCATCACGTTCTACCATCAATTTCTCACTCATTTTAACACTCTTTCAAATTCTTAATACTCATGGCATGTTTAGATATGGCTGAAAAACAATTTTACCATTGAGCTAGATAATGATATTAGTTTTAAAAGAAAGCTCGACTCTCGACTTTTACTTAATCGGTCGATGTCCAAAATATTATCTCTAAAAATGCTACCCCGACCATTGTCTTTAACATGACGCATGACTTTTGCGGGGTGAGGTGACCGTAATTTTAATTTTTACAAAAAGAATAAAACAAAAAAGAAGTGGTAATAATAAAGAAGAAGAATAAAAAAAAAGTAATAAAATCGGGAGGAAATGACGTGGATGAGTTGAAGTGATATTGACCACTCAAGTAACACAAGTGGAGCCCACGTGTCCCCTTCGTGGCTGCTTCTGGAAGTAGAGAAGCATTTTATTTATTATTTCTTGACTACTTGAAAATGGGTATTAATCGGTATGGTCCCACATGGGGAGGGGGGGCCGTGTTCCAGTTGCCTACCACTCAACGCCGCAGATCGCTACCTAAATCAACGTTCCAGATTCACCCATCTTCTCTCATCTTAACTTTTACATCATTATTATTATGCAATTTCATTCTTAATTACTCACTAATTTAGTATCTAATATTTTAAAACATTACAATCCTAAAATTGAATTTTGGATTTTTTTTTCTTTATTTTAATTAATTACTAATTATTAATATCAATTAATTAAGAAATGAGTATCAAATCAATCTTGATTGTAAAAATTTAACATGCTAAAGTTTATGAAGTGGAAAATTCTTGTTTAAAAAATTAAATTATACGTCCAATAACTATGGACCAAATGGAAATGAAAGTAAAGAAAGGAATGGGAAAATTTTATTTTACCCTTTTTTTCTTTGTCTGCCTAATAAAGAAATTATAATTACAAGAATGTAAAAGGGGGGATATCTTCGAATGGGTCAAAGAAGTACCAAAGCGACGTCGTACGTTGTTTATGTTTTTTAAGTATTTAATTTAAAATAAGTCGCTTTCGTTTCCGTGTAAAGGGAGATTTTGCAGAGATTGTGCTTTTAGTGTTTGGGGCATTGGAGGGAGATGGCTTATGGTGTTTGTTCAATGATTTGTATCTCTATTATCCTCTTCCTTGATTGGACTCAATTTGTCCATTACCTAATCTTTGAAAACTAATCAAATTTGCAAGTTTAGTTCAACTATCATCGATATGTATTTATTTTTTAATACTATAATAATTATATGGTTAGTGGAGATAAATTTTATTCAACCAACATAATTTAATAAATTTTTGTTTTTAAAATGATAAATAATTGTTTTAAGAGTTTTTCTTAAAATAAATTGTCTAAAATTTTAATTAAGGAAATTATATGTATGTATAATTGTATTATTAGTAAAAAATAACATTGTTTTTTAAAAATCAATTGGTTTGAGTTATTTGAACCATACAAATACAACTTTTCATTTATTTGAACTCAATTCAAATCGCATAAGTTGAGTTGGAATTGATGGGGTTTTTTAACACTAATTTATATTAGAGATCAAATTAGAATATTTGAAAGTTTAATCAATTTTAGTTTTTATATAATCAATTGAGTTAAATAAGAGTGGAGATAGGATTTATTAAAAATTTGAGAGATTAAAATTGAAATTAAAAGAAGTGAAATAGAATATAAACTAATAAAAGTTTGAATTAGTGAGTGTGGAAGGAAAAAAAACATGTAAATCGTTGAATAGAGATATAGTTGGAAAAAATGGGGAGGAAGTTGAGTACTTGAGAGAAGCAAGTTGATTGAGGTGGACGGGTGATTGAATGATGAATAAGGGGAAGATATTTGATGAATAAAGGGATTGGGTTTTGGATTAGGGCTTCAACCAACTGACACGTGGACAGATAGTAGCGTCAGACTGTACATCCTAAGATAACGCCACCTCATTCTCCATTTCAAAGCAAACCTCCACAAACACCTGATACCTTCTCCTCCTCACTAATAAACTAAATTAAAATCCCCCTTTTTTTCCTTTTATTTATTTATCAAATATCAATAATAATAATATTCTTTGATTTAAGTTTTCTTTTGTGTCGGACAAAGTCTTGCCAGTTTTCCCTTTTTTCCTTCGGCTACTTCCGTGTACGTATTTATCCATCCGTCGTACTGTCTCTTGCATCTCAAACACACCTCATAAATTCCTTTGGATTTTTTCTCCTTTTTATTTATATATATATATAAAGAATTGTAAGTGTAAAAAAGGAGTTAAAGAATTACGTAGGCTTAGAGATCGGGCAGGATATTGAATTCATATCATTACAATCAAACAGTTATGTGTACGTATGAACAAAAATTATTATTTATTTCACAAATTTTTTAAAATCAACCATACCTTTTAATTCTCACTACTCCCAAATTCATTCTTGCAACTGTTAATAAATTTTTCAGGTAAAATCAAAAGCCAATAGTAAAGAAAATGTTGTGTGGAGGTTTAAGAAAAATATTATATAATTGTAGAGAGATTTGAAAGGTTGTTATTGCTGATAATAAATTGGAGGGTTATTTTTGCAATTTGATGTGAATTATTTGAAGGAAAAAAAAAGGATTGAAATTTACTCCAAATTAAATAGGAAAGCTAAGCAAAGGCAAGTACTTGAACACGTAAAAGGCAAAAAGCAAAAGGCCCCGCTCCGGGCAGCCCGTCACGTGATAACTTTGTCCCGCAAAATTGTATGGTAAAGTAAGCAACAAGACTCACTCACACGCTAACCACTGTACAACTGATAGTGGGGGATCCAAATCCCAAATTTTGAGTGAATTTCAAGTGTTTTTTTTTTTTTTTTTTTTTTTTTTTTTAAATTTTAATTTACCACGTACCATCGATCGGTCGTCTTTCAATATTATCTCCCCGATCAAGAGCACACCCTGTACGACATGTCGTAATTACAAATTGTTCTTTGTTATTTACGTTAACATTTTGGGGGGGGTTTTGTGTTTCCAACTGGGATTTATTTTGTGTGGTAATGATGATTAATTATTGCAAAATAAGATGATGGGGTATCATGCAATCCACATGCATGGATGGATGGGGGGAGGCTCAGATAACTTGAGATAATATGGTGAGTTAATTTAATTACTAAAATTGTATAAGTTAATCAATTTATATCTAATACTATAGTATAGGTTAAGGTATAAATTGATTTATATTTTTTATAATTGTTTCGTGGGGGACAGTTTTTAAATTTTGTTGAAAGGGGCAGTTAACATGGGGTCCAATTTTGTTAGGCGGGTAACGGACAACTCAGCTCAATTGTTTCCTATTTATCTGATCTATGATATTTACACGTGGCGACATCATAACGACGCAAGGTTTATGGGTGGCGCAATATTTTGTAGCCACGCTGAAAAGCAAGGGTGGAGATTTAATGAATGAAGGAAGTGTCGTATGGTAACCATACCATGGACCTTCACTTTTTTTGTACTCTAGGGTTTGGGGGGTCTTTTGGGGAAATTATCGTTTTCATAAAGGGCTTAAAGAGAAATTAAATGAATTTGGAAAAACAAAACTTTAGGGGAAAAAAAAGGAAATATATGGTAGATTTGATTTTTTTTTTTCTTTCCTTTTTCTAGTTGATAAGAATGGGCTCGTGAGAGGTAGGTTTTTTTGGGTTCCACTTTAGAAGATGTTTCTTCCTTCTAGACAAAAATTGAATTAAAAAGAAAGTTAGAAAGAGACTTATTGTGCTGATTTTTCTTCTCTCTCTAATTCTTTGTATATATATATATATATATAGCTTTTGATTTTTCATAAAAAGTGGCCGGGTTGAATTTTATGTCCATTTCTTTTTTTAAAGTAAAGGTTATTTTTTATAGTTTTGGAATTGATTTGGGGAAGATTGTGTTATTAGATAAAGATGAAGTTGCGTATCGAAATTAAGAGGTATCTATCTTTTAAGGAGAGTGAGGAGATAGACAAATGTAAGTTTGTTGATATTTATGTATATGTGAGTGTCATTGTTTGGTTGAGTGTGTGGTGAGGTGAGGAATATAATAGTGATATTATATTGTCTTATTTTGTTCTATGATGAGTAAATTGTTTTGTGAACTGGCACAGTAAAAAAAACTTATCCATCCTTCATATGGTACTTCGAAAAAATTACTTATACACATTATTATGTTCTTCGTTTCTTTTTCGAGCATAATTAGAAGCGTGCTAGCATACGGGTCGACTTTCGATGCATATCTAATTGTTCAAACCGATAATAAATTTGAACAATTTCATATTGAGAACATCATGATAATTTACAAAATATTGTCTGGACATAACCAAGCAAAACAACGAGAATCATTCTAAAGAGAGTGTGAGTTTTGTTTGGGGTGTGATTTATAATTTACAAACTATAAATTTCATTCTCAAGCACAATCAGAAGCTTGTTAGAATATATATCGATCACATTCCAACGATAGAATTTGATTTATCAAACAAACAATAAATCTAAGCAGTTTTTATCCTAGAGAGACACCCATGACAATTTACAAGTTGTTTGCACATCAGATAGAGCAATGAAAAGTTTTAAAGAGAGCTAATATGATTTGTGATTCCATTTTTTTTCTCATAAACTTATGTTTCATTCGAAATTGCTAATTTCTACTTGAATGTCATTCAATTAGTCGTGTTGCGGTTTCAAAAATTTTCTACTATATTATATGTTCAAACTTTTGTTCTAGTGTAGTCTCTACTTAAACTTTTAAGTCATAGGGTTCATACTTTTAGTTTGATATCAATTTGACACCCAAACTAAACTCTATATTAAACTACTTGTTACTTATATCATTATTACTATTGAATGCCTTGAAATAAAAAAAAAATGGAGATAACTACTTGGATATATTTTAAATATTAATAACATTATTCTATCCTTAAAGACTTAATACAATGTTGATATTGATAATTAATGAGTTGAAAAGAAATATATATATATATATATATATATATAGATGAATAGTGAATAAAGGACACTTAATTCATTAGCTACATGTGGAAGACACATTGTTGGTTTCCTTTTGAAGGATGTCAATTTTATGTACAAAGCAAGAGAGAAAGAGAGAGAAGAGTGTGGTTGTAGAAATTTAATTTAATTTATGTATCAAAATCAAACCCCAAGAAGAAGAAAAAAGAAAGAAGCAAACCCCAATTGAGTACCTTAAAAGCTTCTCCAAATTAATAATAATAATAATATGAAACAAACAAAAACTTAGATTTATTTCCTCCTCTCACATTCTTCATTCTTCCTATTTTATTGGGATTCAAAAAATCAAATAAAATAATTATATCCCAACTTAGCAAAAACGAAATAGATCCATTTGGGTGTCATTATTATGATTAATTAATTAATTATATGATAAATAAAGAAAATTATAAATATGAAAAAAATTTAGGTTCTATTATCCGTAAACATTTTTATTCCAGTTTGGTTAGATAATTAGATCTGAAATTTTGATATATTTATAAATATTTTGATTCATTTTAGTATAAATAAAAATTAGGGATTTTTAAAAAAAAAATTAACAAAATCAGTAAAATATTTACTCTATAGAACAATTTTGAAAGCGAAATAGTTAACAGGCAATACCAAAAATGTCTCAGTGTCAGTTTAGACTTGATACATGATCGTTAGATTTCTTATCGTTTAATTTAGATTTGGTTACCCATTATTTTGTTGATTTTTTTATTTGGTAATGTTGAACTTTTATCCTAAATATAACAAATATCTCGAACCAAATAATATTTAGTACAAGATCTTGAACCAAATAATATTTTAAAAAACACCAAATTTAGGATGAATTGAAAACAAAAATCATAGTTTGAAAAAAAATATAAAATAAAAACTGCAGAAGAAAAAAAGAAAGAGATAGAAAGAAAATGCGAACTCGTAAATATTTTAGTGTTTTGTTATATTAAAGAAAATGAACGTGAAAAGGAGGAGGGTTTAATTAAAGAAAGAAATAGTGTTAAGAAGTTAATTAAAATAGAGAATTTGATGGAGCAACGGCGTTGGAGGATGTTGCTTAACGTATTAGTCAACAACTTATTAAGTTAAAGGCTTTGCTTTGGTTTAGAGAGCTCTATGTCCTAAATCTAATCACGAGCCGCACGTGATCCCCACTGCCCTATTCCTCCGACTAACTATATATAATTTTATTTTATTATTTACGTACTTAATTCCTTGTTTAACTTGTGTCTAATTTAATTCTCCTCTCTCTTTTTAATTATTGTTATTGTTGTGGTTTAATCAAATGACTAACACGGATTTAACGTAATAAGCAATGGTTCTTCTTCCTCAAATGTACCTCATTTTTACGAGTGATGATGAATCAAGCATGAAAATATACTAACTCTATTAAATACCAATTTTTTATCGAGACTGAATTTTTAAGATCACATTTAGTAATTCATTTGGTTTTTTTTTTTGCAAGTAGTAAAAGTATATTTTAGTTTTCATCGTTCTTGAAGGAAAAAGTTGAATTCTTTAATGATTTTTTTAATAATGACAAATTAAGTATGAAGGAGTATTTATAACTTTTATTTTTCATAAAAAGAAAAAAGGAAAGACAAGGAAAAAAAAATTGTTACTGAATGATTAACTAAACTATTGAACAATATTCAATTTCAAAATATTTTGCATTTTGCATTTTAGAAAAATTAAGAAATATACGATTTCTTTAGCATTATAGTTCAACAAACCCAATATGAAATCTTGACTTGGATGGTTGATATATAGTTTTTAAACTATAAAAGCTTAATATTCAGGCTTCATTTTGCTAATTAATTATTTGTTTTTCTAAATTTATAAACATTCTTTTTACTTTGAAAATTTCTAGTTTCCTCATCTATTTGTTTAGTTGCTTTTTAAAAACAAGTGAAGTTTTTAATATTAAAACAACGGTTCTTAAAAATTTAATAAAATTTGTCTAAAATTTTAATTTTTTTACTTAAAAAAAACGTTAACTATAGAAAAAAAAAAAAGAAGAGAAAATTGATTTCATTTAAATAACTAAAACACACATGAAAGAAACATAAAATAGTTACTAAATATGACCATTTGAACCATAAGAATGAGAGGGAAAAAAAAGTGTGCATAATTCATTCCCTCCAAAACTCAAACTTCTTAACGTCTAGGATAAATGCTAATCAAATTAACGTAGCAAAATGCCAAAATTGTCCAAGTACACAATAATTATAGGATATACAAAAGATTTGAACATTTATTTTGATGATCTCAAGAAATATTAGTACATACAATTATTGTAGAGTAGCACTCCTATGCATGAAATGTTGACGTTGGTACACTAGCTTGATAGACTAGATTTTTTCTAAAGATAATTAAAAATGGTAGAAGTTCAAATTAAAACGATAAACAATGAAAACAAAGTCAGCATGGTATCACAGTGGCATGAAGATTACTGTCAACAAGTTATTGATCTTCTAATAAGTTTATAAACTTCAAATGGGTGTGAAATTATATATATATATATTTGTAAAAACATAAGATAGTGAAGAAATAAACCTGGGTGTGTTATTTGATTTGAATTGCATGGAAAGAGGAGTAGAAAAGGGAGAGGAAGAGAGAGTAATGTTGGGTGGGGCCGTGGGGGGAGACGTTGATATAACAACCGTGACCTGATTGCACGTGACATGCGAACTCAGATTTTGACTGATTTTGTTGCTTTGACTGGGAGGGTATTAGTCACGTGACCTTGACCATTGAGTTTAATTTTGAAAACTGACACCCCACCTCCCTCCTCCCTATCTAATCTCTCCCACGCTTCCTATAATTTCTTTTCATTTGGAAAAATGCCCTCATGCTTTTTCTATATACATTCCACCTAAACGTTACAATTTTGTTTCAATTTTAGTGTTATATTTTAAATTTTTTATATTTTTAATCTTAATTTTTTACTAACCATTCACCTATTGTATCAAGATTATTATTATTACAACAAATAGAAAATCATATATGTGTTATAGATCTGAGTCATACAAATTTACGTTGTTTTTTTAAGACTAATTTACTCACTATAGTCCTTGAGTTTTGAAAGTAACTGTTTTTCCTGGATAAAATATATCACATTTATTCTAAGAGTAGCAAACAGTCTAGAAGATCAACAAACAAAACTTTGTGAATCTATCAAACGTCAATTCTTTTTCTATAATTTAGTTATTAGTTTTTTTTTCATGAAGTGATGCATCCATTCATGAAGAAACACACAATTAACCATTTATTCCAACATATATTAATTCTAATAGTAACAAAATAATAGTATACCCCGGTTAATTAAAATAATTTAAATTATTGTAAAAAGGTAAGGTTGTTGAAAATATTTACAAAGTATAAAAAAATTTCATACTCTATCATTTATAAATTGATATTTATATAATCTAAAATTTTACTATATTTTTGTAAATATAATTTAGTTTATTTTGCTATCATTTGAAAATATTTGTTATTTTAATATAATTAAATAAACATTAGTGACAAACAAAGAAAGTGAGTAATTCAATAAAATCATCTATCATATATCGTATATTGTAACAGCCTCACTGAATAATTTACAAAAAAAAATTAAAAATGACATAAATACCCCTAATGTAGTTGGGCGTGGAAGCAAAGAGGGGGAGAAAACTGAAGGGGCTTGCTTGATGCCTCCCACTTCATAGACAACTACGAGTTTCGGCTTTACGTGCATGGTAAGTCAACCCATTCCAATTTCATTCTTTCCCTTTCTACCCTCATCCAATCACATTCACCCACCTGACTCTCAATACGACACGTAGACCCAATCATATAGTGCCACATAGGATGCCCTTGAAAACACTTACTTTATTCTCTTTGGATGAGATAACAAAATGGGGTCCAAAAGTGAAGATAAGGTTGAGGATGTGAAGTGGTTGGATTACAAAATATACTTGTCAACTTTCCTCAACTATACCAATATTGTATTATATTCAAAAGTTCTAAACTAATTCCATCTACGAAACAATAAACAATAAACAAATAAACAAATTGGGTAGCTCACAAATTACAAAGTGAAAAAGTCTTCTCCTATAATTCATTTATCTATGATCGAAGAAGAATGTATATATAAGAGATGAACGTAATTTGTTGAAAATATCTAAAATATTCCACCAAAATCAATAAGATACTTCGATCGCACTTACCACTTATACATACGCTATCGTAACAAACAAGTATAGATTACAAGACACAAAAGAAACCATTAAAAAAGAGAGAGAGAGAGAGAGAAGGGAAGGAAGGAGGGAGTAGAAGCAATTAAAAGAAGAGGTGAAATGGAATTGGGATTAGTGAGAATTTAGCGTAAGGAATGGCATAAAGATAAATGAGAATGAACAATGAATAATAATGAATGAGAAGAAGAATTGGTGGGGAGTATGAAGAAGTTTTGTTGCTTAACGCATTTGGCAGAGCTTTGGAAACACCAAAACAAAGATTAAAAAACAAAAACAAAAAACGGTGTATTGAGACAGCCAATAAGCTATGGCGATGCCAAAGGCCCGTCCTCCTAAGTTGTGCACTAATTCCAAATATAATGCCCCATCCATCACTCTTTCTCTCTTTCTTGGCCCCCCCAATCCATACCACGTTTGAGTAATTTTTAAGCCTTCATTTTAACATTTTTCTCATCTTTTGTCTTTACCAAATTTCTAATACTAACATAGTATGAAATTTTCTTTTTACCATTACTTTTACTATGTGTTATGTGTAATGCATGTCGACATGTGTTTCAAAAATAATGTGAGATTTGTTAACGTTGAAGTAAATTTGTAGTGTGAGCGTGGAAAACACCGTACTGTCGTAGTAGTAGAAAACTTATATACTTAATTTACTACTTTCGTTCATTACTTGACATGTCTTTGGTTGATTGTTCACTTAATCCGTGCAAATAATTCTTTGATGTTACTTTTTTACAAGTAATAAATAGAGGGAAAATATGAAAAAAAAATTGATTTCAATACTATTTCGGTCCCTATAATTTTGATTTTGTTTCAATGTATATTCATCTTGGTCAATCCACTTTAATTAACTTTCCTTCATTTTAGTTCGTGTACATTTAAAAAAATAGTCGTTTTTTGCCATTTTACTTTTGTTTTATTTTCGAATCAAAATGGTCAATTATTTAAATGAATAATTATAATTTGTGACAATTTTAGAAATAATAATTAAGTATATCACAATATTTTTAAAAACTCTTATGACCATCCGTGATAGATCAATATTTGCAATATGTTATATCAATGATAGACTTCTATTATTTTTTAATTAAACTTTGACGGATTTTACTGTATTTACAAATCTTTTAAAACGTTGTTATTTATTTAATTATTATATTTACAACAATTATGTCTTAAATTTTAATTGGATGTAAAATAAACTAAAAAAATAAAAAGTTTATGAACAAAATAAAAAAAGAAAATAATTTGTTCTCTTTATTTAAATTTAAATTAATAGTTTCCGTATCTCACGCATGCTGTCTTATACTTTCCACGTACTTTTTTGTTTCTTTCTTTATCTAAAAAAATCTCTACTCTTTTATTTACTTACTTTATTCTTTAACTTAGTACATAGGTCATGTTGGGTCAAACTCAAGCACACAACCTTTGATATATTATATGATATCATATCATATTATATATACATACATATATATATAATCTTACTTATTTATTAATTAATTTACTTTTGGGGTTATGGGTTTTTTTCGTAATGCTAAATTCACGGGGGGTTTATCGAGTTGTAATGGGTCATATCAAACCAAAGTAGAAAGGTTTTTGAGAAGAAATTGCTTCACTTCACCCTAAAGAATTCTGCTCTTAGTGGAAGCAAACATACTTAATTTACAAGAAACTTCATTAGTTTTCATTTGTTTTTTATATTATTAATTAGGATTACACACTTCTTCTACCTTTTCAACTATCCATTTCATTTCATTTTTGTCTTTTCTATATATTTGTCGACCTTGTTGACTCATTCTAAAAGAAAGAAAAACAAAAGTTTGTGTGTTTAGTTGAGAGTTTAGCAACTTAATTTGTTGCCTTGTGTGTGCCAAATTGGTCAAATTGTTTCATGCAATAGTTGCATGTGTTGAACGAGTTAAAATGCATATTCTTGTGAGCCGTTTGGGATATATAAAGATTATATAGGATTATAATAACTACATCTTATAAGAGTATATACTATTTCAAAACTCTCAATTTTTTACTATTTCATATTCATCATTATTTTATTCTTTGCTATAGTGTTTACTATATTCATGTCAAACTAAAATAGTATACACACCAAACACATATTATTATAACCTAAATTAAAATAATATACACTCCAAACGTAAATTGATATTTGAGAAAGCTGAAGGGATTTTCTTTTTATTATTACATATTGCATTTATTGCTTGTTACAAAATAGTAGCATTTAAGAATGACGTGAAATTTATAAAGTAAATATACATGTTACTTAATAACATGTTAAATAATAAATACGAGGAGTATGTACTACCTATGACACTATATATTTTTCTTCTCGATAAGTTTAACCCGAACGAACTAACTATTTTTAAAATTATTATAATTGAGTATTTGTTTTCTTATTTATTCATGTGATTTATATTAGATTATAACCACTTAATTAAGTACACAAGTGTTTATTAGGTTTTATACATTTTTCAAGTTTTTCTATATAAAGTCATTGGAGACATGATGTTGGGGAAAGGTGGGGGAGAAAATTGATGGGTAGAATATGATATCTCTATTTATCTCTATTGGTATTTTGGATATATTACTAAGAACATAAAGTCAAACACTTTTAGGTACATAATTAATATCATATATACTATTATAAAAAATATAAGTAAATTGTAACATGACCAACTAAGACTACATGTTTATTTAAATAGTTTAAGCTTATCCAATTGGTTTAAAGAGAATTATAAAAAAAAAAAAAAAAAAATTATGTTCAATACACTAAAATGATCTATCAATTCTTTCCAAAGCGATGTTAATTGAATTTTGACAAAATATTTTTAAAAAATCAAATAAATATCTCGTATTTGGAAAGTTAAGAAAAATGTATATATAGTTCTAAATTTTTGAAGAAATTAAAGTGTTCTTATAATTACAGTCAAGGAAAGATGTTCATGTGATTGTAATAAATTTTCATAGCATCATTTTTATTCGTCCATAGTTTCGTCAGTTTAATTGTTTTTTCTTTAATTAATGTTTAGGTTTTCTCCATGCACCACAAACTCATAGTCTTAATATACATGAATACAAACATAAGTTGAAACCACTATACTTTAGTGATTTTTATCAAAGAGATATTGATCGACATATACACAACTTTCGATAATTGACATGCATTCATTTCTTCAAAATCCTCTTCATCACACAAAAAGTATACACAATAAAAGAAACGAAAACGAAAACGAAAAAGAAAAAGAAAAATGCACCCCACTATTTGTAATCCAATAATGCAAAAGTTTTGCTAAAAATTCTTCCAACTTACTCATACAACTTTCGAACTTTGTCTCATTAATAATTGGGAAAAGATTTCAAGAATTGTCCCACATTATTTGGAACCAACAACATAAATTAATTAATTTCACACACACACATATATATGAAAATCTAGAGGTTGTGGCATGTGGAAACATTATGAGTATGTTATGTTGTGTAATGTGGGAGTATATAAATCAAATTTTATCCTCAAACCAAACCAAAACGCACCGTTTCATTCACTACATTACTTGTGGGTGCCAATTTCTTTCTTTCTCTTTCTTTCTTTCTTCTTTTAAAAAAATAAAATCCGACAATATAATATCTACTTTTTTAGGGGTACTTCCCCCAAAGTCCAACCATGTAATCATTATTCATTACTTTTTTAAAAAAATTATTATTGTTGTTATTTTTGGGCAAATTTTCGAAAAAGAAATGGAAAATCAAAACGATGTCGTATCGTGGGTAAGAGAGAGTTGAGCGAATGATGCGATCCATTGGTCTTTCTTCGCTTCTTGACTCCGCAAGTACTCAAAAATGTAAAGTCACAAAAATTAAAGAGAGAAAATATTAAAAAAAAAAAAAAACCCTAAAAATGTGAAAAAAAGAAAAAAAAATTTCAACGCTAACTTTTTTTTTAATTTTTTTTTTTTAAAGTTTAGTGTTTAATAATTTTGAACAAAATTATGAATTTTCAGAGTAACAAATGGTTCGTTATTCAATATAACTGTTACATTTTGGGATTTACTATACAACATGAAAAGTTTAAGATTTCGTTATATATTACTTATCATTTGTTTCATATCTATCGATAGTGTATAAAAAATGAAATATTATTGAATGTTTAGAAATTTATTTTTTTAAATATTTAATTATTTTAAGTTATAAAATTGAGAGCGGATCAAAACTAAATTTGTAAATAAGAATTTAAAACTAAAATACAAACCTTCACTATAGTTGTATCAATTTTCATATTGTTACATAATAGAGATGTTTTTTAACGCATCGATTCTTTTTCTTTGGAGCGTCATAAGTGACAACGGTTTAGTATTATTGAAATCAATCTCATCCGTAAAGATGGAAGGTTTTAGTTTCCCGCTCTATACATAGTTTTTGTACTAAAAAGAGAAATGTCAATCCTTTTCAATATTCCATATGTCCACTCTCTATTGATTTTTCAAAAACAAAATAATTTGTTTTTCTAATAGTTTCGTTAGCATTCACAGTTGATTAACACAAAACATTTCACCGATATAATTTTTCTAAAGGAAAACACAAGAATATTTACATTTTCTCATATCTTATAACACATTATGAACTGAATTTCACTATTCAATATTTGTTTGAAAGAACACAACAATAATTTCAATAGTGTATGAAGAACATGGTATAGAAAGAACCCTATTTGAAACCAACTCTACTGTTCCACAATTGTAAGGTTTAGATGCAATCTTTCTATGAATATATATATATATATAAAAGTAATTATGAAAAGCTATAATAATTTGGAAACCGAAACTTCCTTTCACATTTACAAAGAAAAGATGAGAACAATTTCAGAAATGTAAATGGAAGGAAATGATTTTGTTTAGATTACAATATGTCACAAACATATACAAAGAAAGCATCATTAAAAATTATACTTATACCCTACTGTAAGTTAGACTTATATATTTAAATGTGTTTGTGTGCGCGTGCACACACGTGTATGTGTATGTGTGTGTAGTTATTTTTAAATAAAGCAGTTCGTTTTAGTTTTATAATCAGTTTAACGTCTTAAACGGAACCGAACCACATAAGAATCAGTTCAATTTTCAACTATTTTTTGAAGAGTCCTATTCAAGAAGAAACAAATCAGAGAGAACAATAACATGTGGGAACCATAACATGCATGCCGTTGGGTGCATTGCATGAAAAGAAGAGGAAGAAAGAAGGAATTTTAGTTTTTTTATTATTCTATGAATGCATAATTTTGAAGCAAAAGAAAAAAGAATGATTGGTGTTGTATTGATAGGAAATGAATGTAAGATTGATTTAAAGGGAAATAATAGAGGAGAAAAAATGGGTTCCTTAAAAAGGACATAAATTGATTTTGAGTCATATGTACACCTAACTAATTAATTACTTCACATATTTGTTTTCTTTGGTCGGTGCTTTCTTCTAATTTTGGATTCAATTAACTCCAATATCATCTAATCATTCATTTTTAACTTCAAAGATTCGGTTCTCATTAACCCTTAACATATTTCACCTTAGTGTTATCATTTTCCCTTCATTTCTCACTTTACCATCAAAATTATGTATTTTATTTTATTTCTCCCTTCCCCCACTTTCTTTCATTATGATTTTCATTTCTTCATGGGCTGGGCTAGCCTTGCTATAAATGGGCTTTCTAAAGCCCATTCCTTTTGATGGGCCTTGATCACAAAATGTTGCCAACCCCCTTTACTTTCTCATCTATCTAAGAAAGTCTGTTTAGAACCTAAATTCGTCCTGTGGAATTAGAAATCAATAATGTGATGTATTTATTTAGGGGTATTTTTAAAAATAGCAAAATAAATTAAAATATTTACAAGTTATAGCAAAATTTTGGATTCTTTCAATGATAGTCTTCTATCACTTTATCATATCGATAACTATTATTGATAGAATTTGCTATAGGTTGTAAATATTTTGTAAAATTTGTTATTTTTGAAAATTTCTTAATTACTTATCATAAATATTTTGGCCTGTGTTTATTATAGATATTAAAACTTACCGATTTATACTATTAATTATTTAATTTATTTGTTTGTATTATGAGTGATTCTATCTGATTATGGTATATATGGCATATAATTAGAAAAGTTGTATTTTGAATTTAATTAACAAATATATTATCGAAAAGATTACAACTAAACTCTCTCAAAGTCCATTTTTTTTGTTTCGGTCAAATCTTGTGTTCCTTTGTCGTTCACCTCTTTCATGTTTTTCGGTGAATTCATATTTCGTTTCTATATAAGGTTACTTTTTATTTTTTTATCAAACATTAATGATTTTTTTTTAATTTTGTATATATATTTTATTGATGAACTGATCTATCAATAATTGTTTTCTTATTCCACTCTAGACGATTTTGTATTCTAAACACAAACTATCTAACTCTAACATATATTAACATCATACTTCATAGCTCCACTTAACGTTTCAATTTAACAATCCTTAATTGACTAACACATATTGTGTACGAGAAAACAAAGGGTGTCATTTTGAAAAACCAAAAAACAAAAGAAACAAACAAACAAAGAAATCCAAGAAAATACAACCAAGATTGAAATAAATATAGTGTATTGTTTAAAGGAGTTACCAATTTGATGTTTAGGTTTTAAAGTGTTGATTTTGAGTATAGAATTCATATGATATTCATATATTTAACAAGTGTTGAGAAACTCTGTTATATAAATCTAAATTCAAATCACCATTTTTCACATTGATTTTTATGTGTTACGAATCAAAAGCTAATAAAATAAATATATAGTTCATCATATCCCACACATCACATTTATTCTTTTAAAATAAAACAATAAAAAAATAAATGATGAGTTTTTAAGAGATAGTTGAAATGTCTATAAAGTGCATAAATTTAATAACATTTTGAGTCAATATGAGCTTAACTCCGTGGTAAATGTCATAGTCTTCCATCTTAGAAGTGGTAGGTTAAATCCTTTGTTCTAACTATTGTTGTACTAAAAAAACCATTTTACGTAAATTTTAATGCCTCTCCTAATCTCTCCTAATCTCTCCTAATAAGTATATATAGAACAGTAATTTTGAAGTTACAAAACGAACTATTACATTATCGATTCAAGAGGACAAATTTGTAATTCGGTACTTATTTGAAATGAAGTTATATTAAATATATATATACATATTTGTGTATACGTATAAAAAAAAATTGATTCCAAGGACAGCATATAAAAAACATGGGAAAAAAAAGCTATCAAATTGACAATAAGAACATAAAGAAAAGCTCAAATCCTTGTAAGAATTAAAACAAAAAAGATAGAGACTCCCTTTGGGTTTTATGGGTAACATTTAAAAAACATGGCACAACGTAGGTTTTACTTTTTGAACTCAACCACAACAATAATAAAAGATATGTCACGATATTTAACTATAAATTGATGGTTTGAGTGGATCAATTTCAAGAAAAGTGTTTTATTTGACTAAGTATGATATGGTAAGTCCGTAGACTCAATCATAAGAGTTAAAGAGATCAACTCACACCATAAAATCAAACAAGAACCATGAAGGTTGACTCCAAAGGTCGATTATGGAAGTTCAAAAGGCAATATAGGGCATCTTCATTGACCTCGTGAAGATTGAGTCATTGAATTGACTATAAGAGAAATAATGTTTTGATGTGGAGATCAACATACGATGAAAAGAATGAAGATACAATTATGTCTAATTGCATGCATAACTGTTTCTACGTATGAATAAGTCGGCTAGTGAAAAAAAATTATGACTAATTGCAATGGTTAATAACTATTAGATTATTAATTCTAGAAATCAATTAGCAAACAACTATTATACATTTATATAACCAAGAAGACCTGTGACGATATTGGAGGCACGTTGAAAATAGTAAGTGTTGTCCATTTATCTTATTATTTTCATATTATTGACTTAATCGGAGAATTGGTGACATAGCACTATTGATCAATGCAAACCGTTCTCTATTGTAAAGAATGCATAGCTTAAAGTTATATGCTAAGATATATATATATATAGTATTGACTAAAATGGTAGACAGTGGTATGGATCTCTCACACCTCCATTTGTTGTTAATTTACTAAAAACTATACAACGTTTTTTTTTTTTTTTAAATATCGAGATTAAAGTATCACTATTAGTCTTGTATTTGTGGCTTTCGTTTCCTTTTAGCTTTTACATTTTCAAATGTTCAATCATGTCTTCGTATTTTCAAAACGTCTTTAAATGAATAATCGAGATAATCTTCAACAAATTTTATAGAAAAGTATACTCGCATTGCAACAACTTATGATGAAGCATTTGTGTAAACGTACAAAGTAACGTGCAACCTAAATCGTACTAAGTAATTTTATTTAAACAAATACGTAGGTGCATCTTAATATATAAAATTTTATATGTAACATATTAATAGAAAGATATAAAAATAAATAGAAGCAAAGATTGATGTTGGGTGAAGTGATGAAGAGAATGAGTTAACATAATCCCGGGTGGGGTGAGATCATTGAAGGAGCCATATAGAGAGTGCCAGGTGGCATGAAATCTAAATCTATCTACCGGTTGGACCCGATATTTGAGGATATGATTGACGCGTGGTTTTAAAAAACAACCACAAGTTTAGATTATTCCAGGTAAGCATGATGAGGTGGCAGATATGAGATTCTCTAATCCACGTGGCAATGAATATTACCAATTACAAATTCCCTCTCCTATCCATTAAGATAAGGCCATGCATACATTAACAAACTCACAATTTTCCATTCAAACAATCCTCCACACAACCAACCAACCATCTCCGTCACTCCCCAATTTTACAGCATTAATGGCTTCCGCTTGTGCTTCTTCCGCCATTGCCGCCGTGGCAATTTCTTCCTCAAGGCAAACTTTTTTAATTCTCACTTGTTCCTTCTTTAATTTAGTTTCATTTTCCCCATCCAATTTAATTAATTGCTTATGAATTTTCCCCCCATTTTGCAGTTCATCGAAGAATGGCTGCCCCAAGCTGGCTTCAAATTTCCTTACTGGCAAGAAGCTTAGGCTCAGAAACTTAAATGCTGCTGCTGTCGTTGCTCCTCGATCGGTTCCGGTATGCGTCGCAGCCGATCCCGATAGACCTCTTTGGTTCCCTGGCAGCACTCCTCCTCCGTGGCTCGATGGCAGCCTTCCCGGTGACTTTGGCTTTGACCCTCTTGGTCTTGGTTAGTATTAAACTACTAGCTAGCTGTATATACTGGACTCAAAGAGATTAATAAGGATTAGTTTGTTTATGTTCTTAGAGTGATTAATTAATGTTGAAGTTTGTATAGAGGAGAGAGAGAGTTATAGAGAAATTCTGGGGTGGTAATTGTGAAGATAAAAATTCTTACGGGGTTTATTCTGTGTAGCGTCTGATCCGGAGAGTCTGAGATGGAACCAACAGGCGGAGCTCGTACACTGCCGATGGGCAATGTTGGGGGCAGCCGGAATTTTCATCCCGGAATTCTTGACAAAGATCGGTATATTGAACACTCCTTCGTGGTACACCGCCGGTGAATTGGAATATTTCACCGACACCACCACTCTGTTCATAGTGGAACTCATTTTCATCGGTTGGGCTGAGGGTAGACGGTGGGCCGATATCCTCAAACCTGGCTGCGTCAACACCGACCCGATTTTCCCTAACAACAAGCTGACCGGAACCGACGTTGGGTACCCTGGTGGGCTCTGGTTTGACCCACTCGGATGGGGCAGCGGATCGCCGGAAAAGATTAAGGAATTGAGAACGAAAGAGATTAAGAACGGACGATTGGCTATGTTGGCGGTGATGGGAGCTTGGTTCCAACACATTTACACCGGCACCGGTCCCATTGATAACCTTTTTGCTCACCTTGCTGATCCTGGCCACGCCACCGTCTTCGCCGTGAGTTTTCTTCTTCTTTTAATCTTTCTTACAATAACTTTTCTAAATATAATGTATTTTCTATAATAAAGTTTGAGTTTTGATTTTAATTTAGTAGTAATTTAATTTGAAAACTTTGAAACTATTTTTAAAATAAAGTTTTCTTTGATTGATGGGTTGATTTTTGTTTTGGCAGGCATTCACACCAAAGTGAAGAAATTGAGGAGCAAATAGGAGAGATGCAGTGATGTTTGTTGTGAGTTGAGGGACAAATTTATGTATTGAATCACAACTTTGATCTAATCTCTGTGTTTATGTGTATGATGGACCATATCATTATCAATTTAATGTACAAAATGAGATCAACAAATTAAGCAAATTTAGGCCCACTTATTGACTTCTATCAACCAATTTTAACGATATTTAATCCTAAATTATTTTAATAATTGAATCTTCTACTTTCATCGTAGAGACCAATTTCGAGTTCTAGTATGTTTAGTTGATCGATATATTTCAAACATCAAATTCTTTGTTTTTTAAGTATATTAGTCATTTTAGTCGTGAGTAGTTTATGGATCCAATTTCAATCTTTATGCTTGTGTTTATGTTCTTAAGCTTTAAATAATGTAATGTGTATAAGTTTGGTGTCATTAGTAATTTAAGAGATTAATGTTGATTGTTATTGTGCTTAATTATGTTCATAGTTCAAGTAAATTGATGTACCAATTTTATTACTATATACTTTATACCTAGTAAATGAATATTACAATTTAACTTATGTCATTATGACAAAAGACATTTCCATCGCAACGTTGCAACCTTTTGTTTTTCTCTCTCTATGTTTTCGTTTGAATCAGTGTCGTTTGAAGACTGTGATTATGTGTAATGGATGATAATTAAACTTTGTAAAATTAATTAATTAATTAACCTATGATTTGCATAGAGATTTGAATTTTTTTAATTCTTCTCACTAATTTTAGGTGTAGGTCTATTTTATCTCTCTCCAAATACCAATTTTAGGTATATAGGCCAATTACACCTTCAATTATAATTGATTGTCAATGAACAAATTTCTCAGCTTTCCATTTAATTTATATGTAATAACTAATCATTATTATTATTATTAACATTCTCTAACCAAAGTAATTAATTAGTCTTCATATGATCTACTAGGCTACACCATATTTAAAAATTAGCTTTGCCCATGCAAGAAATAAAAAGCTATAAAGTATGGAGTTGGCAAAAAAGGAAAATTAGCAAGAGAACTCCTTGTACTCGTTAGCTATTATAGTTTTAATGTATGTTTTCTACTTTCTATCAACATTTACAAAGATAAAAACAAAAACAAAAACGAAGCAAAATTGAAAACCGAACTTTTTCAAACTTGTTTTCGTTTCAAGAATTTAAAATTCAAACGTTTCTATACATGTTTTATAATGTATATGGTAAATCCCTTGTAAAGAATTGGGAGAAAAAAAAGACATGAATTTCAAAAATAGATAGTTTAGGTTTTAGGCTCATTATTTAAGATAAGAATATCTTTGAAGAAACCAAAATAAATACAAAACGAAACACAGTCAATGATATATTATATGATATGATGTGAAAATAATAGTAATAGATAACAATAATAATAAAATAGTTAATGGGAAATTTGCATATACACAAAGACAAAGAACAATATTGTCTCCAAATTTTATAATATGTAACTTGTTCATCAATTCTTTCACTATTAATTTATTCATAGCAAAAAGAAAAAGAGGAAATCTCAGCATAATCAGCTCTCCACAAATCAAGAGATTCGTCAGATTCAATAATTTAAACATGAATTCAATTCATAACACCAAAAATTACACTTAATCCGATTTATATATATGAAGTGAATGCAGCAGGTTGGAATTAAAAATGATAATCAAAGAATCAAATGAAGCAATAATGAAACATAGATTCAGAGAAAAGAAGAAGAAGGAATAAGAAAGAATTATGATTAACAAAATCAGTATAATTAATTACGAGAAGTATAGATTTGTATATACGAATCTGAATTGAGGGAAACGATAATGCCTCTCATTCGCTCTTAGTAAATCACAAGAACTCCCAAATTACAGAGGCGATTTGATTTTTATGGTGTTGTGGCCTAATAATTAATGGTGAAGAAGATAAGGAAATATTAGAGTAGTGAGAGAGAGAGAAGGTGAATCAGGAAGAAGAAGAGGAAGGGTAATTGGATCGACGAACGGAGATTTGAGAGGGAATAGGGCGGCCGGTGCCGGAGCCGCCACAGCTGCTGCAGAACATACGACCAGAGCCGGAGCAGGTGCGGCAGCCGATGTCGCCGTCGGACCAGCGGGAGCAGAGACAGGGAACGCGGCCAGAGCCGTTGCAGGAAGGGCAGCGGGGGAAGGAGCCGGCCATGGGCTTGTGGTCCATGACGGATTTGACGAGGACGGCGCCGGCGAGGACGCTGAGGCCGGTGGCGAGTTGGGAGAGGACGATGGGAACCATGGGGGAGGGATTGGGGGGAGAGAGAGAGAGAGATGGGGGAATGGATGAGAGATTTTTTTCTTATTTTTAATAATTTAGTTGGGAGATTTTTGAGAAATGTAATTTGGAAGGAAAGAAAAAAGAAGAAAGTGGTGAGAAGGAAGAACACGTAGACGAAGGGAGGAGTTGGTGGTTTTTAAGAGAAGAAGGGAATTGGAGTTTAGTGAAGAGTGGGTTTTTGCGTGGGTGCTTCTCTCTTTTCCCTTCAAATCTCTCTCTCTTTGTGGATGTCGATTTTGTTCTATTTTTTTTTTATCAAATCAAAGTATATAATATAATATAATATATATATCGTGGTCTTTTACAACAAACCAACCAAATATTGAATATTTGATTTAGATTTGTCAAATCTTAATTAAATTTTTTTATTCTATTAAATTTGGCTATTTTTGGACAAAGATTCTTTGTTTAAATTTTGTACACGATCTTTTAAATTTGGTCAAAGAAGTCAAATCTAAACATTTTTTTTTAAGATTTAAATTTAGCTATACATCATTTATTCTTTTTTTCTTTATATTTGTCACGGTTCAAGATCGATTAAAAAAATTTGTAGAAGAAGAAAAAGATGATAGAAAGAAGAAGAAAAAATGGCCGAAGATTAGAAAATGAAAAGAAAGAATAATCTTAAAGATCATCAAGAAGAGAGAATAGAGAATGATGTAGAAAATCGGAAAGAATAGTAAGAATTGAAATTGAAAAATCGTTATTGACGACACTAGTAAGACATATGAAATTCTAACAAAATAATCGGTCTTAATGAGTTTTTCTTAAATTGTTCTATGGGTGTTAAAAATTTTGATATATAATGGTGTTCATTTTGTTAGAGGGGTTTACATAGAAGAAAATTGAAAATATTTACATTTTATAGCAAAAAAAAACAATGGATACTTTGGACTTGAGCTAAAATTTTAGTTATACATTTTGTGCTTTGATTAAAATTTTGCTATGGGCCGTAAATAATTGGTCAATTCTTCTATTTCTAAAAACTCTCCGTGGGAATTTACATTTTACCCTAAACGTCTTGAAGATTGAAAGATCAAATTTAATTAAGAGTAGATTTTTTAAAAAAATCAAGAGTGGCTTTATTTTTGGACCAATTACTTTATCAATATTTACGTAGATAAGACCTTTCATTAGACTTTAATAATGTTTTCATGGAGTTCCAATCGTCACAAAACAAACATTAATGTTTTCTCAACTTTTAACGACTACTCACTTACTATTTAAACGATTTCATTTGGTATTTTTATATCTGGAAGACGGTAACAATCTAATTATTAAACTTTAATAAACTGTTTTAGTACTTTTTTTAATGATAATTTTAAAAATCATGGGGTCTCTATCAAGAAAAATACTAATTTAATGTATTTTTTTTTTCATTCGTAGATTGATAAATTGATTAAATGCCAAATTTGTTTCTATGTTCTAAAGTCAAAATAGCCTTTGATTTTTTTTATATATATATATATAATTGGCAATAAAAAACACTAATTAAATGCCTAATTTGTTTATATTTTCCTTTCTCAAAGTCACTTTTAAATACTTTTCTATTTGGAAAGCAATAAAAGAAATATAATGTCCCAATACTTTGTCATCAAATGGTCGAGATGGGTCAAAACTCAAGATTAAGGTTCTAATTCAAAAAGCTCTAATTAATCTAATTGGGTTCACTACTTATCTTCTTTAAAGGAATCTCTATTCTTTTATTGAAAGAAAATGGTAAAAAACTCTGCTTCTCTTTTTGTTTCTTTACCCAAAATTTGTCGGTGGAAGTGAATAGCCAAAGTTTAGTTTTGAAAGCGATTTTGATTTTGCTCCATCCGATGAGTCTCAATTACTAATTCAACAAGTAAAGATTAGTAAGTTCAATTTAGTGTTTTAGTTTTTGAAAATTCAACTTATAAAGACTATGTTCATCTCTTGATTTTGAGAGTGGTTTTGCTCCATCCACAAACGAAACGTTGATTCATGTAGTAAAGATTAGCAAGTTCAATGTTAGACAAAAATCAAGAACGAGATTTTGTTGGTAGAAGTGCCTAACCAAAAGTTACTCAAAAGTGGGTTTGCTCCATATCAATTCAAGTAGTAAATATCAGTACTTCGTTAAAACTAAAAAAGTAGTATTACATTGTTGTTTTTTGTTTAAAAACTCAACTATTTTACTTCAAAAATCAAGCCTGTCCTGCAGTATCCCCACCACCCATTGCCAACCAAAACCATTGCTCGAATCCAAGCTTCATAGATCTTCGGTCTGCAATCGGATTGTCATCGATCTTCTTTCGCATCTGTCTATGAATTTGCAAGGCAACTCCCTTCCCCCGACATCCAGGCAAAAATTTTGGAGTAACCTGAAAACCATCTTGAAGATTGAAAGATGACAGACACGTCCAATAAATCAGAAAACTTGTCTAATGTTGATGTTTATTCTTGAAGTTCTTATGTATTCCAGACAGTGCAAATCATCTTGATTTGATAAATGCCTTTCAAGATAAGAAATTTCTTCACTTTCTTCATCGATGAAGATACGTGGTACACCTACAAGACACCGACATCACGTGTTGGCGAGTTAACGATATTTCTACAAATGAATCAATTGATATTATTTGGATTCAGATATCCAAGGTAATAATAAACAAAAGAAATGCATCTTGATGTAGTGTAAGAGTGAGCATTAAGGTGACATTACCATGGAAACATTCCCTTGCTTCTCCAGCCATCAACACGACATCTCCGCTTCGAAGAAACATGGCTATGGGTGGATCCTGTCTTGATTTACCACCCAAAAGAAAAATAGCTTTGCAACCCAAACTGGATGAAGTGGAGGTGGGCAGATATAATAGACAACAGAATCAATACCAGTACATGCCCTTTTAACATATCAGCAAGAAATGCAATTGAAAGGGCATAAGTTAGAGGGATAACTACCTCATGCTGACAATTGGCTTGCTCCAGTCAGCTTCCATGTCATCTAGGTGACCACCCAGTGTGTCGCCTGGAAATATCAATATTGTGTAAGAGTCATGGCTATTGGATAACATGGGTTCCATCAAAGAAACAATTGGTCATAAGTAGAGCAACCCGTGAACAAATGTGGCATCCTCTACAAAGGCAAGTTTTTGTTAATTTCCCATGAACAAATTTTCCTTTAGTTACCTGAAGCAAAATAATTCACTATTGCAGCTTCAGGTTTGAATTCTTCCCCAGTTGGCATTGCAGCTGCCGCCATTCTTTTGGCAAGTTGACATAGTGCAGAGGGTATCTTATTATGGGGTAGAGATATGTTATAGCTTCGCTACGCCATAACAAGGTGAGTAATTCAGAAAATAACATATCAAACCCAGCAACAGAAACAATATTCTGAGGTTTAAGCGTTTTGAAACCATTAAAAACATTCAACACTTAGTTTATATTGGTATAATACGAGCACAATATGAAGTTTTATAAATAAACTCACCTTGGACCAATCAAATTGTAGGCCAAGTGTACTCCAACGCAACTTTCTAAGTAATACTGAAGCAGGAATTGATTTGCAGGCCGTTCCTCTTCTAAATGAAACAGTATTCTCCTCCACAAACTTCCAGTTATGAGTATTTCCATTGCTAATAGAAGGTTCAACATCAGAATCAAGGTTGAAATCAGAGATTTCATCATGTTCAACTAAAACTTTCTTTTCCTTAGCTGCAATAAACATGTCTTGAATTGGTCCATAAATAGCATTGTGGTTGGTTCTGTTGGGAGGCTGCGGGAACTCCATTAAACTCTCCCTAATCCATTGGCATTGCTCTTGTAAACTCAACGCTCCAGGAATAAAATAAAACCCTACACGTTAAACACATAAAGAACAACTGAATTTACAAACTTTTTTTCTGTGAAACAGAGTCGAAAATGAAGAATCGGCAATACCAGGACGATTCTCCAAGCAGAAAACTGGCCCATCTAGCTCGCATGTAGTCGCGTTCACGCCCACTGGAAGTGAACCATCTTGTTGATAAGATTCGAGGATGTTCTTGAAATCGATAACCTCAGACAAATCGACATGTTTCGGTAATCTTTTCCTGAGAGGAATCGCAAAAAAGAGTTAGAAACGTTGTCTCTTGCAAGGAATTCAATGGCGATAGAATGAAATAGAACCTGAAAGAGCAATTGTGAAGGAATACTTTTTGGAAGATTTGTAGGTGTCATCGTAGTACAGTTTATATTTCTTTTCTGCTCTTCTGAATGCGGTTCGCTCGGAATCGTCGGTGCCTTTGTCTGATCCGTACATTTTATCCACCAGGTTTTGCTGTCGCCGGCGAGATGATCGATCAACGTTAGATTAAGCTTCTGAATTCTGGCGAAGGACGCGAGAAGGATAATCAACCTTAGGGTTTTGACTGCTCAGACACCTTTTTTTTCTCTCCTAATTTTCATTTGGCTGATTAATTTTAAAATCTTATATTTAGTCTTTAAATTGGGTTTTTTTAAAAAAAATATTAAAAAAAATTATTTACGGTGCATACCAAAATTTTAATTCAATCACATAATAGATGACTAAAATTTTAACCCAATCCAAAGTATCTATTTTCCATTTTTTTATAACTCGTAAATATTTTGTCAAATGCTATATTTTTTACAATTTCTCTTCAAATTTTGCGTTTGAATCAAAAAGTCAAAATTAGGAGAGTAATTGATTGAGTAATGAAATGGTTGGGTATGACTAGCTAACTCTCTCATGCCTAATAGAATTACTTCAGTTCATAGTTGGTCTAGCTAAAGACAAAATCATGAGAGTGGAAGTCACGAATGTCATCTACAAAATTTGGAGTCTCATGTATTCATAGACATTACCAAAATATTCCAAAGAGTACTAAATTCAAATTCAACTTAAAACGGAGAAATGTCAACCTCAAGAGTTATAGAGAACCTGGCAATGATCTAAGCAAGCTATACAGAGCCAGTAAACAACAAAACGACTTATGTAGTAAGAAACTCATCACAATTAGCATCACGAATAATTGCTTTGGTACCTATTTACCATCTTGAAAAAAATTACATTGTACTTTATCGTGAAGGTTTTTGAACTAAGAACAAAACCAACGAGAGTTGTCCTCATCAAATGGGGAGACAAACCATCTAAATGAGGATCGATTGATGTAACCAGTCAAACAGTTGCATTGAATTTGTCATCCTGCAGATATGATCAACTTTAGGGTTGTTATGACCGTTAAAACTCGTAAAATTAAGCCCACGTAAGAAGCAATAATATTTTAATATATATAGGACTCAAACAGCTCCAAAGCCATGCAAAAAACGAGAAAAAAAACAAATCAAAATGTTTACTTTACTTGCAATCTCACGTAAAATTCGATTTATAAGTAATTGACATTTGAGTTAACGAGTGATACTTTTAAACAATATTAAAAAAAAAAATTAGATAACATACAAAATTCAAAATATTAATTTACTTTAATATATTTTTACGTTTCAAAATGTCAGTAGAGTAAATTTTATTTTAATTTAAAAACTCTAAAGTTTAATTATTCAAACAAATTTCATAATCAAACGTTCACATTTTAATTTCAAATATAGGACCATGTGCATAAAATAATAATTAATAAATTTTAAATTTATATTATAACTACGATAAAGATTATTTTTACAAAAATATAATAAAACATCATAGTTTATCTACTATAATTAACTAATATAGATTATAATATTTTTTATATTTACAAACATTTTCATAATATTTGTCATTTAAAAAAGGCATTATTAATAGTAACAATAATTAAGAAAAAAGAATTAAAATATTTTTACCGCCAATTTGTTATCCCAAACGATCACAAATATAAATCAAATCATCACGAAATTAATTTCAATTAGGGCGGTGGGAAAGAACAAAATATCTCTCTACTTCCCAATTCCCATACTGCAAGCAATTCCCATTCCCACAACTCAATCAAACCTCCACAACCAGAAATGGCCGTAGCCAGAACTATGTACCGTTCTTTATCCATCTTCTTAACGGAGCCATCACGACCGCTTCACTTCTCTCCTCCTTCTTCCTCCTCCTCCTCCTCCATCCGAACCAACCGATCCTTCTCTCACAGATTGTATTGCAATGCCCGGAGAATCAACGCTCGAGGTTTTCATTTCTCTAAACCAACTTTTCTGAATTGTTCCTACGATGACACCCAATCGACGTCTTCCTCTAATCAGGACGGTCAGGACCCCCCTCAGGAGGCTGTTTTGAAGGCAATTTCAGGTTTCTACCTGACCCTTATGTTATCAAGGCTTCCGAATTGTAAGCCGTAAATCGATTAATTATGTGTAATTTTTTGTGTGAGTTTGTGCTTGTTCGTGTTTGTGTTTGTGTTTCGTGATGGCTTCTGATAGTTAATTCGTTTTGTTGCGTTGTACAGAGGTATCTAAGACAGAAGGGAGGGTTGGGCATACCACGAATATGGTACTTGGAGGAACAGTGACTAGTGATTCTTCCAATGAGTGGCTCGCTCTGGATCAAAAGGTACGAAATAGTTGCTCCATTACCTGATTTATGCATGGAATGGCAGCTTCGTATGTTGGGTGTTTAGGTCAATTAGACTTGGGTATTTTAAGCTATTTATTTCTCTGTCTTTGCTGCAGTTAGAAGCTAGAGAAAACTCAGGGAGGATTTTACTGTCAAAATCACATTATCTAGGGATTTTTGTAGGGATGAACCAATCCAAGAGCTTTAATGTTGAGTGACACAGTTCTAAAAAACCGATGAAGACTAACATTCTCCTTGTGTCATAGAGCACCCCACCACCCATTATCGTGTTAGGGATGTCTCACTGTGAAACGGCCAGAGCCCTAACACAAATTTCATTGAAACGGCCAGAGCCCTAACATGAATTTCATTTTTAATCACCAGTGGGCTGATTGTTGATTTTTTTATAAAAAAATCGCGATTGAAATGTGCTTTAGGGCTCTTATTATTTCAAGATAGTGCTATGTGATATCAACAAAAGGATAGTTTTTATTCGCCTTCTAGGATGGATTATTCCGCGTTAGCACCTATGGGATTGGGTCATCAGTATAAGAACCTCCACTGTCTAGCTAATGGCTATATTTTTACCACCACCTTTGATTTTGCATGATTATTGGACAGGTGAACTCGTACCCTGGTGTTAGAGGCTTTACAGCGATTGGAACTGGAGGAGATGATTTCGTGCAATCTATGGTTGTTGCTGTGGAGTCTGTCATCCAACAACCAATTCCTGAGGTGATTGTTTTCAGTTTCCACAGGGTCTATCTTTCACTTCATTCAGCAGTTATACGTGGTGCTTTACGTGTGTGGAATTTCTTAGAAATTGAAATTAATGCTTGCCGTTAGTGATGAAAGTATGCCAGATAATATTGTTTTCTGTGTTTTCTTTTTAAGTGAGAAACGTAGTCTTTCTGGTTAATATCAGTTAGAAAATATTATACCGAATGACTTGATAGTAAAAATTGGAAAAAGTAGTCTAAATCAAATAGGTCTTATCGATTAAGAAGAAATAAAGGAAAATCTAGGTACAAAATAGTTTGAGATTGTCTTGTAACAATGTCCATCAAAGTTGAACTCCGGCAAATGTCCAAACCTAAACATGCTGGAAGCGTTATTTGAACTCTTTTCAACTTTCGTGGACTGGCAAAGTCTGTCATTTTCCCCATCCATTGCGCATGATAGCTGACAAAAAATAATGTGGACCCGGATGGTCACTGCATTAAACTCCTAATCTCCTAAACGACAAGGTGGATGCTATTATTTGAACTTAAAAAAATCACAAAAATTCTAAGTTCTCAAAGCTTAATGTGTTGCATGGTTTAGAGGAACAGTTGGTATTTTGTAAGAATCCTAGTTAGGAAAATAGTAGAATTGTTAGGAGAATATTAATGTGGTTGTTAGTTGGGGCATGTTAGTAAATAGTTAGTAAGAAGGTCAGGTTATTTTGCTATAAATAGAAGGAGAGGGGTTGGAGTAAGGGTTTTAGAATTTTGTGGGATTTCCTCGTGGGAATCTGGGAGAGTGTAGCCCTCTCGAAAGGCTCAGGGTTACATTGTTACTTGTTCTTTCGATATTATAACATTTTCAATATATTTTCTACATTTGATTGTTCTTGAGTTGTTTGTGTGTTCTTGAGAATCTTTTGTTAGGTTGGGTACCTAACATATTTCTTATGAATAAAATGGGCTAGAAAAGCAATTCCTAGAGAATTACAGGACATTTCTGGACAGTCCAAAGGAAGATATATTTTGGAGAAAAATATGCTAAAATGACTTGAATGAAGTGGATCAACATTCTACTCTTATCTATCTTTCAGTTGGGTGAAAGAAATGTACTCATTTCCTAGATGCTCTCTTTTGAAGTGAGTTTGTTTAATGGCTTAAAGGTGATCAGTCATGGGTTAATTTCTCCCCCCGAGGCATTTGTTTGGATTTGGAGCTGGGAGTTCCTTCCCAGAAAGGAAGAATATTGAGTGAAGAATTTGGAACGTCATCAAAGTTAATGTAATAAAAGCATTACACTGAATAGTGCAACCTACATCCCTGGAGTCTTCTAGAAATTTAACCTTGTTTGCAACCTTAGATTGTTGACTTACTAGCCTCGCTGCCCCAGTGTCCATTTTTTATGGCTCGTGAACAATTGTATATCTTCTTTATTTTTCTTCTCTCGAATTTCCTTAAGAAATGATCTTATGGGTCTATAAGTATAACTTTACAAGAAATAGAGGAAAGCCAAGCCCCATGCCGGGGGAACAGAAAAAGCTCTATCATAGGAGTATTCGTACTACAATCCTTGTAAGGGGCAACAAGTTTACACCAAGAAAGCTTTTGTCTTCAATTTATGATAGCTTGATTTGGCTCCTGGCTCTTGAAAGAAACAGTAGGATCTTCAGAACCCTCGAGGAGCTTTATGGACCATTGTATTTTGTGGCTCTTTTTAGTGTATATTGTAACGATCCATCAACATAAACGGTTTTACTTCTTTTTCTAACAACTTGAAGGTATGGAGCCTGGCTTTCCTCCACATTCACCTTTTCCATGATGAAGTTTACACCAAGAAAGGGCTTCAAAATAGAGGGATTTGAACTAATTGATTTAGATTTTTGTTCTTTGTTGATGAAAACCCTACTGTTCCTTTCAAGCCAAAGATCTAGGGATTACTCGCCCAATATGGAAATAAGAATTTTTTTATACTTGTGGTAAGAGGCATGTCCCTATTGAAGTAACCCATAATTCTAGAACTTACAGCATAGGAGGTTGGCAATTATTAGAAGGGCCTAGGAAAAGAACTTGTTATTGAGAAAGTTGGATTTTTTGGGTCCCTGTTTACCTTACCTATCTTTTTTGTTTTCCCCTTCTTTCTCTTATTGGTGCCTGGTGGTCGACTATTTTAGTTGGATTCTTTGTAAAAGGGCCTGAAGTGTGTGTTCTTGGTGGCTTTGTAGTTAGGAGATCTTGTTAGCTTTTTCTCTATGATAGATTATTTATAACTTCCAATTTATTCAAGCTATCAAATTCTTCAACATCTGCTCGGGAATATAATCAATTTAGCAAGATGGGTCATCATAGCAGTGAACTGCTCACCTTTGAAGATAAGTACACTGGGTTTCAATTGTGCACATACCAATTATACCTTGGGTAGAGAAATTGTAGGTTCTTCAATAGGCCAGAAGAATTACGTTCTTTGATTGAATGAGCTTGCACTGGTGACACATTTAGCACTATGTACTATTCTTTTAATTAAATCTAGATCGTTAGATATGGTAGCTTCATGTCTTGTCATATGTTGCACAATATTCATTGATTATCAAACCCTACTTTCTACGTGACTTCATCATCTAGTTTTGGTTTAGTCATTTTATAACTGTTGTATCTGTTATTTTAAGCTTTACAACCCCGCTACTTAAGTCCCAAGTAACTGAAATTAAAACCCAACAAATTGCCATTTCGTTCAAATTTCAAATTTTCAAAGATTCACGAGAGACCTATACCTTCATGTGAGCTTATCCTCAATCCCATTATAAAACCACTTCTAAGTGTGGGAACAACTATCTGGTGATTGGAATTTAAGTTTGGAAGGAAGAAGCCTGCCGAACTAATTTAGAGGTGCAGTCTCGTGCAATTGAATGGTATATCTTTCAACGACTCTTTGGATTGTGAACGGGAAAAGGGAGAACTCGAGGATAGTTCTGCCTAAATGTCTGTCTCATGATATTGTTCCAAGGAAACTGTTCATCGTGAGATTTTAACTGCTAAATCTCTGTCTCATGATATTGTTCCAATGGAGGAAACTGTTCATCGTGAGATTTTAACTGCTATTTTGAAACTGATTTATCCAAGAAAGTCTAAACCTTTTCTTGTAGACTATTCTTTCGTGGGATGGATACACATGATAAAATCCATGTGTGGATCCGTTTAATTTTAGCAGCCTCATAATGATGTGCTTCACGTAGAAGAGAATAAAATTGTTGATGGCCTTTCAGTATGGTGCCTTCTATTGGAAATAATTCGGCAATAAATTTTGGAGACTGTTTGATGTTTGCGTGGCAGGCTTCTTTTCACTATGATTGCGTGCCAACCTTTTCAAAGATAAGGTTTAAGGGTTGCTGAGTAATGCTTTTAGAGATTTCTATTGGAAGATTTCAGCAAAGAGGATAGAAGAATCTGATCGTGGGTAGAAGTAAATTGTAATTGTAGAATTTTGAGATGCTTTTGCTTTTTTTTTCTTCTTCTGCAAGCTCCTTACTTTTCTTTTTCATAACTTACTCTTTTTCTACACTTTGTACAATTTTCAAGGTCTTTTTCTTTTCTTTATTTTACTTTTTGAGGCCTTTCCGTATTTCATTTAATTATAGGACAAAATGACAAGATAGCAGGAACTGGGTAAAGTATGTAAAAGCTAATCCAAGTAACAAGTAAGTGTGTGTGTGTGAGAGAGAGAGAGAGACCCACTACTAAACAGTTTTTGGTGATTTAACGTAATCTTGGTGAGCACGCCGTTATGGTTTTTCATTGAAGAACTGTGCTGGAAGGATAGAAACAATGTCAAACAGATCATTGGTAAAAAAGAGAGGAAAGATATCAAAGACATTGAACGTTTAGTTGGTCTTTTTTAAGCAAACACAATTTCTCTTACGAGTAAATTGTTTTGATGTCACTGTAAAAATCAAACAATAGAAGGATATGCTTGATGTAGTAAATTGCCGACGGCGAAGTCCAAATTTCCATAAAGGAATGAGGTAGAACCTTGCTTGGTTAATGCATTAATAAAACGGACCTTCTCCATTTTGTTCTTGATAACAATGTTCTGTTTAGTCCCCACATCTTACGTTTGTTTTGTTATTGTTTAACTAATTTGCCTGTACATATCGTTTGTTTTGTTATCGTTTGTTCTTCTGTTTCAAGTAATTTCTATTTCTGTACATTGCTTATAAATAGGCATCGATATTCATTTCTTTTATGAAATGATTTCAATTAATAATCTCAAAATATCTGCAACAAATCTAACGATTAAGTCATTGTGAAAGTGGTTCGACATGAATTATCAATAGATAAATGAACGGGCTATGCCTCAATAGGATGATTGTTTCCAGATTTGTTCTTGCATTTATTTGGTTTGCTAAAAAATATATCTCCGTGTTACAGGGCAAGGTGAGGCATAAATTATCAGCGAAAGGGAAGTACATTTCGGTAAACATAGGACCAGTTCAAGTAATTTCCAGTGAGCAGGTCCCTCTCTTTCTCTTCTATTTATTTGTTCATTAATGATGCCGTACAGTTTGTTTAGTATGTCCTCCACCCGCCAACAAACAATGTTTGGTCATGATGCCTGATGCTTCTTGATTTGGTCGACCCCATCCCCAAAATAAATAAACAATAGGTTCATTGTATATAGTTTTTCTATCTAACATTTGCCAACCTAATCAAATCTCATCCCTGGGGTCCAAAGCCCTAACTCTAGAAAATGCTAAAAAAGAATGCTTTTGTTACTACAACTTTTAATCTTGTCCTGAAGATTCAAAGTTTATTTGATTGCCAATTAGATTATAATACAAACTTTTTTATATCATCAACATACATGGAAATCGAGAAATTAATAGGTTAAATCATGGTCAGAAAAATAGGAGATAGATAAAAGGTATAAGAAAAGTTTGTTAAAAGAATTGCAGATCACTTTATCACTAGTTCACTTTTTCACTAAAGATTTTTCTGACATTCATTAGAATTTTAACAAATGAACTTTTGATGAATTAAAATAGTTTTTTAAGGAAAAAATTAGGAACTAAATAGAACTCTAGTAAAGGAATCCGAACTTAAATATTATCATCGGCTGTATTAAACAGAAAAAATTATTGTTATTTTAATTATTTTTGGCCAATTATTTTGAAATGGTTAAATTATATAAACACTCTTAAATTTTGCTATTTGTTTAAAAAAAATATCCAATACTTTCAAAAGTTGCAATATTACTTCTAACTTTTATAAACGTTTGAAAACTGCCCTTGGAGTATAAATTCTTTTGAATTTTGGATAAAAACTTAGATACAAAATGATGTATAATGATCTAGAACAAAATTTAGACCATCACATCATTTTGGATTATCGTCACACAATTCAAAATCTCAATTGTTTGACAAATTGAAAGAGATTCTTGTTTCAAGGGCACTTTTGAAACGTTTGTAAAAATTGAAGGGTGATATTGTGTAACTTTTGATTGTTTAAGTGTAATTTTTAAACAAACGACAAAATCCAAGGGGAATGGTGTTTATGGTTTAGCATTTTGAAAATAATGGCAAGTCGTGGTTGGAGAACTATCTAAGGTGAATCTTTTTGTAGACTGAGCTTGTGATGTGTAATGTTTTGTGGTTTCCCTTTCCAGGTTCAAGCTGTATACAATGCAATGAAGAGAGATGACCGTATGAAATACTTTCTATAATTCTCTTTTTTGAATTAGGGTTTACTCGTACGAGTCATTGTAATGTAATCACTCTTATCCTTCTAGATATGTTGATTATTCCACCCAAAAAGCTCTCTAATTTTACATCATTTTTTCTCCCTCTCTCTGACTTCTATCTTTTGCACTATAATTTCCAAACCCACCACCCCCACTAATTTTAGGTTAAATTGCTAATTTGGTCTTGGAAGAAGAGAATTTTATTAAACTATAGAGACTATTTACTAAGTTGTATCAAATCGGAAGGATCAAATTCAAACTTTCTCCAACTGCAGGGGCTATATTCGCAATTGAACCGTTTTAAGCTGCCCATGTTGCTGCATTGTTTGCTTGTGTTGTTGATAAGCCTTTCATTTGAAATTTTGGATAAAGCATTTGGTTACTACAGGGCAACACAAATGAACCATCTTTGTCTTTTTATATAAATAGATTCTTTTTTTTTCTCTTGTCTCCTCCTCCAATTTGAAAGTTTGATTGAAAATTTTAAACTAACTTGATGCAGATTTCAAATCAATTCAACTTTATGAACAATGTTGCCACAATTATCGATCATCAATTCAACTTTATGAACTATGTTGCCACAAATATCTACCATTATTTTGCTATCACTTTATTGTACAGTTAGTTGAATGATGATATATAATATAGCTTGAATTCTTCTCTTCCCATAAAGAGAATGTTGATAATGACTATTCTTATTTAACTCTTTTTTCCCACAGCATTCAATCCCCTCTTCAGTTGATGGTGGAGATTTGGATTCAGGTGTGTATTTAAAGCAATTTTGTCTCTTCGAATTAATTAGTAGTTAAGCTAGAGAAATCAACCATCGATCAGGAAGATAGAGATTTATGTTATAATATCGAGTTTGAGTCGATTAACATTCTAAAGATGGAAGGTGTACTAATACTTAAATTTAACTTTAAAGATATCATCATTATACAAACATGGTAAAAAAGTGGGGGTGACAAGAAGAAAAAAGAGAAAACAGAAAAAGGGTAAAAGAAAGAACAAAAAGTCAATTAAGGAGAAGATTGAAATCTTCTACTTTTTTTTCGGCCGAAAACACAGCCGGAGTTGACGGCCAAAATTGTCCGTCCGACCCATGAGCTCAAACTCCGGCGGTTTTTTTATTGATATCCAGCGAAAATTTTCCCTTCAACTCCCTCACCGCCGGTCCCTAGACCGATAACTATCTTTAGACAAAAATAATTTCCGGTGAACAAATCCCTTCTGATCTAACAAAATCGATCGGAAGATCGATCGGCTTCGCTCATATTGGCCGCCGGAGGAATCTTGAAATGCCATAACCTTCCAACTCCGTTTACGTAGTACTTATTTTTACACAAAAATTCCTGTGCAAATGTTCTCTCCACTTTCCGATCAACGTCGTGCAAAAACACATCAGTAACGCCGGATCCTTTCCTATTCCTTGCCATCACGGTGGCGGAGAATATCGCCGCCATCCGACCAGGAGCCTCTGCAAAATACCCTCTTGGCGCGTCGATCATTATCAGGTCCCATTCCTTCTCGTAAATCTCTTCTGGGAGATTATGAAGCGCTAACTTACACTTTTCATTTCCCTTAAGAAATGCCTTCGACGGCGAACAGTATGGCTCTGATTTGTAGGTTGAGAGCAACCGATCTGCTTCCTGAAGCTGCGTCCGATACTGGACGTGATAAGCTCGAAGCATCGGAGCGTCTTTAAGAACCGTCTGAACCCATTTCGGATCTTCTTCGAGAAAAATCGTAGTTCCAAGTGGGTTAAGCGACGCCCACATCAAGGAATCGTGACCGAGCCCGAAAACCAGAAAGTTGCAAGGACATCGTACCTTCAATACGTCGTATGAGATATGGATCTCGTCGATTGATTGTTGTGGAACTGTTTTCGAGGTTGCGTAATGGATTATAGACTGAAACTGGACTTCCGCCGGTGAATATCCGGTGATTGTAGGTGCTCCGGTGCCGGAGATTGAGCAGAATAAGTTACTGTCCACAAATCCTATGTAACCGGAAATCAATAAAGAACCCGCGATTAAGCCGGCGACGGCCAATCCGAGAATCCATGGCTTCGCTGATATTCGATTCTTCATTTGCAGTTTGATGAAAAACAAAAAATTTCAAAAAAAATAAACAAAAAACAAAAATTCAAACTCTCCAAAATGAAGAAATCTGAGCGATGCGTTCTGTTCGTTTAAAGGTTTAGGGAAACGGTGTTGAGATTGGACGGTAGTTGAAAAGACTGAAATACCCTTTCTCATGAGGACCATTTTGAGCTTTACCATATGGTCGTTGACCGGTTCTTTGGTAAAATCGGTTCGTTATTCAACGTTTCGCTGACTCAGATGATGATTGGATGTTCTTACCCCTTGTGGGATCCATTCTAAATTGTGCATCCACTTAACTCTCCCCACGTGTATCAACTTGGTCCTTGCTTCTACCAAAGCCATCCACAAGTCCAATTTGTACATTTACCATTTACTATTTAATTTAATTAAATCTCACATTATTATTTGCCAACTTGTCGTCTTGTTATTATTATTTTCTTTTTAATAAATCAATTGGGACTTTTTATTTCAAATTTTCAAATTTAATTATTTGGAAATTGATATTTATTTTAAAATACCTAACAAAAAAAAAAAAAAAAAAAAAAGAAAGTCAAAAGGTATCCTCTAATCCATCTTATTCATACCCCCATGAACGAAGGACCGCCACCACAACCTAGCAACTTCCTACTTTCTTTCTTTTTCTTTATAATAAGAAAAAAACCATTTAGAAGAATTTTTTTTTGTTTAATAGTATTTGTTGCATGTCTCCAACCACGTATATACTATTGAAATAAAATAATAATAATGATAATAATTGAGCTTGAATGCATCAAACTTCGAACATGTGAACTTGAACGTATATGTTAGGGCCAAATCTTGATCACCAAATGATATAATTGATTGTTTGGGCACAAAAGGAATCAATTTTGTAATCTTGGATTAGGTGTGCAACATGGGTTGTGCCTATGACATGATCTTTGGTCTTTTTGCAACTCAAGATCGACTATAGAGAAACCAAGTCTCGAAGGCCCGATTGGAAATTGGGCTATCGAAACTAAATAGGCAACAAAAACATAAGAGAGTAAGTTCAAAGCTAATGTAGCGAGCACCGTACCACCTTATTGCACATGTTTTTTCTATCTTGGAGGTTGCATTATTCCCAAAAATGCAATTTCATAGTTGTTATCGTTAAGGTCATTTGTTTTTCTAAATTTTGGCATCCATCGTTTTATATCGATAGGTTAGAAGATGCATCTCTTTTTGCCTTCAATGCATAGTTCATTTCGAAGCTAATTTTCAAGCCCTCTCAACTTAAATATATAGGAAGTTTTGAGAAAATGATATGAATTACTATTCAATTAGTAATGTTAATTTCTTTTTAAAAAAATGATATTGAATTTTGAAAATTGCTAACTCAAACTTTTAGTTGGTATATACTGTCTTAAAATTTAAAAATCTTGTGTTTAATAGAGTAATAGATATTGTTATTCAATACTTTTAAAAACTCATACATCTACACAACACACCAAATTTAAAATTAAAATTTCATTAGATATAAACTCAATTTCGTATCTAACATAGTTAGATTTGTTTTAGAAAACAATACAGGGCCAAAAACGTAGAAGACATGAAGTTCAATAATGATCGATACTGAAATTTCCTAAACTAAAATTTGTAATTTAAATTTTCTTTCGTGCAAAGTTTTAAGCTAAGTTATCCGAATAAAATTAGTGAGTCCACCACTATAATCCTTCACAATCTCTTTCTTTTGACTGCTTTTTTTTTTTCAACTTTTTTTTTAAAAATATAATCAACAAATTTACAACATATTAAAGAGGCATGTCAATGTCTCCCATAACCCTTTGTGTAATAGTTTGATAACGTTTTTCCTCATGGGTTGTTTCATTATTTCCTTTGTTAATTATTATGTAGAAGGTCAAATGAGTTTATTTTTCTTGACAACGCTATGTTTAGACCAACATCTTCATAACACACATTTATATCTTTTAAGTGCCTGTTTATGAGAGAGCTACAATGAGAACTACTATATCCTAATATTTCATCTCATCCAACATAGAGCTTCTTATATAGCCTTTGGATATAGGTTTACGGTTTTTATAAACTACATAAACTAAGAGTATAAAGAGATAGGACTAGATCCATAGGCAATGTTAAGCGATTTCGTATTGAATTTGCCTTCATACACTAGCTTAAGCTTTTAGGGTATATTGATAATTTAATATGGTACAGGAATAAATGATTCGAAGAAGTTTTTTTTTTGTTTAAGGTCCAACATTGTTTTCTTTTTGTTTGATATTGACTTGCACTTGTTGGGTTTTCTTCATATATCGAACCTACGAGTTGGGGGGAGGGAGGTCGTTCAATGATCTTTAATGAAATTTAACTTCACCCATCAATTTAAGCTTTTAGATCAATCGGTGATTTAAGGGATGAAGATAGTGATATGAATTAGAAGCCTTTATGTGTTGCCTTTGGGACCAATCACACGTTCCAGAGCCAAGAAACCACAGTTAGGAATGAATTCTCACATTCAAGAGGGAGTGCATTCAATTTGAGTTGATTTGAGCAACAACAATTTATCAAAAGATTTATTGACATCTCACGACTTCAAGGCTGCTTTATAAGATTTTGAATTGGATTCAAGGACGAATCCTTCAAAAGAAGGAACGGGTGATATGAACCAACTAAGTATCAAATTGTTAATTATATTTTATTTAATAATTGTGATGTTATTTTCCAGTGTTATCTTTTTTTTTTTAATGATATTTAAGTAGGGTTAATTTAGTCATTTAATAATGCATTAGAGTTTTATTGAGAGGTTATTTAAGTCTTACCTTTAGGTTGTTTAAAACAGTTTTTGACCATTATTGTTTAGGTTATTTTTTATTAATAGAAACTCTCAGGTAGATTACGGAGTTTTATCACCACCTTTTGCAATTCTTGATTCAGAGTTGCATGTCGAGAACATTCAAGTAATTTTAATCACCTTGCTTATGGAGTGTTCAAACTTGGAGTGAGAAACTAGTTCTCCTTTATCTCTTGGTCTTCAATCAAAGAGTAATCCAAATCCTAAGGCATTGGGTTATTGTCAAATTGATTTAGGGGATTTAGAACTTGATATTAAGAGTTCATCAATTGGATTCCTAATTTTCAAACCACAGGGTTTTCATATCAAATAAAGATCCAAATTAGCAAACACCAATAGGACCCATGTGTGACAACTTAACCTATTACAACCCATGGCTTTAGTGGATTGGTTGGCACCCATGAAGGAACTTATTTAAAGATAGCTCTGAAGACTCGTGAAGGAGTCTAGAGCCCTATAGCTTTGATGACCCATGAGAGAGCTTACAAGGGTCTAACGATATAATAAACAAAACAGGTTATAACCAAACGTTTCTGTGTAATGTATTTTTCAAAATAAACATATATATATATATATATTATTATACTTTTAGTGAAATTAATTTACATTTATTTTCAACTAACATGGCCTAATAACAATAACTTGCTTTGAAAATGCATAAATTGTAATAAAGTATAGGATGAAAAAATTGATGTTGTTTGTCAATTGTGAAGAGAAAAAGTAGCCAACCATAGGTATTGTTTTTCATGCCAACTTCAATTAAATTACCTCCCTCTTAATTATCACATTTTCTTTGCAACTATATTTTCCAAGGAATATTAATGTCTTCATTTTCCTACCTTAAATTATTATTTTATTTCTTAACTTTTCAATTTTAATCCCTATTTTTCAATTTTAATATTTTTCATATTTTTATATATTTTAAATTTAGTCTCTCAAAATTATTATGTATGAGAATTAATTGAAGAAATTTTTTCAAAAAATTGAAGAATCGGCAAAATATTTACCATTCATAGAAAAATAAAGTGTAATCAATTTTGTCTTTTGTGATTTTTTTTTAAGGACGCTTGCAAAAATAGCAAAAATAAAATTATGATAAAGGGACTCATGTGACATTTTCTAAATTGTAAAAGTAGTAAATTTAAAAGTTGATAACCATCTGATAGTCATTTGATAATCTTCTAATAGTTATATGATAGTCGTATGATAACTGTATGATATTGCTAATTATTTTCATTTTGTCATATTCGTAATATGCAAAAAAAGAGGTGTAATTTTTTTATTTTTGAAAAAGCTCCTTAATTAAAGTGTTATTTTTAAATATAGCAAAATAAATAAAAATATCACAGCATATCACAATGCATTGCGATATACAATAAAAATATACTATTTATTTTGATCTATAATAGCCTGAATTCTATATTATAGATCGTGATATTTTGTTGAATTTATAAACATTTTCAATTTGTTTTTCATAACAAAAATAAAAATGTAGAAATAGAAAATAAAAGATCAAAATGGAATGAACTTAAAAAGAATAGAGGGACAAAATGGGAATAATAATAAATATAGTTTGGGTTAACGTGAAAAAGAAGAAATATATTTAGTGTTTGACGTTTTCCAATAGATATTAAGAGCATATTTAATTTATTCTTGGCCCTGATTACGTGCATCTCTCTCCTTCTTCATCCTCCGAAGCTCTTCCTCATCACTCCGCCCCTATTCAACTGCCCCATTTCTCTTTGGGCTTCAACCCAACCTTTTGGGCTTCAACCCAACCTTTTGGGCTTATCTCACACACACACATAGTGCTTCTCTACGCATTTCTAAAACTTTCTAATTTTTCATAATCTTCCATTCCTTTTTTTCTTCAACTTTCGGGGCGTTTGACCCTAACCGGATGGGTAAAAAGAGTGATAAATTACATGAAATAACAAAAACATTTTTTAAAAAATAGTTAACAACACATTTTTTATATATTGTGAATATGACAAATATGACAAGTAATTAGTGCTATCAGACGGCTATCGAAGAGTTATTAAAGAGTTATCGACTTTTAAATTTGTTACTTTTGAAATTTATAAAATGTATGACATGGACTCTATTGTTATAAATTTTTTTTGCTATTTTTGTGAACACCTCAAAAAAATTCACCCGCTTCTATTTAGGAATTCACTCATTTCTCATGTCGTTATTCGATTAAACTCCTCTAATTACTCTACTCATAATTATAATTAACAATTCGAATTCTAGTTGCTAGATTCCTCCTAATTCACCTACTGGTTTTAAAAGAATATATCATTTTTTGAGTATCGTACTTTATTTATTTATGAATAAGAAAAATAAAGATGTTGAGACCGTCATTCATGATAACGGTGTAATCGAGTTGGGTTGGAAGACATTATCAACCCAATCCATATATTTTGGGTTATATGGATTGGCAACCCGAACAACCTGAATTTAGTTTTCAACTCCACGAGTAAAATATAGGTTGGGTTGTGGGGTTGTGTGTGTGTTTTTTTTTTCTACTTTCTAACGAAAACGGAGGTGGACGACGCGATTGTGAGGGAGAAGACCGAAGAGGGATAGAGGAGACCGAAGAGGGAGAAGACCGGCCGTCGAAAACGAAGGTGGACTGCGAGATTGTGAGGGAGAAAAACGAAAACTAAGGTGAGATGGAAGAGAATAATTGAACACAATGAAGAAGGGTGAGTGGAACGCAAGGGGATGAAAATTAAAGAGGGAGGAAAACCTAATTTTTAGATTTTATTTTATTAAATTATATATATATAAATTATATTATATTAATTCGGGTTGGGTTGGTTTGAACCGAATTTTTCAACCCTCCAATCCAAACCCAACCCAAAATTTTTTAATTTTTTTTAACTTAACTCAATCCACATTTTAACATAACCCAACCCAACCCTAGTAATATGGATTGAGTAGTGCCAGTTATTCGGATTCAACTCATATTCATACACCTCTAATTCATTATTAGTAAATGTATCATATTAAAAAAATATATATTATTATTATTTGAATACACTTATTAACTTTTAAACTCTTTGTTTTAAAATTACTAATTTGTCTTTTAAATTGATTAAACTCCTAAATTGAAGTTCATTAATATTATTATTAATTTATTAATGTTTATCATGGAGTTTTGTGATCTTAAGTTTGTGTTTACTACACATCTAAAAACTTGAAATCATTCACATGATTGAACTTTAAACAGCATCATGTTGTTGTTGACAAATTCTAATAGGCCCACTGCCCATTAATTAATATGTCTTATCGTTGTTTTTGCTATTTCAATTAATAAACAGGGACTTAGATGGCTACACAGTTGACAAAGGAATATGAACTATAAAAGAATGAGATGAATTAAAATTAAATGGATGAGAAGAAAACGTGATCTATCTAACAACTATACTAATTCTAATTTACAAAGGAGATTAATTATAATTAAATTCATCGACTTAATGGTCCCTAAATAATGTTTTAAAATTCCATCGTTTTTTTTTTCATCCAATTTATTTTTCTACATTTTAAAAAACGAGAAACTAAACAAATTAATGTGTAACATGAAGAAGAAAACGTGATCCATATCTAAACTTAAAATCTCATTTACTTAGGTTTTAGTTTGGTAACAAACTTAGTTACGGAAGTTATATCACTGCATCCATCACATGAAACATATAGTACACGAAGTTGAAACTATTTCATCAATTTGTCAAACTTTGAAGGGTGTTTAATTTAGAGCAAAAAGTGATTGAGTTATTATAATCCTAATTTGATTAGAATAGTTTGTTTTTAAGGTGTAGATTATTTTAGTTTAAGTTATAATAATATATGTTTGATGTGTAAACTATTTTAGTTTATTAAGAAATAGTAAACACTGTAGCAAATAATTAAAAAAATTATAAATGTTAAATAGTAAATATAGTATAAATTTGGTGTTTTGAAATACTGTTTATTGTAACTAATTGGAGACTTTAAAATAATATTTAATGTATTAAGAAATGGTGATTATAATCTTATATAATCTTTGCTCCGAACAACTTCTTAGATGTAAGAACATATGGATCATCTTTTCAAGTTAAAGTTATTAAAATATGTTTTTTTTATAATTAAAATATGCTTTTTATAATTAAACTTTTTGAAGGAAAATAACTCTTTCAACTATTAAAATATATATATGAAATATATGTTTTGGAAGTTGGTGGATAAAATAAAGTTCAAAGGATTTATGTTTTAATTTAACTAATATTTATTAATGGACGTACTTTCGTTTTGGTACTTTATAGTTTATATTATATAATAAGTACTTTCCAAATTTCTGATTTCAAAAAACACATTGGATTATTATATTTAATATAGTTATCCTTGACATATTTTTAACATGGTTTAAAAACCGAACAATGTATCAAAATGAATTTAGTTCAATGATAATTGACATAATATTTCGTTCTTAAGGTGTGGTAAGGTTTTTTTTTCTTATTTTTTTTCCTATCGTGTGAGGAGGAATTTAAACACTCGACGTTGTGATTTGTAACCATGTGCTATAATCCTTTGAGCTATAGGCCCCATCTCGTCTTCACTGTTGCCAGTGGTATCCTATAGCAAGGTTTTCATTCCAGACAGTTATTGGACTAAAAAATTGACCGCACGGAATTTCCATTAAAGAAAAAGAAATAGTCAAAGTAAAATTGTTATTAAATACTATATTGGTTCATACTTTTGTCTTAAATTAATTTATTTTAGTTTATTGCACTTTAAAAATATTGATTTTAATTACTATATTTTCAACTTTGATTTATCATAAACAATTCAAACATGGATAACTTAGATATCTTTAAAATAAAATTACGAAGGAATCAAAATGGTAAAATAATTTTTCTAAAAATATCTTCGACATAGAAAACTCATGTATGAATTTCCACTTTTAAGTGCTCCTCTAGTCCAAGCACATCTATAAAGTTTACCGGTATAAATTATGTTCTCACAAATGTACATGCAACGTGGAGCCAAGCATACACTCTCTAATGCCTAATTTAACACAACCACATATTCCAATTCTTCAAAGTTACAAATGATCAGTGTAAAGTTCAAACTCAACTAATCAAAACCACATGCGAGTTTTGAACCGAACAAACCCGTCAACAAAAGATAATGCCAACTAAAACCAACAACAATTCAAAGAAGAAACGTAAAGTTTTCACTTCATACCATAGTCATGTTTAACGGCTACACTAATAAATAGTTAGATGAGAAGGAAGAATAGTGCGTAGTACAAATGGCAATAAATAGAAATGCACAAAAGAAAGGCCATAATGGAGAATTGGACGTTGCCTCCCCCAACCATTTAATCAATTTAATTCCTCCCAAGGATCCATCTCAGCCGTTGATTCTCACGTTTCGTAATAAAACGTAACAACAAAGTCTCTGCTGCATGCAAACTTAGACCGACACGTGTATCGAAAACCAAGCCACGCGGTCATGGTGCAGTTGAGTTGAGCCAGCCCGCATTAATGTTTGGTCACGGTTGAGCAGAAAAGTAGCCGGACCCGGAATTTAAGTCCCTCCCAACCACCTCCATTGCCTCTCATTAATTCATAAAATAGGGATATTTTTCCCATACTCAGTAGTGTATGGAAACACTATTGATATTATGTCACATCATCCCTTTCAACATAGTAATTTATAAACTCACAATTTATTATGTATTTTTACATTTTTTTTTAATATATAGGTATGGAGCTGCAATGCAACTAATTAATCTGTTCATTTATTCCTTAAAAACATATAGACAAATAAAATATAAACAATTCTTTTTTTTTTCTTCTTTCTTTCTGTCACATGGCAATATTTTATTAAGCATATGATAGGTGTTAGTTTTTTCTTTTAGTTATTTAGAAGCAATAATTAGGTAGGGTTATTCATGCATCCCTTATGTTAAATAAATAAATAATAAATAAAGTATCTTTTCCTTTTTCTTTTAATTTCTTGTTTAAAGAAGAAAATTTTATATAACGTATGAATTAGTCGTTGGACGTTTAGTAAATTGAATGAAATGCATATGATCGGGGTGTTTAGATGTAGGAAAAAGGAACCCAAATGAGGTTTGGTTATTTGCGAAATTTCCTTTGCCTAAAGTTGGTATTTTTCTTAAAAGAATATTTTTATAAAAACCATACATGCTTGAAAATGATTCTAAAGCTTAAAAAATAGGACATTTAACAAATATTTATACTTTAGAGAAAAATCAAGTGTAATAAATTTTATTTTTAGTAATTTTGTTAGAGGAAGTGTAAATAGTTTGTCAAATTTTTCAAAAACTATATTATTTAAAACTACGTTTTATATTAATTTTAAAATGGGTATTTTTTAGAGGACATTTATAGAAATAGTAAAAAATTTAAAAAATTTATAAGTTATAGCATAATCTTAGATTCTATGAATGTTGTCTATCAATGCATATAAATGGTTATTAGTAACTATCAACGATAGAATCTGAAAATTTTAATTTGTAAATATTTGGTCAAATCTGCTATTTTTGATAATTTATCTTAATAATTAAAAATTATTTATCAATTGTATAAAAAGCATTAAAAGAAAAAAAAACATTATACTCAATTATTTTATGTTGGATAAATATTTAATTTAATAAAATCGAAATAAGTAACTTTAACCGTCATGTTTAGTTAAAATGACCAAGAGATAGGCAAAATGTTGTACATGCCATAAATTCACGATAGGATGCACCATTCCACCAACCCACCCCATAACCACCAAAATGAATATAAATTCTGAACCCTTCACCGCAATTAGCCCACCAGTGTCTACTCGGGTTCATTAATTTGGAAGATCAGAAGCGAGAAAGAGAGAAAATGAAGAGCGGAAGAAAGGTGATGAGATCAGCGGGTGTGGTTTTAGCTGTGGTGGCGGTGTGTTTATTAGGAAGGGTGGTGCCGGGACGAGCACAGGAGGATGATTTGAAAGAGGAGTGCAGCAATGACTTCGAGAAAGTGGTGAGTTGTTTCGCGTACGCGACGGGGAAAGCGGCGGCGCCGACGGAGGAGTGTTGTGATTCGATTGAAGGTATAAAAGAAAGTAAGCCAAAGTGCTTGTGTTTCTTCATACAACAGACTCACAATGGGAATCAGCAGATCAAGAGCTTAGGAATTCAAGAGATTAAGCTTTTACAGCTTCCTTCTGTTTGTCACTTGAAAAACTCCAGTGTTAGCTATTGCCCAAGTAATTTCTCTTCCAAACCCTCTTTCTTTTTCTTTTAGGTTGTTTGATTATTTTGTAGCTATTTTGTTTTTGGTTTTTGGTTTTTTAAAAGTAGTTAATTAAGGAATAAAAGTTGAAGAACTATTTTTTCTTTTATATTTTGTAAATTAGTTTCAGTTTTCGGTTTTTTTCAAGAATAATAAAAAATAGTAGAATCTGAATTTTTAAATTTATTGTTTTTAGAAACCATATTTGAGTTTAGCACTTTCAATTTAAACAATTATTACAATTATTTTAAGTGTTTTTTCTGGGTTTTTTTTAAAGTCTGTCAGTTTGTTTAATTATTTGTTTTTTGGTTCATCATATTTTTTGTCTCACTAATTATTTTAAATCCAAATTTAAAATTTTCGTCTTCAAATAAAGATAAATTTAATTGTCTAGAAAAATAAATGAATATCGATAGACTTTGAATCTGAAATTTCATATTTTGTACTTTTCATTTACGTAAATAATTTCCTTTCTTCTTATTATTATTTTGGGCAGAGCTTCTCGGGTTACCCGCAAATTCACCGGATGCTGCTATTTTTAGCAATTCGACCTCACCGGCGACACCGGCGTCTGCAACGACGACGAGGACAAGTCCCGACGGAAATGCTGGAACTAAGACAGTAGCCAATTCTCCAGTTGGTTTGATGGCGGTGGCGATGGTCGTCGTAATCTCTTTTACGGCATTCCTTTCGCCGATCACTTACGCCTGAGAGGGATAGGAGGAAAAACTGTAATTTTCTTTTCCAATCTGGTAGTTTTTTTTTGGTTGAATATGAATTGGGATAAACTGGAAGTTGGAGTTTACATTTTTACTTTGTTTATTTGGTGTTTTGTTCATATTTTAGGACAAAAATGTTGTTAGGTTTTTTCTTAAGACACTGTTGGGTTTTGTTTAATTTGTATTTCATTTCTAAATTTCTGAAGAATATGGAGAGATCAGAAAGCTCGCTCTTACATAAACTATTGTACTTTCATTAATCTTATAGGGAATCAAGAATGTAGATTAAAATTTTAAAAGTATCAATGGAACTAAGAACTTGACAAGTAAATGAATTTAATTAGGTTAAATGTAGTTTTTGGTGGGATGATCTTGTAAGTACATGTGAAGAATTTTAAAATAAATATTTTGATTTGAAAAATGATTTGTTCGAACTCTCTCCATCTCTATGTGTTATATACACATCTTATCACTAGCTAGTTTTTAGAAGTAAATTAGGTTAAAAGCATCCCTCCTTGGTATCTATCTTTTTTTTTTTAATATTGGATTTGTGATGTGTGAGTTTTTTTTAGTGATTTTGTGTTGGATTTTTTATTAGTATTTTTTTTTTCTGTTTGAGAAAAATCAATTTGGTGATGTTTAATATTCATAGTTTGTAATTTTACATTTTAATAAATGATATTTTTATTTATTAAAGGTTAGACTTAGAATCTTCTACGTTTATTTTGTGATTTCTCGAACTCATTTATATTGTGATTCTTCATAAAAAGAACTCATTTATTTTGTGATACCTCATAATTCATGATAGGCATGATTCTTAAATTATCCTCTATCATTCTTAAATTATCCTCTCACATTTAGTTTGCTGAACAATTTTAATTATTTTAAATTATTTTAAGGAAGAAAGAGACGTAATAGTATGAACTAATAATTTAAAATAATAATAATTATGGAGGTGGTTAAGTGTTGAAATTGGTTGGTGGATGTCGAGGTCAAACTTGTAGAGGTGTCTTTTAGGGCATATTTTGATAATTTTGAGAATCGTACAAATTAGGACGAGGTTATTCATTTAACTACTCGAAAAAAAAAATCACTATTATAAAAGAAATATGATATTATTTCAAAAACGATTTGATCAAGGAGTTGGAAAACACTCAAACTTCTATTTTAAGTTTAAACCAAAATTATTGTTAGTAGTTTTTTTTTTATTACATAATTTAAAATATTTTATGAAAATAAATACCTAACTATTTACCAAATACAAGTAATACAATAAATTGATGCACCCGTTAAACGACACATCAAATATAAAACGAGTTGGACCAATGCAAATACATTGTGTTTAAATATTTTAGTGGTCACTAATTAATTACATACCATTACCAATATAGATACATAAAAAGGAATAAAAACTTATATTGAGTGGTGAAAGATTAGAACAAAAAACAAGATTAACATAGCTTCTAAAAATATATGGATTCGAACTGTTTATTAATTTAAAATTTACAAATTTCAAATACCTTATCGCTTAAAATGTAGAAATTTCAAATCTCTTATAAAACAAATTTAAATTATTTATTTTCTCAATTATATCAGTTTCGACACTAAACTACAAAACTAAAAGGAAACCGATTCTTGTAATTTAATTATATAAATAGTAATAATTTAAACGAAAAAAATGCATGAAATTAACAAAATTAGTTTATCTGTTAACCAAATGAATAAAACGGAAGAAGAAGTTTTTAACATAATGCATAAACAAATTGAAAAAGAATAAGATAGAACCAAACTTGATAAATCGAAAACTTAAATAAGATAAAATCGAATATGGTTACTTATTTAAATAGATATTCATATAGAAGAATTTTGTTATAATTACGAATAACAAAATAAATGATTAAAATCTCTCTATGTAGATTAATTAAATCTCATAACTTAAAATTACTATTACATATATGTTAGTTAATTATTTGAACATATCAGTATTAGTAGAGAAAAATAAACTTTATAGTTGACAAAAAAAAATCAATCAAATCATATAATTCAATATGAATATACATAGTGTAATTTGAAACATAGAAAAAATTAAGAAAATTTTGAAAAATAATAAAATATTAAAACTATTTAAAAAAAAATATTTGTTTGTCGTGTAACATATATTTGTTTCAAATATACTTATATTAAGTTGTGAAATCAATTACATATCATATATATTTATAATATTCTTCATATATTTGTTTGAATATTTCTAAATAAACTATAAAATATTTGGCTCAAAATGAAAAACAAAATCATATTAAAATGTCATTTTCTCAACTTTATATTATATTAAATGTATAGTCTCCCTCCTAAGAAAATATACATTTAATAAAAAATAAGTTATTTAACTCATATGGTCTAAATTGTTAAAATTTAAGATAACTTAATCAAAAAATAAATCATAATTCAAGACATTTATCCAATTTTTTAAAAAATAAACAGAGGAGGAAAGAATTGGACCGGACAAAGGCCCATTTATTATGCACCATATAAGATGCGAACGAATTTAAGGAAGCCCAGTTGCGCTCATTCACGCTACGAAACGGCGTTCGTACTCCCCATTTACCCGACGAGCATCGCCGTTCCCCACTGAAGAAAAGATTCACGCAGCTATTCCCAGTTCAGAACAAGATCTCTCCGTCATCGTCTTTCTCATACGTCGCAACATGTCTCAGGTCTGCTCACTCTCTTGATTGTATATTGTTTTGTTTTCTCCAAGATTTCGAGGTCTTCTTTCCTTAAACCCTAGAAAGTCTTTGTTAATTATTTATTATCGTTGAATGGAGCATAATTTGCATCCTGTTGTTCTTCAAGGGATTGGTTTAGAATGATATGTGCCAATTCATCGTAGTCTGGATGATACTTAGTCTCTATTCGATCTACTTGCGCATTTCTGTCTGTCTTTGTTCTCTCTCTCTCTCCGTACGATTTATTTGTTTCGCATTCAGGTAGGAATTGCGAGATACTTCGGGAGAATTTTGAGTTTGAGAATCTCACTTGAGTTATCCTGGTTTTGAATTAATGGATCCATTAGTCGTGGAAAAGAATTATTTAATCTTCTCTCCTTTTTAATTTTCTGTGTCTTGTACAGGTTGATAGCAGGAATTCCTCTGCAGCTAAACGTGCTAGAACTGATGGTATGTATAGGGAACGGGTTTCCTTTGTAATTCAGTTATGGTTTAATGTTTGATGTAATTCATTCATTATTACGCATGTACATTGGATTTGTAAATGTAATTTACTTATTATTAGATTTTTTGAGGGAATGCACAATAAAGAAATTGAATCTGTTGACATTTGAGTCTTGTGAGATTTCATGTACTCGACTTTGTTTGCCGTTAGTTTGGCACTTCTTCTTCTTCTTTTTCTTATTTTAATTTTTACTTTAGTCTACACCACGTCATAAAGAGTGGGCTCATCTGTGTAGGTCTGTTTACTTGTTTATTTGTTTGTAGGTAGCCGAAGGGAAGATGATTGGACTTGTCCTAGTTGTGGGAACGTCAATTTTTCATTTAGAACAACTTGCAATATGCGCAACTGTACTCAGCCACGTCCTGCTGATCATAATTCGGTAAGACATGAATGATGTCCCTAGGGAGACTTTAGTTATTGCATTTATTTATTTACTCTTCATTTTTAGCAATTAGCAGCATATTCTGGAGTTCATTGTGTTTTTGCAATTTTAGGTGGTGCTTATGTTTGCATTCAAGATATTTTTGTAATTATGGTATAGGATGTGCATTTTCTTTCAAGTTGCGACCGATTATTAACTACTTTTCATTAAAAAAAAACTGATTATTAACTACTTGAGCTTTATGAAGTTTGAGTTTATTGAAATTTTTAGGTTTAGGTTCTTCTTGGTGTACTCTCTCCAAGAGCTCTTGTAATTATGATCTTGGGTTCACTTTCGCCAGTTACTTATAACATTCCTTGACCAGTCCCTCTACACTTTTTATACATTTCTTTCATAAAATAAAAGTTGGGTTTTAACCTTCCACATCACCACCATACACTCAAAGTTGAACTCCATATTCTCTTGATAAACGATTAACCTTACTTGAGCTTTCTCTCTCCAGAAATCTGCTGCCAAGCCCGTTCAAGCTCCTCAGGGTTACTCCTATTCTGCTCCTTACATGGGTTCGGGTGCACCCTCTTCAATGTATCCTGGTGTACCACCATATGGTTCTTCTATATTCAACGGTTCATCTATACCTCCCTATGATGTGCCATTTTCTGGGGGATCAGCATACCATTACAACTATGGCAGCCGGTTTTCTGCAGGCAGCCCCTACAGACCGTTGCATTTATCTGGGCCTGCACCTTATTCGAGTGGATCTATGATGGGAAACAGTATGTTCCCTTTCTTTTTCTGCTCATATTTTTTTAAATAAGAAACTGAATTAAAGGATATACAAGGGTGCATATTCTCCCACACAAGAGGAGCCCAAACCTACAAATATGGTCTCCAATCCAAAAGAATAATACCTATTAGATATTATATGCTCGCATTTGTTTGTGATTCTTATTTAATACATCATATTATTGTGCCTATAACTTAAAATCCATTTATCTTCCACAAGTATTTTATGAGAAGTGGGTGCTGTTTTGATCAATCGTTTATTTATCTGTTTATTTGGTTTCTTTCTTGTTTCCATAGGTGCAGTGTATGGTATTCCACCCATAATGGATCGCTATGGCATGGCTTTGCCAATGGGCCCTGGTGCCATGGTAGGTCTTTCAATAGTCAATTTTTTATTCGGTGGCTCATCAGGTTTTTTTGGAGTATTAAGTTCGGTGTACAATTTTAAATCTTTTGGTTTGCTGCAGATATGAAATTTTAGAAAGAAGTGCATTATATATCACGTTACTTTATTCAGTTTAGTTTTGAAAATATGTTTTACTAATACACTAACAAAGAAGCGTAATGCTTTTTTCTTTTTTCTTTTTTTTTTTTTATTAAAGAATTTTTTTTCACTGCTTTGAATGTTGAAGGGGCATATCTTTCCTGTTTGAATGGATATTAAACCTGGATATAAACAAAACGATTTTATTGCCTGAAGTTTTTGTGGATAATTCCTAACGTTTTTTACTGCGGGTGTCAACTATGAACTACGTAGTTGGTTTTCCATAAATCTATCTGAAGGCAATTCGTATTTCCGTCCTGTCTATCTCACCATTTATGTAAAATTTATGAGCAAAGTAAATTTTCCAGGGTCCAAGGCCAGGTTTTTTTCCAGATGAAATGTCTCAGAAGAAGGGTGCAGGTTATCATTCTTTATTTGCTTGTTATCTGCTATCTTTGGTCAACCTTAATTGTGATGGAAATTTTTTATAATCTAATTTCTTACTTATGCTCACCCAGACACTACTCGCGACAATGATTGGGCATGCCCAAAATGTGGAAATATCAACTTCTCATTTAGAACTGTTTGTAACATGAGGAAGTGCAATACACCAAAGCCTGGGTCACAGGTCTGTCAAGCTATTTTCTTAAGAGCAAATGTTTTTCTTTTATGCTTGGCATATTTCTGCATGCATAACTCCCTTGTGTAAAATTTTATGTTCACTTGATTTTTTTTGCAATTTTAACATTTTCATTTTATTTTGAAATGCAGGCTTCCAAAAATGATAAAAGTTCTAGTAAGTTGAATATAAACGCCCGTTTCCATCAGAACCCATTTCCTTTTCGAAATTCTTGAAACTTTCATGATTTCTTGATTTCTAACGTACTTGTCAATGCCTTGCAGAACAAAAGACTCCAGAGGGTAGCTGGAAGTGTGAGAAATGTAACAACATAAACTATCCATTCAGAACCAAATGCAATAGACAAAATTGTGGAGCAGACAAGCCAGCGGAATCAGAGAAATCCCCATCACCGGCACAGGAAGAAAACGATCAGGTCTGTTGTATGAGTTTATGTATCTCTGTGTGTTGTTTGCAATTGCTTGTGCTTTTGTTCATATATGTATGCATTATGAAGTGGATACCATACAATTTAATTAACAAGATAATTAATGAATCACATGAAAAAGGGAACCGGAACCCTTTCGGTATGTTGTCTGTGGTACTGGTGCTTTCGTGTGTAATACCCGTTTCTTTTTTTTCCTTTTTTCTTTTTCTTGATTCTGTTTTGTTTTTCCCATTCATGCATTAATTTGTCATTGTGTGTACTGTTCCAGTGAGTTCTAGAACATGTTTGAGGGTTGAGAAGGTCCAGATTTATCTTCCAGCGTTGCTCAATATGGGTGTCTGAAAGTCAGTCTTGTCGTCCTCATGTTGCAGCTGTTGTCAAGTCAGTCTACCTCTCTTGATCCGTGTCAAGTTGTATTAACTCAATTTTTAGTGGTACTGGTCTTTTCACTCAATTTAATGCACTATACAATACCTATGATCTGGCAAAAGATTTCATGGTTGGTTTCTGATATTAGGGAACATTGAATCCACTTTTTTAGTCTAGTGGGCCTGTTAATTTGTGCACTAAAATATGTTATGAGTAGACTAAACTGTGCCCTTTTGGGTTACGGTTTGATCTCTTCATTGTCTTTTGTGCTGTTGTGTTGGGTGTGTGTGTGTGCGCGCCAAACTGATAGTTTTTCTAGGACAGGGTCCCAAAGTTCAAAGGATGCATTGAATTAGATAGGATTTTGACCCTTATTTGGTGGGGTCACGTTCTCATTCATTAAGGTCGTCAAAAGTAATGGTTGCCTTCCCAAATGGAGTTTGAAATTGAGGGAATGACTTAGGTTAGATTAAATGTTGTGTTGTTAGTTAGATTGCTATCTGTTTCTGGCTTGCCTAGAGCCGTTTTCGTCATCATTATCTTTATCTCATTTATTATTTGTTGTTTCCATTCGCTGTCTTGAGATTTTCGTTCAGTCATGACCAGGAAATATTTCGTGTAGTTTTTTACTTCTCCTTTTCTCTCGGCTTGGGATGCGGCGGGTAAGGGATAATGTAGCGAAAATGACATTTACTTAAATATTTTCTCTCATTTGGCTAAAATTACCCCTTTTAGCCATTAATTTTCCCCATTAATTTCAACTATGGTTTGACTATTATTATTATTATTATTTCTTAAACCAATTGAAACCCAATTGTTATTTAGAAATAGATAATTGCTGAAGTTAGATCGTACATAGATGAATGTACGCTTCGCTTGGAAGGGGTGTTATGAGGTTTACTTACGGGTAACATAAAATGAAGTAGGTGTACTGCTAATCACATTATTGCTTTATTATTATTAATATTAATATTATTTTATATTTTCAGCACAACTTCAATTTTTTTCTCCCATCACTTTCTGTTTTGTTTTGATAAATACTTATAATAATAATTATTATTAATTTTTTATCGTATAAAGTACTTTTGCTTTTGCTTTTAAAAAAATGTACAAAATATTTATCTCTTTGTCGACAACTTAAAAAACATTACATCATTTAAAGTCGTGCAAGCATCTTTTTAACATTTTGTTGGTTTGAATTTGTTTTTGGAAGTGAATTTAACGTTTGTGTACAGGTTCAGAGCTTATAATATTTTCCAGATTTTGTTGAGTCATATTTTTTCATCATAATCTCTTTATACTCTTTACTTAATGATGGTTTAAATGACAAATTAAGAATAAATAATCCTTTTATTGTTGATGAAGGATGATTTACAATATTATAAGTAAAAAAAATTTGGTTAAATCACCCTTCTTGGTTTTTGTACTTTTTTCAATTTTGGTTATTGTATATTCAAATGTTCAGTTTTACTTTTTTTTTTTTTTTTTTTTTTTTTTTTTTTTTTTTTTTTTTTTTTTTTTTTTACAGAATCACAATATTTTTATAAAAAAAAACTAATATGCAAAATCATATTTTAGTGAAGAAAGATTTATTATAAATTGGATTCTAGTTGGACATTTAAAATATAGGGATTAAAATGATATTACCTGATTTAACGTTTCTTCCTTCGTTCCAACTTTTGGAGTTGAAGAATAAAAATCCTTCGATTATGGGTTGGGACTTACCAGTGTAGCTTTTGCTGAAGCTGAACAGGTTTGCAGCAATAAGTAGAGCTTGGTGGACGTACTCCACCTTTGCCTTCTATTATCATATATTTACGTTTATGAGTATGGTTTTTTTGTTTAAATTTTAGTAACTAAAAATTGACACCAAACTTTTTCCCCCATACTGGTTTAGTGGTTTAGGTGTTTTATACAAAATGAGTACCCAAAAACTTCTTTTAGTAGTGAATGATCCAAACCTTCACAATATCCTTGAAAAAAAAGTTATTCCTTTTGCTAACTTGTCTTCCCATCATTTAACTTCTTTGTCTTAGAAAAATGTAGAAAATATTATTTTATATCCTGAGTTTATCTTACCCAAAAGAAAAAAAAAAGGAGAAAAGAAAGTAGATTGATTATAAAATGTTCGAGCTGTACATGATGTCCTCGCATGAACTGAGCGATTACAAATATATCAATCAAATTTGTTTTTAAAGCTTCTGTTTCCAATGCATGAATCTTGTAGTTTTGAAAATGGAAAGTTGCAGTGAAATGAATTTGTAATAAGCCAAGGTAAAAGGTATTATAAGACTAGATTCATAGACACCATACAAATGCACCATAAGCAAATTCAACTGAAACTCGTTATAAATTTGCAAGTTTAATCATGTTTAGTTATGGAGAATTAATGTGCCGCATATCAATTCTTATAGGAAAGAAAATAAAAAAGGGTGTCATTAAGTCTTCATTTTTCTTTTATAAATTTAATTATTCTACTTAAATTTATTACAAAATATACAAAAAAGACTAACAATATTGATAAGACGAAACCGTATTGGCAATTATGGTTTGTATACTTTTTTCTCACTTGTAACTTTGTGTTTTTATTGGATGTTCTAGTCATCTTCGTTTAGGTTATGACGACATTAATATTCGTGATAACTTCACTTTGTTGATGAGTGACATGGTTATTTTCTTTTGAGAGAGCAGTCTCATTGGGTTGGAGAAGTCTTTCACATGTTTTTAAGTTTCTTTCAAAAAAAAATCTCAAAAGCATTTGTCATTGATGCTTTTTAAAGTATTGAAAATCCTTGTTCACAAAATATTGTATTGTATAAAAATATGATACAACAAATGCAACACAAAAAATACATCTTGGTTTACCTTTAAAATGAACCTAATTAATATTTAGTTGTACTAACACACAATTTAAAACAACATTGAATATGGGAATTCATGAACTTAGAAACAAGAAACAGATTAAATCTTTAGACCTAACACCTTACTTAGGCCAAGTAGCCTTTTGTTTATCAAAGCGTGTTGGTATTAGTTCCCTGTTATTAAAGATCAAACTTGATATTAGGACAGCATCTTGTAAATCTTGTAAAATATAGACATGACAGTTTAACTCAAACATCTCTCAGGCAATTATAAAAGTTAGAAGATAAATCTAGCGGATTCATCAGCTCGAATCTTTTCGATCATCTTCTCTTTGATCAACCTTCTCATAACTTTCCCAGAAGGCGACTTTGGGATAGTGTCTACAAAATGAACGAGTCTAACTTTCTTGTAATGTGCAACATTTGAGGCAACATGTTTGATTATATCTTCTTCGGTTTCTTTTGAGTTCGGAGCCATCACAACGCTTGCTGCTGGGATCTCACCGGCTTCTTCATCTGGCAACCTGAATCGCCAATGCAGCACAGCATTGTCATCTTTAGATTGAAACAACAGGAAGTGAAATGAATGAGAGGGGAGAATTCTTACGGCACCACAGCTGCATCTTCAATGGAGGGATGAGTTAGAAGGATTGCCTCTAACTCAGCCGGAGCAACCTGCAGAGAAATCAATGCATCCATCACCTTATTTCATGTTCACATATACAAAAAAAGTTTGATGCAAACTTCCATTTTTCACATCTTCAGCTTCCTTTTTATCAATCAATGGATCACTTTGAAATAAGTTATGTTATGTCTTTACTTTGAAATAAGTTATGTTATGTCTTTACTTGAAATCCTTTGTACTTGATCAATTCCTTGATACGATCCACAATAAACACGTTGCCATCGTCATCGATGTATCCAATATCCCCAGTGTGCATCCAGCCTTTGGTATCGATCGTCCTCGAAGTCTCCTCTTCGTTTTTGTAGTAGCCTAAAACAATGAGAGATTCAGCTGGCATTTAATTAGAGATCCCGTAAAAATTTTCTGCATCGAACTATGTTCTGTACCTTGCATCACACATTGGCTTCTTACACAGATTTCACCCGGAGTGTTCTTGGGCAGAGACCTTCCAGTGTCTGGGTCGATGAATTTGACTTCTAGATTAGGAAGAATACGGCCAACTGTGTTTTTCTTTGCACTGAGATTCTCTTTCCCTATATTTCCATAGTTAAGAGTGATGCAACAGTGCTCAGTAAGTCCATATGCCTGTCGTTGATCAACGACAATTAGTTAGCATATTATACAAGTTAGAACCCCAAAGATTAACACTGCAATGTGATGGTAGAGCTTGATTCGCTTCTCACATGTCGAAAACAGGAAATTGGACTATATGGCATAACTAAATTTTTTGAAGAAATGAACAGAGAATGGAGAGTTGTCACAGTCAATCTACTACACTCGAGTAACAACTAAATTACCTCTTGAACGTCCACACCGGGGAATTTTCTCTCGAAGGCAGTTTGAAGTTCGGGTGCGAGTGGAGCAGCTGCAGTCATGATAGCCTGAAGTTTGAGACTGCTAAGATCAAATTCTTCCACAATGGGATTCTTAACCAAAGCCAGTATAATAGGAGGAACAATTGGAGCAAATGTGATCTCATGTGTTATGAGAGCATTAATGAAAGTCCTGAGATCAAATCTTCCCATCACCACAACTTTTCCCTTGTTTCTAAGTGTAGAACAACATATTCCAGTGATCCCATAAATATGGAAGAATGGAATGAGGCCTAGCGTCGTGACCTTGCCCTCCATTTCTTGCGGGACACCAGAGAGAGTCGAACACATATTAGCTACGAGATTTCGGTGAGTTAACATAACACCTTTGGAAACTCCTGTGGTTCCTGATGAGAAAGGAAGTGCACATAAATCAGTTTGCTTAATCTCCTCTTTAACAAAATTGTTCCCTGCACGATCTGCTGCTTCAAGAAGTTTGTGCCAATTCATGGCACCTTCCATTAGTTCTTCCTCTAATAAGATGACTGGTAGCTTTAATTCCCTCACCTGTTCTCAACAACATACATAGTTAGCGATGAACTCGAAAGAAATACATTCGATATCAAGTTACCAAACGTAGTTTTTAATTCTATCCTACCTTTTCAAAGTTTGCAGCATTTGTGACGACAAGTTTGGCTTCTGCTACCTCCACTTGCTTTTTGATTTCTGATATGTGAGCTGCCGGATTCACACCTGAAAACACACCTCCAGCAGCCATTATCCCTAAAGCAACAATGGCGTATTCAGCAACATTAGGTAGAACAACAATAACCACATGTCCTTTCTTCAACCTCAGAGAGCGCAAGGCCTTGGAAAATCTATTTGTGTCTCTTAAAACTTCACGGTAAGTGTATTCCTTCCCGCTCATGGCTTCCACGAATGCCACATTTTCGGCATATGATTCAGCATTCTGGAGTACAAACTCAGGCAGTGTGATATCATAAGGCACTTGGACCTCAGGAAGTTGGCTGCAGAAAATGTGTTCCTCGTCTTGTACCGAATCTTGGTTGCGAGTAGCCATGGCAGAATAGTAGTTTTCTGCAGGCGTCAACTTCCCTCTACTTAAAAGAAGATTTGAGAAAGGTTGTATCATGCTTTGTGAATGAGAAACTTGTAGAGTTCTTGAGGGTGAGATTGGCATGAGCCCTTTTTTTTGGTGGGATATTGTTGATTCATGCCATTCATTCAGGCAGTCATAAGCTCTCTTTCTAAACAGAAGCTAGCTTGCTTTAAAATTAATTGAACCATATAGAATTATATTATTTATAACACGTTTTTATCTCTGTTATTTGTTTACTGATTATAGTTGGAAGCAGCATCCATCATAAAATTATCAAAAAAGAGAAGAAGCGCTCCATAATATCGTCTTGGCATTCTCCTATATTCTCTGAAACCAAAAGATGACATTCTAGTTAGTCTTAAGCCATGCTAAAGAGTAAAAACCAACCACACAAACTAACACAAGTTCTTTCAAAAATGTTTTTGTCTTCGCTCCAAACTAATTACGTATAATTACGTATAATTTTGGAGTTCATGGACTGATTCACACAAAATATTAGCTTGGACAGTAGCTAGCCATTCTTTTAAATTTTTCTTAAAAGTATACTTTCGTATGCATTACAAGGTGTGACTCTGTCTTCTTCGAAAACTACCACGTATACTTCTCAGATCTTTCCTTTTCTTTCCAAAGATGGATCATTCATTCATGTGAGTTTGACGTAATATTTTAAGATAATGTTAAAATGGATTTTATATAATTAATATAAAAGCAAAATCCTAAGAAATTGACTTTCTTTCTTCGAAAAGAAAATTGGATTTACATCTTCTTCACAATTTCCGGCGAAAGTTGTTTGTAACTTACCCTGGTGAAATCAACGTTTCATTTTTCTGCTATACCTTCTTCTTCGTACAGCTCTAATCAGGTGACGAAATGGAACAACCCATCTCTCTTTAAAGCCAGAGGCATAGAATTTTAGTTTATTTATCCTTGAGAGTCAACGCCTCCGCAACTCCCAGATCTTGCGACGTGATTCCATGGCGGATTCTGAAAATGGGAATGTCTTAATCTTTACAGTTGAGGATTTGAAATCATTTACCAACAATTTCAACGGCAAGAATCTGATCGGAATCACTCAGTCCGGCAGATTTTACAGAGGGCAGCTCCGACCACCGTGGTTGGCTGCAACTATTACAGAGACTCAAATCGTGACGGTGAAAATATGGGATCAAAAGCAAGAATTGGAGAAAGAAAAAGTCAACCAAATGTATTTTCAGGAAGAACTGAAGTTAATAACACACCAATCTCTAAGAAACAATCCAAGTTTGGCGAAATTGATTGGTTATTGCTGCGAAGATGGAGTTAAAGGTTTCGTTTATGATCTGAATCCATTGGGTTCGTTGCAAAATCTTATGGCAAGAGGTAATTTACTACACATTGATTGCCATAAAACCAATGTCTTTGATGTGATTTTCGTCAAATGGATGATTCAAAATCTTATTGAAAAAGAAAATTAAGAGTAATTTGTAACTTTTTAACCAAAGATGATGTAAGCAAGAGTTGGTAAATATTCTTTTTTTCTTTTTTTTTTTCTTTTTCTTTTTGTTAGATGATCATATTAATTGGCTCCAAAGAGTTGATGTAATTCTCGAACTTGCTCGACTGTTGGACTTCATTCACAGTCAAGAGAACCAAAGTCTTGGCTTCCATTTTAGAGCATCAAATATACTGCTTGATTGGGTTAGTTGTCTTATCATCTTTAAACAACGAAGAGTTCAAAGCTATTGTTATCTCATGAGTCTTCAACATTGCTAATCTGTCCATTCCAACAGGATTGCAAGCCGAAACTGTGCGGATTCAAGCTGATTAGCGACGACGGGATGGATGCTGGCCTCCACAAACTTTCCAAGTTCACACAGCTTCCTTCCGGCTATTTTCATCCATCTATAAGAGGTACTGAATTAGGTGTAGATATGAGAGTCAATGCGCTCGTTAAATAGACTCAAGACTTCAAAACACAATATAAAAATTAGGTTTTGTTTGAAATTTAATGAGTGAAGCATTGCAGGTGAGAGTGAAGGAAAAGTGAACTCTGATGTATATTCCTTGGGGGAAATTCTGCTGGGACTTATAGCCAAAAGAGATGTTGAGCCTCAGAATCTGGAAAAACAAAATCATCAAGAATTTGTAAACAGCTCAGTGAGCATTTGGGCAAAGAATGAATATAGACCGAATGTTTCACTTGTCCATGAAAGCTTGCAAGAAGACTGGGGTTACAGCACAGAAGAGGGGATCAAACTCACGGAGCTGGCAATGCACAGTATAGAATTCTTTCCAAGAAATCGTCCGAGCATAAAGCAAATACTTCAGCATCTCGAAGCATTGCAAGTTACTCGACGTCTTTCTGATGTCAGACCTAAAAAAAAGGAAAGAAAACTTCCCAGCAGCTCCATGGGAAGGTAAAATCATCATCTTAACGAGTCATGTATTTATATAGCAGTTAGCACTCACTAGTTCTCAGCTGTCTCAACATTAATGAAAGCTTCAAATATAGACCATGACTAATATTGTAGTTGTAACTCTTCAATATAGCTTGGGGATGAGAAATAGAAAATCAGTTTGAAGTTTCTGTCTTTGATATATTTTTTTCTAGGGATGAAAATAACAAGATCGAAAGAATAGATTATAAAGACATACAAAAATGAAAAAAAACAAGCCCACGAAAAAAAAACCTCTCTAAAGAAAGGGTTTCCAGCTGAGTAGAAGTCAAAATGCACGTCGTTTTCCACCTTTCAACCTAAAGGTAAAATACAAATGACAATATCTATATTTGAACATAGTTCAGTTGAAAATGGACCAAGAAACGACAATATATATTCATTAAAACAAGCAAGAGATAAGGCATAACTTCAGAACTCATTCATTTTTTGTTTTTTTTACTTCTAGTTAAGATGGAAAAGGAGTTGTATATGGAGCTACTTTAAAAGCAAATTGAGAGAGGAAAATTAGATCCATGAACAATCTTCAAGGGAAAGACAATAGTGAGAAATTGTGTTAATTTTTCCTATTGTAGCTAACCTTTATGCAGACAAAACTATATGATCTAAAGAACACAAAAACAGAATATGGACAACTCAGTTTTAATAACTTTTCAAACAAGAACGTACATCAGATCAGGCATCCTATTCCTAAAAGACAGTGACAAGAGCCAAAAATCCAACCCAAAGGCTACATTAAAAGCTTATAGCAAAATAACTTATTTCAATTGAATCATATTTACCAATGAGTGATTAATAACTTATAAATGTGAAGATTATAGAGCCCACCAGAATAATCTAACATATCCAGAATCAATTCTTGCAAATTCTAAGCCTTAACCTCCACTTGTTTTTGTCCATGTTCATGAAGCAACAGCCCGAGCCCATCCTTAGTATCAACATTTAAAGAGTTTGTATACTGTTTCATATAAGGATTTGATGTTAATATACGCGGCGGAGAATTCCCAATGAACTCCAAAACTTCAGGAAAGCCATCAGCACAGCCCTTCGACATGCCAACATCAATTCGAATTGCTTGGTTATTACAGACGCCATTAATTCCGGCCATCTGAATTGTGTGGCCCATTATCATCCTCTTCGCTCCCGGAATCGTATCCAGAACATGCTTTAGCAAAGAACAATCGCAATTCGTCGCGGATTCATCGGAAAATTTCCTCAGCCAAACAACGGCGTTGCTACGACGACAATAGTCCGGTGCAAATTTGCCTGACAATCCTTTAATCCAATCTCTCACCTCTTCATTAATCCGTTGCAACCCATATGACACGTGTCCCGGCAAAAGGCCGCCGTGAACGAACACCGATTCTCCGACGACGAGTACGGTCGTGTTCTGCGACAGGAAACGACCTGAAATCGGACCGTTGGGGTGGAGAGCGGCGATTCTAGCACGAAATCCAGGATGAAACTCTTCCTTAACACCACGGAAAGCCGTAGGAAGTCCTTGAAATGGATCTTTAGGCGTTTCTAACCCAACGCAAAGAGCCTTCATCTTGTTCCCAAAAGAGAACCAGTCTCCCCAAGCCCTAAATTCTTCCAAACCTTCCTTGGTCACGTACCTAAAATCACCTTCGACGTTCATGATTTCATGGTTTCCATTCATGGTGATGATCATTCCACCATCCTTGGCTGCTTCTCGCTTGAGCTTCTCGAGAAAATACAAAATCTTAAGCTCATCGCCGCCGCGGTCAAGCACATCACCGATCTGGACCACGGTGGCGGACCCACCAATCCATCTTCCAGAGCCATCGATCAATCCAGCAAGTCTTAGCGCTTCCTTCGACTTCGAAAGATCGCCATGAAGGTCTCCAACAGCAATTAAGCGGTCCGGAGAAGGTAACCAGGTATGCAGCTGCGAGGACGATGGGTTCGCCGGCACATTCTGTGAAGCAGGAGGAGGGCTCGCCGGCGGTAAGAAGAGACCGCCGCTGACGGAGAAGTCGACGAAGGAGTCAACGAAAGAGGAAACAAGATTCGGAACGTCTCTACAAATCGGATCTTCAAAATACTCCATTGGGATTGGCTTCTCCCTCAGAAGAGATCGTTCGTTCATCGTTGTGTAATAGCGCGAAATGTACATGGGCCGGGCTCAAATGGGCTGAGCCCAAAGTATAAAAGCACCATGTTTAACGAATATTCAAAACAAAAACCCTAAACCCTTTTCTTCCTCTCTGCGTTCTCAGCATATTTTCTTTCTTTTGGGGAATTTGGAAGGAAGAAGATGAATCACATAGCAGCCATGGAAGAACAAGTAGTTTCTGAGAGAATGAGGCAGAAGCTTAACGAAGTGAACATGGCTGCACAATCTCATCTTGGTCCTATTCAAGACCATGTCAACTTTTCCCTTCAGGTTTTCCTCTCTCTCTCTCTCTCTCTCTCTCGATTCTTACTTCATTTTAGTTTGATGATTCTTGATTGTTTTTTCATGACTCTTGAGTGCAGCAAGCGTATTTCAAATGTGCTTATGAGTGTTTCGATAGAAGAAGAAGGCAGGAAGAGATTAGTAACTGCGTTGAGAATTGTAGTGTTCCAGTTGTTAAAGCTCAGCAACATGTTGAGAATGAAATGGCTAAGTTTCAAGTACGTTTATTATCTCTCTCTCTCTCTGTTCTTTTTTTTTGTCTATTTCCCCTTCCATTTTCTCCGTCGGTACAACACCTCTGTTTTGATTTCTTGATTCATTTAACTTCGTATGAAATTGCTAGCTTTTGTGGAAGGAACATTTTAGATCTAGTTCTAGTTTGGATAATTTCTACTTAATTTTGATGGTAATTTTCACAGAGACTAAATCAAATTGTGAAACTGATTTCAATGAAATAGAATATAAGGGCATTCTCAAAGAGAGGTATAAAAGGTCTTCAGAAACCGAAAAATCCAAAGAAAAACATGAGCCTCATCAAGACCAAACGTCACTAGAGCCCCTCCCCGCCTTCAACCACTCTATTGGATATTCTTCCTCTTGGTCCAAATTTCCTACAACAAACAGCACACACACTGACAAATCATAAAAAACGACATTTGGGAGGAACTCTTCAATTGTGTAAGACTTGTTAGAATATTGATTCATTCTGATGGTGGTGTTATTATGAATGCAGGAAAGATTGAACAGATCACTAATGGTGTGTCAGGACAAGTTCGAAGCAGCCAGGCTACAGCAGAAAACTGGGAGTGTATATGATTTGGAGTCGTGTGTGGATGCATCAATACAAGAAAGCATGAATACATTGCCACATCTTGCTAGCAAATTAAAAGCTTCCTTCAATATTACCAATTAACGCAAATAATTGAGATCTGGGCTTACTTTCAAGAGGCAGTTGAGCATAATAAAATCATTGCTTATTTTGCTACTACTCATTTTCCAATTTTCCTAAGTAATTCTTTGGGAGTGTCTCACGGGTTCTTGCTAAGTTCATCCCTGAACTTGAATTTTTCATAATACTCTGACCCGTTTAATGATATGATCGGATACATTAATGAGTTGTGACATAATACAATGCCAAATATCTTGACGATGGTAATGGAACAAATTTGTAGCGTTATACTTATATTTTTAGTCTTTTAGTTTTGGAGACTGGAATTTTCAAAAGGTATTTAGTGTGTTTTGTTCTTAAGGTACTAAAATTTATCTTTTTAGCCACAAAGCTTTTAAAAATGAGTTGAAGTATTTCTTTCTAACACGTTGTTGTTATTTTTAATAATTAAATGACATTTTAAGCCAAGAAAATTAGTAAAATGATATTTTGAACTGGCCATGTTTGTAACAAGATCGATGTAAAAATCAATTTATGAGACTAGATTAGTAGTCAAGTTAAATGTATCAAAATCACTTTTCATACAATGCCTTCTGAATAATTCATTTGTGTTAATGTACTAAAATCACTTGAAGTAATAAAATAGGGAAAGTAGAAAACGTATTATTTGAACTTCCCAAACTGAGAAAACGTATCCCTACCAACCCAACATAATATTTCTTCTTAGAGAGTTCATGGAAAACATATTATTGCCCATGAACATATTTCCTCATTGTTGTGGTCACAAAAATATCCATGAGAAAAAAAAGTTCATTTTGAAGCCTACACATTCGATTCCTTGTTTCTTTTCTGCGATTCAAACTGGTCAATGGCTACTTGCAGTTCATCCGAACCTCCAACCGCTCTCATGGTGTAGAAATATACCCCGAAGACGAATGCAGTTAAACCTCCGGCAACAACGATATTCTTTGTCTTGGGTCCAAGGCCACTAAATCCCAAAAGTCCAGCCATTTAGCAGGCTTGGAGCTTTTAAGGCTGCAAACTTGAATCAATTAGACTCTATCCAATGCCAATATAGCGGTTTTCACACAAGGAAACAGTATTGCAAAGATCAATAATGGATTGATAAAACTGAAAATCAAATTCACTCCACACTTAGATCAAAAATTGGTTCAATATGCCAGGGCCAACCCAGCCAAAAAATACGACCAGGTTGAAATCTTGTGTTTGAAGATGAGAATGGATGCAAAGCTTCTCACAATTGAGGAAAAATAACCAAAAATAAGAAATCACGATAACTAAGAAATACAAGAATTGATTAGAATAGAAAGAAAAATTAAAATACAAAATGTTCACTCCTTTGTATATCAATCTGTCAACTACAAATGTTCACTCAATCTTATAAGCCATATCCTGCTCCAAGTAAAATTATATAATATATGTTTTTGTGAAACAATCCAAAAATCCATTTAGAAAACAAATCCAAAACACATTAAATACCAAATAGCACATAATCAGGACTCACCTTGAAAGAGGGAGTGGGCGGCCGACGGCAAAATAACAAAATGAAAGAGAGATGGGCGGCCGGTGGCAAAAAAACAAAAGAAAGAGGGAGGGGGTGGCCGGTGGACGAAGGAAAACAACGAGTGTTGAAAGAGGGAGGGGGCGGCCGACGGAGGGGGGCGGCCGGAGGTTGGAGGCGAGGGTGAACGGTTGGGATTGAAGGCGAGCGTCGAGCAGATTGGGATTGCGGAAGGTTGAAGAGACGACAAAATAAACAAGCGGCTTTTGGGATTTTAAGGTTTAGGTTATATAAATATATATAATATATAACATAATAGTTGGGTCAACCCGATCCCTGTTAGCCCAACTCGGCAACCCGGCTCATTTTATTTTATTTTATTTTTTTCACTTTTCTAACCCAACCCAACCCAACTCAAAATTTAACCCAACCCACGGTTTTGTTTGGATAATCCAGGTTGATCGGGTTACCAATTTTTTTAACACCCCTGTAGTGAAATATAAAAATAGGATAGGAGGAGACATCTGCAAGAATACCACTGAGTATATGTTCATATGGTTTCATTTACTAATCAATCCATTTTGCCAAATTACATTAGAAAAAAAATTATTACATGACTTTATACAGAGTGTGAGACAATGGGGATAGGGAAGAGATTGGTGATAAATTGAAAATAGAGAAACAAATTTTGGGGAACAAATCCCTGTATAAGTAATAATAAAAAAATAAAAAAACTGAAATTGGAGTTGAAGGCTAAGAGGAAGAGTGGCATGGCCAGAAACAAAAGATCACTCACTAAAATTGAAGGGCCGGCCGCGAGAGTGAGAGAAGAGGGAGTGGCTTGGCAGGAGCAGAGACAATTGGATCTAAGAGTGTTGTGGTCAGAGACGATCCAGAATGAGATAGGGTGAGAGTCCTGAGGTGAGGCGTGAGTTTTGTCGTCTTGGGTGCAACCTTGAAGAATGAAGAAAGGATGGCTACTAAATCCTAATAATATAACTAACATGTATTTTTATTCTTTCTATGGGTCTCAAAGAGACCTAGGGAACCAATATACAACCCACCTATAAAGGGTTTCTTGAATTCATTGTTATACAGGAATATCAACTTCACAGATTTGAATTGTTGCTTCACTGTTCATTCTTTGATACAATAGATGTTATATATTAAAGCGGCATTTGAGCCACCAACTCCAGCCCGGTGGAGTAGGTGTTATCATAGCTCACTCCATGTTCGGGACTTCAACAATAAAATTATCCAACAATTAACTAAAACGATTTTTGCTGAACCATCAAAGGGCCAGCTTCCTCTAACAACATGTTGTATTACTATTTCAAAACCTTTTTGTTGCACTATTTCCTATTTGTTACCGTGTTCACTATTTCTTAACCATCCTCTATTTCCCTGTCACTGTGTTTAATCACCATTTCCTTTCCGAACTAAATCACTCTGCAACTAAAACACAATGATAACAACGAACTATAACAAGTCCGCACCCTAAACACTTCCTAATATTGATATAGCAAAAAAGGGTACCAAGTAAAATGTATGGCCAAAGAAGGGAAATCCATCCCTGAGATGAGAGAACACCCTCTAAAAACAATGTTCTATATTGAAAGAGGATAGTCCAAAGCTTTCTACTAAAAACCTAAAGTGGTTATTTAATCAAAATATTAACTAAAATACTAATTATCTTATAATCATGCTCATCATTCACCCCGACTAAAAAAAAAGAACCTGTTCTTGAGTTCGAGGAGATAAAGTGAAGATTCCTTTTCTTTCTCCTTGATTCTAGTAGATACCCAAAAAGAAATCTCAACAGAAAACTTCCCAAATCCAAATTGAGATTAAAACCCAAGTTTGAACTAAAATCATGCTCCATGAAAATCTAATCAAATTGAATTGCGGCACCTTTGAGTTACGTTCGGCGGAATAATTAAGGAGGAAAGTTTGGTTTGAGTAGCTCATTAGGCCCAAATCTGAAATTAGGGCTTTTGCCGAAAACCTCAAAAACACACCTTGTTCTTCATCAATTCAGACATTGATAAAAGAAACTAAGCTCTACGCCATGGCCAGTCAAAATAATTAACAAATTGGTTAACTCAAGGTCATCATCAACCAAGTCGAACAAACTAATTACTTAAAATTTCATATACAGTCCAGTAAAGCAAACACCCCAATAATTGATGAAACGATCATCTGCAAAACGGAAAGAAAATTGAAGAAATGAACCTTGAGGAGTAGCACGAAAGGCAAAACCCTAACGGTAGCGCTTCTACTGGGGTCTTGCTCGGCTGTAGTCGTAGATTCGTTCTGCCTTTCACCCTTTGGTATAATGAACCTTTGCTGTAGTCGTAGCGAATCCCTCTCATACATTTGCCTTTTATTTATGGTTTTTTTTTTCAGCTTCCGTAAATTCGGTAAATATTTTTTGTTTTTTTTTTTTTTTACGATTTCCTTTATATTTATTTATTTATTAATAATTTCTTTTAAAACCATCATTTTCAAATATAACTAAAAATGAATCAAAATAATTACAACATATCACACTTTATTTATCATGGATCGAAATAGTTCGAGATAAACTACTGTATGAATGTATCAATGATCATGATAATCACATATGATAGTTTATCGTAGTCTATTAGATATAGATTGTAATATTTTATTGTATTAGTAAGTAGTTTGAAAGAATTGATTATAGTAGACTTTAATTTTAGAGTTCTCTTCAATTAGAAAAATTGCATAATGTAACAATACGGTAAAAAATTATATTTTGAATAGGGTGAGTTCAAACCGACATCATCCAAAAAGAGAGTACAAAGTGACTCTTGGTCAGCTTAAGCATTTGAAATTTTTTAAAAATGTTGTGAGTCTGAATTTTTTCCCAATTGACATTGATCGAACCTCTCCTTATCTTTGACTGATCGCCTTCAATTCGATCGGTTTAGTTTTTCAATCCCTATGCTCACCTCTAATTTTGACGGTTTACCACTTTGTTATATACATATGTGTGTATATGTACACCTTTCTCCCAAATCTTAATTTAAAACCATTTTAGTTGTATTATAAAATAAACATATTCCTAAAATTTGGATGGAAGAAAACTTTGAAGAATTCTATTCTTTGACTTGGAATTTTGAATTGATTGAACAAAATGCATCAAAGATTATATCAATTAAAAATTTATCATCTAAAGTAGAGTAACCGTCGATGTATAAAAATTAATAATGTAAATGACTTTAAGGATATTAATTGTTTTCCTTGGTATGATATAAATAATACATCATTCCATTGTAAACATTAGATATACCACATCACTTATTTATGTATGTATATATATATTGTTTTCAAACCAAATATTAATTGTTTTAGGCACATTAGATATAACTTCTTGACCTATTCAACGGAATTGACATTCCATTTATGATTTTTATAGAACACATTGTTTAAATATATATTCCTAATAGATCGTTTATTTAAAAAGTTATCAAATACGTTACACTTATCTTAAATTAAACAAAAAAAACTATTAATTTTAAAAATTATGTAATATCCCTAGTAGAGATTTGACACAATCGGAAAAGTTTTGAAATAAAAATAAGGATACGTTACCAATTGTTTAATTTTGATGTATAAGTTTTGGATTTAGTTTTATATTTTATTTTTTCATTTCATAGGTGAATATGAGTTTAAAAAAAGAACAAAATGATGAAAGAAAACTTTAATTTGATCTAAATAATCAATATAATCAATCAACAAATTTAATTAAATTAATTATATCAATTATTAATTCTAAATGGTCTGTTTCACACAGATCCAAAAAATGGAATTAAGATTTAAAATATATAGCAGCTTGGCATAATTAACAAATATATATAATAGTTTAGTTTAAGTTGGTGTATCTCTTTTAATTATTATTATTATTTCTTTTATATGTTAGCTAATTCTATCTTCTCGTAAATGAATCAAATATAAAATAGTGATCAATTAATATCTTATGATGTATATAAACACATATTTAAAAGTTAAATTAATACCTTGCATTGGTTGATCGGCTCCATTGAGATAAACTTGGTTGATGAATTCTCGTGTTGGTCTTACTTAGTATAACATTTTCATGTTGAATGGAATATTGTGTCAAAGTTTTTAATTAAGGTGAAGTTTTGCAAGGTCAGTCCTATCAATCGATCAATTTACACCATATCGACTTGCTAGATCAAGTGGATAATATATATACTTAAGCTAAAATGACTAGTTTGATATAACTAAAGGATCCTTGATTGTGGTCGGAAGAAGTTAAACACATACATGACATAAGTCTTGGGAATAAGTTATTTGTCCCACGTTCATCAATCTCCAAAGGCATTGAAAACGAAAGTATTTCTTTTACATTGTTTTTCTCTTATTTCAAATGATACTACAACAAAAACGATCTACTACGACAGTTGTGTATATTACAAAATGGAAGAGAGGGAAAAAAAATTGTCACAAAGGACAAAAATCTACGTTTTTGACGGGAAAAGACTGAAATTTTTTTAATAACACTTTTCACGATAGTTATTTGATGTCATAGAAGGTACATACAATAATTTATTTAATTTATTAAAATAAAATTAATTTTAAATAAAAATTAAAGTTAATTAAGGCTTTTCTCTCAATAACAAACCCTCGATTCCTCACACGAAGAAGGCATCTCAAACAACGTCCGATCCTATCACCACCACCGCCCCCTCGTGCCCATCTTTTCACTTCAGCGCCGCTGCAACCTTCTCTACCGCAACTCATGAATTTCTTTAGTTTTTTAGTTTTTTTTTTAATAATATTTTATCTTTAAAAAAATAGTTTAATGATATGTTTTATTATTTCTAATATATGGTAGAAGAAAATACTATAATTTTGTCCCATATTACATCCACTTGAAGAGGATTCATTATTATAAAAAAGTCAATTATTACACCCACATTTATACATACATATTAATATTATATATATAAATTATCTAAATACTTTTGGCATTTTATAGTAATTTCCATAAGAAATATGATTTAATAAAATTTAAATCCAAAAGTAAGATAATAATAATAAACAATATAATGAAGTCGGATGTAATGTGAATGAAAATATTTTGTCACTATCTTAATTATTGCCAATAATCTTATTTAATTATTATATAATTCACGTCCGAATAATATTCAATATTTAACTTTTGCCTTTTCCTCGTTTGTTACTTTGTTAGACTTAGACCCCAATTATTGAAACATAGTTCCTAAACCTAATCTTCACAAATATAAATATCTTTCTAATGATTTCTTTTTCTATTGCACAATTTTAATATATAAATTGCTTTATGGTCCATTATATTATGATTTATAGTTCATTGATTAGTGATTTTAGTGTTAAATCACTGACTTAGGAGGACGATAAGAATCTTAAATATAACTTGTTTTAATTAAATTATTGATCGATTCAAAATCTTAAGTTGTTGAACAAAGATAAATTTAATTATATTATTTCATAATTAGTGTGAGTTCGAGGGGACTTATTTTTCTTTCTATTTTTTAGAATTTTCCATTAGTAAATTATCTTAATTAATTAACCACAAGGATTCTTTATGTTCTAGTTGGCATTGATCTTCGTATGGGAAAAACAAAAAAAAAATTGCACAGATTCGATGTTTATGCCGAATATGTCTTAGTTAACCATCAAAGCTAAGATAGTTTTGTAACGTTTACAAAAGTTTAATAGTAATATTTACGATTGCAACTTTCGAAAGAATAAAAAAAGTTGAAGGGTATGTTTATAAGAAAAGACTAGCTAGCTAGTAGCAATCATCTATGTGGTGTTCAAACAGTACAGCAAAAATCTATTATATGACAATTTCTTTTGAAGAAATTGAATTATTATAGAAAAGGGAATGGCATGGAACAAGGTGTGTCATTGCCATTCCCCATAGTTTACAATTTGGAGTTTCTACATACATTATTATAGTTAGGTTCTCCATAAGAACGGGCCAACTGATAGTCGGTAAGGTGACAACGATATCTGTGGTGTTGATGGCGCATGTTTGTGCGAAGCAAGTGAAAAAACTATTCAACATACTAGTGAATGTATGTCACTTTGCCAAAACTCTCGTGTAAGTGTTCAAGTTTCAACCTAACGTAGTACACCTCAAACATATGAACTATACTATAATACAGTAATATAGTACGTCTCAAAGTGCCTCAAATCTCTTGTTTAAGATTATATCTATAGCATAAAAGTCTTTTAGAATTTTTGACAATCGAGAAGTCACTATCAACTACCATCTCATAATTTTCATTTGAAATTATAAGAAAATTCTATTCCAATAGTAATTTTGAACCGTTATGTTTATGAAAATTCAAGAATATATAAATAATATAGCAGTATTATTAAAACAACAAGCAGCAAAGATGAAGAATGTGTGGTTCTATAATTTAGACTTTCTGGGTACTGTATAGTTAGGCCCCCAGAAAAAGAATTGGCCCGTAGGTAACCGGTGAGGCGGCAACAAAGCGAGTCTAGAACCAACGAGTGCGGCGGCATCAGCTGTATGTGTTCCTTTCCCACCTGTCATCGACGTCTGTGTGAAGCCAGGGCAAAAACTATTCACACTCACACTCCCATACACGCCGTATCGCTTTGCCAAAACTCTCGTGTAAGTGTTCAACGCCAGCTTGGACATGGCATATTCCGTCCATAGGGCCGGCCAGCCCGCCTTCTTCCACGTCCCTGTCTTCACGTCCTCCAGAAATGCATTCACTACACCCTCAATGTCTTCCTCACTCACATCTTCACTCTCTAGAATCTCTTTCACTTTTATGTTCCTTACTTTCTGCATTATTTTAGATAACAATATTATATCAAATATAAAGTATAAATATAATCATCTCAATGAAAAAACAAAAGTTAATTTAATTTACATCTACGGTTCCCAGCCTTGAGGTGATATTTAGAATTCGGGTTTTGGAAGAAGAAGAGCGGAAGTAAGGAAATAGAGCTTCGATCAGTAGTTTTGGGCCGTAAAAATTTGTTTTCATGACTGTTTCTGCGTTTTCAACTGAGTTCTCGTATATGTCATTGAATGACACTGCTGCATTGTTTACCTGCATGAGTAAATCAAGACCCAACCAAATCTCACTTATGTGAATATTTATTATTAAACAAAAAGAAAAAATGGATTGCAATGTAATGTAATTATTTACATATGTTATGTGGGACTCAATCTCTCTTTTTTGCAATCTATATCAACCACATAGCATAAAAGAAGTAATATGGTATGTTTTTACCAATCATCTAATTGTTCAACCACAGTTCATAAAAAACAATGCGTTTTGAAAACTCTAACTAAATGGGCATGCTTTTCAAAACTTAGGACTAAAACATATTTTTCAAAGGTGGGAAACTAAAATAAACAAAAAAAAAAGTAAACTAACTATCATAATTGAGTGGAATATTATTGTAGCATGTGTATGATATAGTCCTGGCGAGAGGGGGGGCGGCGTGGAGGTAGTAGTCAAAGAGCATAACTTTTTTTTGCTGTTATGAAGACTAGACTTTGTGCCCAATTCAAGTGGAAATACACAAAAATGAAGTTTTAGAAAGTGTTGATTCTTATGGCTAAAAAGGATTGTAAAACATTAATAAAATAAAATAAAAAGTTGGAGAAAAAAGAGTTACATAAAGTTATTGCCAGTCGTCCCCCACAAGACAACAGTTTTTACTTTTCTTTTAAAGAAACGTGAAATGGTTTCATTTCCCAATAATTCTTTGACTTTTGTTTTCCACTTTTTAAAATCTTTGGTAGAACTATTAAATAAGAATATTATAGCATAACATGTGATCATGTCTCCTGTAATAAATTACAAACAAAAATAACACTAGAATTACTTAGGTCTCTATAACAAATCTTTCAAGTTTGAACGTGTTTAAAGATTACTAATATCCTAAAACAAAATTTCTAAATATTTGAAAATGTCCTAAGTTTATTATACTTGAGAAAAATTTAATCATACTGTAAAGTCAAAGTCTATATCATCTTGTCAACTAAATGGAAAGCTTAGAGTGTCTCAAACATTGAGTTAGTTAATTAGGTTTGAAAAAACAGTTTGAATCCTATTTTATTTCTATTATCTAATATGACATTTATTTCGTTTTTGACTTTAATCAATAATTAATTTTGAATATCATCCTCTGTCACACAGACCTTAAATTACTCATTCCAATGGTCTCACCACCGTTTGTATTAAATTCACCTACAAAATTTATTTGTCTCATAGCTAACTATGTAAACTTACATAAAAACAAAATAGAACCAACAGAATTAACAAAAAAAAGTGAAATACAAAAACCGACAATGTAAACATAGAGCATACCTAGACTATAAAAGAAAGTTATAGTCTTTAATAATATCGTTTTGATTTTAACGAAAGTTTCTCAAAAATTTTAAATTTTTTCATAAAGATAGATTCTTTAAAAGTAAAACTAAACGGTTACATTAAGGACCTCAACTCGAGAGATTCGAGTTACATCCTAAACAAAGAAAAGAAAGAGATAGAGTGTAAACGGGTTGGGTTGGGAGACATTCTCAACCAACCCATATTTTCATATTGGTTGGATTGGCTACCCAAATTAACCAGATTAATTTTTCAACTTTATGGATTGGATTGTTGGGTTGTATTTTTCTTTCATTCCTAATCCAAGTGATCGTTTACCCTCTTACGCCATCATTTAGTTTTCTATCTTCAAGCGATCGTTTACTTCTTACACGATCTCGACTAACTTTTCCAACCCGTTTACACTTTAATTTAATCTATATACTTAAAAGCTAAAATTTTGATCTTACGCAATCGTGTAAAAAGTAAACAATCGGTTAACTTTTCATATGATCACTTAACTTCTTACACAATCGTTTAACAAAATACTCTTAACTTTATTTATATATATATATAAATTCAAGTTGAGTTGCGTTAAACCAAAATTTTCAACAAAAATACCAAAACTTTCAACCTAACCCATATAATATGGGTTGGGTAGTCCCAATTGTTAGATTATTCAAATTGAATTAAAAAAAAAAAACAAATAATTTTTTTATTGGAATTATATAAAAAAATAATTATTTGCTGACTTCGGATAAGAATGGCTTAATTAAGATTTGAAATCTAAAAAAAAAACTACAAATGAAATGGTTAGGAGAATTAAAAAAATCTCAAACCATAATTTAGAAAACAAAAATGGGAAGGAGCTGATAGCATTGTTATAATAATTGGGTAATAAAAATTTGTATTTGGAAGGTAGATTATTTTGATTTAAAAAAATAGTACACACTATGAACATGTGAGTAAGAAAATAATGATAATATACACACTATGAACATGTGAGTAAGAAAATAATGATAATAATTTGTTGAAAAGAATAATGAGTATTCATTTACTACATACTTATATATATATATATATTGAAGGATCGTAATTTTAATTAACACAACGTGACAATAATAGACAGAATAGAATGGAGCATCGGCTGAAGTGAAGTGTTGTTTATATGTCCGTGACGTGACGAGACACTAACAATTCTAATTTCACCAAACTTCAGGGATGAATTTGCAAATTCATAAAGAAGAAAACGAAGAGTAGTTGCGTTCCCTAAGAAACAGAATGCGTGCAAGTGAAATGATGATGCAAAGCCAGAGAGAAAGTGAAGGAAGGAAGAAAGATTAATTCCAAAAATTAAGAAAGAAATACTCACAAGAATGTCGAGAGCTTGAAAATTGGAACCGAACCAGGCGGCGAAGGCAACAATGGAGTCGGGATCGGAAACATCAAGACAGCGGAACAGGACATGGCCCAGTCCTTCATTTCGCAGCGTTTCAACGGCTTTTAATCCTCTTACTTCATCTCTAGCCGTTAATACGACAGTGAGTTCCGATTGCGCTAATTTCCTAACTAGGGCAAATCCTATGCCCTTATTCGCTCCGGTGACGATCGCGACGGTGTTCTTCGACCACCACCTGCAGGGGAGTAATTAAAAACAAAATAGAGAGAGTGGAATGAGAGGAAAAGGATGAGATGGATGGGGTGATTGAATATGGAATTATATACCTGTGGGAGGGGAGGGAAGAAGAGAGGTCAAATTGTTTGGAATCCATGGAATGAAGAAAAAGGCATGGGGATTGAGGAAGTGAAGAAGAAGAAGAGGAATATAAATAGTAAATAGAGATAGATGGGGGAAATGAGGAGAAGCCAAGTGGGAAAGTGAAGAAGATTAGATGAAATTAAGAAAAAGAGAGGGAACGTGGGAGATGAGAGAAAGCTAGGCCCCGCCCTTCACCGCCATTTCTAAACTCTTCCTTCCATCATTTTTTACGCTTCAATTCTTTCTTAAACCCTTTTTTTCTCTTACACCCCTAAATAATATCCTTATTCTTTTTTGGAACTTTTGCAAAAAAAAAAAAATATATATATATAGCAAAAATATTCATGCCAACAAATTTTTTTTAAAAATAGTAAATTTTACAAAATATTTATAGAATGTGATAGAATTCAAAATTTTGTTATAACTTGTAAATATTTTATTTTATTTCGCTATTTTTAAAAATGTCCTTTATAATAATAGAGTGAATCTCACTGCATTTTCTAAATTTGCAAAAGTAAAAAATTTAGAAGTGATAACGAGTCATATCAATTATTATATGATATCACTAATTTTGTTATATTCGCAATATGCAAAAAAAATTAGTGTTATGAGCTGTTTTTTCTAAATGTTTTTGTCATTTTATGTAATTTTTCTTATTTTTTGGGTTAAATTAAATGTATTCAAATAAAATGCAAAATTTCCTTCCTTTTCTAATGTTGTTGGGCCAAATATAGGTTTGGAAGAAATTTCATCCAATTAATCCATTCATCTTTTCTTTTTCATGCAAAAGGTTAGAGGTGTGTAGTGGTTGGATATGGATTTCGTTTTCAATCTAATTTCCGTGGAGTCAACTTTAGTAAACGTTTAAACTGATATTGGTTGTCGAGGAGTGCAAATTAACTGTTGGTTGATCAATTTTTGGCTAGTTTTATTTTCAGTTTCTCGTATTTACTCACCCTTATTAGAGTTGTTGAAAAATTCGGAGGATTCGATCAACGAGTTTGTTTTTTTGTTTACTCAAATAAATAAATAAATAACACTTTTATTTTCTCTTTTAAGTTTAGAAAAGTAGGGTTAATTGGCAGTTAGGCACTATCTCCCCAACTTACTTTTGAAAGTCATTTTATATTCCTAAAAAGTATAGTTTGGAAAATCAGTTATGGAACCTAAGAAACTCAACCAAGAAAAATGGTGTTAAAAAAAATACAAAAGCATATATTTTAAAATATATACTAAAAGTATATTTAAAAATATGTGATAGAACCAAAGATAAATAAATAAATAAGAATAATAAATTTAAGTTTTAGAAAGAAAAAAAAAGTTAGTAATAAACTTAGGGTTTGTTTGGTTCTAAAATTTAGAAATTAAATTTCAATTTTAACAATTTTATTTTCAAGATAGACTTTGAAAATATATTTATAAACTTAATTAAAAAGAAAACGCTAAATTATAAATTAAGTTGATGTCGATTTAATCCTAATATTTTTTAAGTGGTAAAAATTACGTTTCTCAAGTTTAATAAGTAACGGTTTAGTCCTTATACTTTACAATTTGTTACAATTTAGTCTCTATACCACGAAATTATCAATACAATTTAATGAATTTTTATACAAATGTATTCATAAATTATAAAGGGTTAAGTCATTTTAGTAATAACAACTAACACTTAATTTTGATTAAAAAAAAGAATATCATAAGGACTAAATCGTCACTAGTTGTAAATTAAGATATAAAAGTTTAGAAACCAAAATTCGGATGTATGAATAATGTAAAAATACTCTTTTTTTAAGTACTTAAAATTAAACTATTCATATCACACAATTGGAGAACAATTTTCAAGAACATAACTCAAACAGTATATCAAAAGCATATTTAACGAATTCAGTGATTCTGATCAATACATCAAACATAGTTTGAATTGTCTACTAAATCGATCTTATCATCCAATCCAATCCTCAAATTTCTAATAATATATGATAATAGTATCGATCTCTAATCATTAAATACTTAAACATATATTCTCGAACACACGTGTGTTTTTAGAAATAACAATGCCAACTTTGGCTTAGTTCATATAATATATATGATATGGTTATGTTAGGTATAATAATTAACAACTCAAGCATGTGTGCCCAACAATTTGTTTCATATTATTGATTTTATATATATATATATATGCATTCACACTTTATTCTTTATGCATTTTTTACTTATGATTTTTATAATTTTACCTTATATTTCATGTTTAACTTTATTTGTTACATTTTTAAGCACATAATACTCTCAAACAAACAAATACTCATCCATTTTAATTTATAGCCATTTACATTTCTTTTCTACATCGTGTAAATATAGCTTAAATTTTTTTGCTATTCATAAGAGTTTCTTTTTTAAAAAAAGTACGATTTAAATTACGGTCTCTCTAAATGGTAAGCAAGGAAAATTACTTTAAATGACAAAACTATTGAAACTATTTACAAATATAACAAAATATATATATATATATAGCAGTTTATCTGAAATAGATCAAGATGGACTATATCTAGCTATATGTTTCATGTTAGACACAATGTATCATAATAATCTATTGCACTGTATCACATACAGTAATATTTTTTTGTTATATTTGTAAATATTTTGATGGGATGGTTGCAAATTTAGCATTTAGATTCAAAATAATTAAGTATATAGTAACATTTTTAAAAAAATTACAAATATAGTAAAATTTATCAAATTCTATCAATGATAAACGTTTATCACTGATAGACTATTTTGCAAATATTGATCTATCACTCATAGACCATGCAAGTCTATCAACAATAGACTTTACTATATTTGCAATTTTCTTTAAATGTTGGTATATACTTAATTATTATTCTTAAAACAACCCTCCATTACTTATTCTTATTTAATTGGTCTTGGGGTTTAAGTAGGTTAGAAAAGAGAAAAAGAAAAAGTATAGAAATGGTATTGATAAATGTGGAGGGAAGAGTTGGAGATGGGGAAATGGTTGTAAAGGCGAACCTTCCTCCGCCATTCACGACGGTGGGAAGGCGATTTCACACCTTCACTTTTAATTACAAAAACTTATTCTTTTATATATATATATATATAATCAAATAATATTAATATTAAACATGTCTTTAATATCGTGTAATAATAATAAATTAAAAAGGGACTACGTTCTTAATCACATATAAAAATACTTTATACCAATAACGATGCATGACTAAGCCTTTAGGATATTGAAAGCTTATGTTTATTATATTCCATTTTGCATGCCTTTTAAAGTTGTGTGACTAACTAAATAACACGAGTTTTATTCTAAAATTGATCGACAAGCTAAGTATAAACTAAAAGTGAACTATTCACGTTATGATTCATGATCTAGGTGAGCCTTTCTTGGGTTGAATATTTCAATAAAAATATTGACTCGAGTACGTGTTTGAGTTTTATAGACTATGATACTATTACAAAGATGAGTAAGGCAAACCAACTCTCGAGTTGTGTTTGTGAAAACGGTTACGGATTCTATAATCCAAATAGTACTAATTTTGAAAAACAACAATTTTATAGTATTTAAGTTTTGAAATGAAGAATAATAGTAAATAAAGATAAGAACGATGTTTAAAAACTAAACTCGTTTCTATAAATTATACAATATTACAAAACAATAATTATAAACCATATTCATAAATTAACTAATAATAATAATAATAATTCACAACCAACTAATATAATCTAATTTTTAAATATGCTACCGAACACATACCTAAAAACTCAAAAAATACAACTTTATTTCCACTAAATCTCTTCTTTTCAAATTTCCTACATACCAAACATACAAATGTGAAATCTTTAAAAACGAACATAGATAGATTAGTCATAAATCACTTTTGATCACGTCTATAAAGCTTACCCTCTCAATTACATTATTAAAAGAACAAAAAAAAAAAAAAAGGTGTGTTTGTAACTTTGGTTGATTAGTTAAATACTTGTTTTTTTTAACTTTGATTATAATTCAATTGTAGTTTCCATGTGCTTTACATTTGAGAGAGCCTATAAATTATTAAAGGCTACAATTAGGCAATGTGATAGCCCTATATGTACTTTTCGACTTCCAACTAATTTTATTGTATAAAATTACTTCTCTCATTACATTTCTTTGATTTTCACATCTTTTTTATTATATTGTATACTATGCTACAACCCACTCCACTAATTATATAACTTCAATATGTATGTTTGATTCACGTGTAGAATTATATATATATAAAGGTAACCCTTTGTTTTATTATGTGTTGTAGACCTTGTGGTTGAATTATTTGGTAAGACGCGCATGAAGATTACGACGTGGACCTTAACTCAATGGAAAATTAAGAGGTAGGATGGAAAACAACGCATCTCAAAAGAAAAAAGTCAAGACTATGTCTTTGATTTTCAAACTTACTAACCAAGCTTAAGGAATCAAGAAGATTAATTGAAAAATAACTAAATTTTGCTTAATTTGTAAAGTTAGTAAGCTAAACATTGAGTTAATACTTACTTTAACCGATTCAACTTGACCAATCAGTCGTACACCACTTCCTCATAAGAATTAAAGTTGAATAACATATCTTTGTACAAATCCAAGACTTGACCCTAATTCCCTACTGAATGGTATAACAACCAATAGCATGCCAACATTCTCTTGCTATAACTTTTTAAAAAAGAGAAGATTGAAGTTTTGAACCAATTATAACCTGAATTTAAGTACCACACCTACACCTACACTATAACCCCATAGTCTACTCATATCCTCACCAATCAAATTAATTCTGGGTGGGTTTGTTCTAAGTGGAATATGCCCAAGCTTTTGCTTTAGGCTATAGTTTCTAGGAAACACATAAAAGTTTACCCAAAGGAAAAGGATTGACATAACTCTCACTATGTTTTTGGTCAAATGAGAGTGCCACTGTCATGTGAGTAATAATAATACATACATGCCCCCACCATTGCCACCCTATTCACTTCCAACAAAGAAAATTTAAAAATATTTCACACTTGAAAAGAGTATTATTTTAGTTAATATCTGTATTTGTATGTATTTGAACGAGACTTCAAAATGACTCAAACCATTAATCAAATTGATATATTCTTTACTTTATTTATCATCTAGCAAGGGTGTTAAAAAAAAACTAGTAACCCGACCAACTCGGATTACCCAACTCAAATCGTAAGGGTTGGGTTGACTTAGAAAATTAGAGAAAAAAATTGAGTTGTGCAAGTAAGAAGTCGAGTTGACCCGACCCAATCCGATTATTTATGTATGTATATGTATATATATAAACCTAAAAGTAAACCTCCTCTTGAATGTCACCTTGCACCTTGTATGAGATTAAAAAAAACCAACCTGCTAACTTAACCCGACCCAACTCGAACTTTTTGGGTTGGGTTGGATTGACCTTTGCATATCGAACTGATTGTATTCATTTTTTTGCCAACCAGGATACATATGGGTCGGTCCATGATTTTACTCCAACCCGACTGTACACCCCGATCAAAATGTGAAAAGGACGATAAATTCATAATCTTCCATTTTAGAAATTAGAGACTTGGTCCTCCAACCTTGCTATCCTCGTCGTAAAAGAATAAAAAAAACAAATAAACATGACCACTAAGAGCCTTATTGTCACTAAATTCCTGAGAAGAAATTTGTAAGGGTTCGACTTACAAAATCCAAACGTTGCATAGACTGCAGTGAATTTGAGAGGGGATCGTTCTCTCCAACAAAAATAACACATTATTATTATTATTCAAATTGCACCAACATAAAGCCTACCTTTTAAAACAACAGTTACCAACAAAACACCAAATAATTATGGGTCTTAACCCCAAATAAACAAAGCCAACCAACAATAACCTATCACTTGGCCCGGCTTCGATTGTCTCCTATTCCACTTCTATTCCTTCCTGCATTGGTGTGATGAATTGGAGGTCTAATTAAAATGGTTCTTCATGGCTCATGTTGCATGTTTTCACATTCTTCTCGGATTGAATGGAAAAGGGCGGAGGATAGGTATCGTTCGCCAAAGCTCGCAAATACAACCTGAAAACGGGAGTGATTAATTAGATGACAGAATTAATTCAACTCATGAGAAACAAAAATGACAAGAAGATTTTTGTTGACAATATATATATAAGTCGAAACGAGTCCTTTTGTTTATTAGATAGTATAGAGCTTCATTTCAAAATCAATTGACAATGAGAGAAGTAGCTCATCTATCATATGCTAATATTAGAAATAGACATTTTTTGTAAGATACCTGCACAGTTTATCCCTCATGTCAAAATCAATTAGCAACTAGAGGAGTGGCTCATCTATCTTTAAAGGAATATGAGGCCCCTTTTCAAGGTGGAATCCTCAACACCATTCATATACTAATATAAGCAATAGACATTTTTTTAAAGATATTTGCACAGTTTATCCCACAGGTCATTTTTCCAAAGGCTTCGTCCTATAATCAATGTCTTTAATAAAGAAAAGAAAATGCCATCCACAGGTCAAATCCCATTGCTCAAAGACTTTAAAATTGTCCCAGCATTGCGTACTACCAAAGCCTCTTTGGTTGGGTAAAAGATGCTAAGACTTGTTTATGAGCCATGCTAAGTCAAAAATGAAATATCCTATATCTTTCTGAATTTGACTCCAAAAAGTAGATAAAAAATAGGTGATATTCTCTCTTATCCAACAACTTCAAACATTGAGCAGCCTGTCATTTTCCCTCCCTAGAGATATTTCGTAACTGACCATGAGAAGGGGAAAACTAATTAAAGTTTATCTATATACACAAAAAGAGTGCCTACCACAATAAGCTTTCCAGCATTCTCAGGTCTTTTTGCCACTTTCAGTGCGGCAGCTCCTGTTGCTCCAGAAGAAATACCCACCTAATATCAAGTCAATGAGATAACCTCAGGAAATATACGTACACTTCGGAAAATATTGAACGGGCCTAAAAAGTAACCTCACTTTTTATAGTTGAGTTAGCTGAAAAAACACTTCTTTTTCTGTCTTGAGTCTTTTGACACATCATTTCAGATTGAAAACTTTTTCATCGGTTCTAGATTGAAATTTCACACTGGTCAAAAAGATTAATGAGTACACTAACCAGTAAGCCTTCCTGCATTGCCAATTGTTTTGCCGTCTCAATAGCTTCTTCATCGGATATCTGCATCGGTCACTACTGGTCAGAATTTTAAATGGAAACCTAAATAAGCCTTAAGAGTTATATTATGTGTGTTATCCTGCCAACAATATAACTAAGGCATATCTCAGCCAACTAGTTTCCAGTGCACGGTGTTGCCTTGAGGAATATCAGATCATTTCTAGTGCTAGGGAGCATTAATTTTGCACTTGGATTAATCTTAAACAAGGTTGTATGTTGCTGGCTGGAACATTCAATTCTCACATAGAGATTTAACTAGAAGAGAAAAATGCTTAATTGAGTGCAACAGACCTCGATGACTTCATCAACTACACCTTCATCCAAATTATTGGGTATAAAACCAGCTCCAATTCCTTGAATTTTATGAGGTCCTGTGTTTCCATAATAATATAATGGACACCGCTGTTTAGTGTTATAAAAAATAAATAAAATGCATAAATAATAATCAGTAGAAGTTAAATGGTTTACTTACCAGGCTTTCCTCCATTAATTACGTTACTTGCAGTAGGTTCAATACCAATAACCTGCAGAATGAAACCGAAGAAAAGCTCTTAGACTATAATAACTATATATTTATATAAGAAGCAAATTTCATTGGGTGTAGGAAATTTATGAAAGAATGGCTGCCCAAATTAAAGAAGTTATAAAAGATCTCTCCTATTGATCAAAAGAGAGGTGAGATCTATAAAAAGTAGTGATTTTTTTTTTGGACAACCTGTCTGACCTACAACATTTGTGTGTCAAGGAAACTAGTAGAAAAATAATTCCTAGGTAGGTGGCCACCTTGGATTGAAATCATGACCTCTTAGTTAGTTATTGAGACCATGTCTCCATTTTTACCACTAGGTCAACCCAAAGCAGTGATTTGCATGAAGTCATATCAAGAAAAAGGTTATCTTCAAAGTAACAATCAAAAGAGTCTCCCTATCTTGAAAAAAAGATTTGTTGTGTTTCTTCCAAATTATCCACGAAAAAGGCTGATTGAGATTCATCCAAAGAATTATTTTCCCTTCAGTGTTGTGTTGCCATTAGGGTGTAATTAAGAAGACCATTGACGTCAATAGGGAGAAGTTAGGTGCCACTCTGATGCCATCAATCAGTGTTTTCCAATAGCTTATGGCATAATGACAGTTGATAAATAAGTGACTTTGGGACTCCTGTGCAGCTTTACAGATAATACAGCCTTGTGGAGAAAAAGACAAGGGACGTGATCTTACATTCTCTCTTGGGTATTGCATTGTGGATAAGTTGCAATAACTTAGTCCAACCTCCAAATGAAGAGACGGCCATGTTCTTTTTGGCTCTCTCAAGCAACCAAAACAATAACTTTAGGTTGAAAGGATCAACCTTGTACCAGTCTATAATGTTGCAAAATATTTTTGCTATCATCTTCGCACTTCAACAATCTCATGTCTGCTTGGAAAGGATTTAATACCACACAGGCGGCTGATATGTTGTTCCAACTCTCTTTAGAGATTATATACCAATGAACAAGATCAAGATAATGTGGACATCTGTTAATGACGTTTTTTGTTCCTTCTTCAATACTTCTTTACAGGATGTGCCGCTGTCTTCAAAAGACTATTGGGGGAGGTGGGTGTGGTCGGGTTAATGCTCTATGAAGTAGTTATATGATTGGATAGAAGATTTAGGAAGGCTCCCCAGGCCTTTTCTTTCAATGCATATAAGTACAATAATTTTGTTAAGTCCAACATTGCTATCTAACTTTGTGACCTCTACTACTAGGTACCCTTTTCAATTGACTCTCTTCTCTACCCATCATAAAGTTTGATCTCCGTTTCAAAACTCTCCAAAAAAACGTTGTTTGAGCAAAGCATGTTATAGGTCTTTAAAGCAGTCAAATGGCCAGTGAAGCAATGGTAGACAAATGGAGATGAAAAATAAGTGGATCTCCATGGACTCTGATTTTAGTCTCTTCTCCTTTATATATGTGGTCTAGTTCAATGGTATATTAATTTAGCTCAAAGATAGCTGAGTGTGGTGAGCCAGTCATGTTGATGTTGTTGAGAGGTTGGTGAAGAGGGAGGGGTCATGGTTGACGGCAAATGGTGGAGGGGTGGGAAAGAAGTCTGGAGAGGGGTTGAGAAAGAACACTCTTTTCAAGATGCTTCTTTTCAATAACTAGAAATAAGTAAAAATAAGAGAGAAAATGAAAGAAATAAATAAGAAGACGAGCCTATAAAAGAAAACCTTGACCCTCACCCTTCATTCTCGTTGTTACTTGTTAAACACCTAGGCTAATTAATGCTCTACCTTATACCTTACCGTTCAACAAACTCAAATATAAATAAAACAAATATAATGCTACTTTGACGTAGCTAACTGCTTAAAAAATAATATTACCTTAATATTTGGATTTTTCTCTTTCAAAAACCGGCCAACACCAGTAATTGTACCACCTGTTCCAATTCCTGCAACTAAAATATCCAACTTGCCTTTAGTGTCTTCCCATATCTCTGGACCGGTTGTCTCATAGTGTACCTGAAAATTCAAACTCGTATTTCATCAAAGCTTTCCTTTGCAAAAGCAGGAACCCATATGATATCTTCCGTTACAAAAGAATCAAGACAAAATTATATTTTTAAGTATGCCATGAAATCACAGCCATGCTTGTAAATAGATGTTTAAAGCTACTGAACTGCTCTTTGTTTTAGTCATATCATCCGTGACAACAAAGTCTAGGCCTTAATATTAGATTTCAAAGTATGCCATGCAAACAAAGCCACTCTTGTTTATAGATGTTGAAAACTATTGAAATCTTTTCTACTGTACTCGCGTTTTGTCTGGTAGTAGAGTTCATGTCTGACCTTCACAAACAGTAGCTTCCATATCTTTAATTATATTTGCTACATCAAAATACAGATTGTTCCAAGGTAGAAACTTAGGCAACGATAACTTGTATGGTATGTTCTTAGCTGCGTAATCTTAATGCAAAATAGTTGTCCTTAATGGGAAAGTTTCACTTGCCACTTCAATTGGGTTGCATAACTTTCAGTGCATCCACTCAGGAGATATAATTCCGAGATATGATTTGGCATACTTAGAAATAAAAGAACAGAAAGTGCAAAATTAAGTTTTGTAGTGCTATAAATTTATGAGTTAAAAAAACTATTATGGTTTTTTTCACACTCAAAATTTAAAAATTTCCCCCCACTCTTTTCCTGTACTTGCATCTTTAATTAATAAATATTCAAACACTTTAGCTCTAGAGTTCAACAATTATTTGTACATGAGCAACTGTGTGACCATATACTTATTATGAAAAAGTAGCAACCTTGATTTAATTTTAATTGGGTCTTAAATTTAAAATAACTAGGTGATCAAGGTCTTTTCACGTAAGATTTTAAACGACATACCTTAGGGTTAGCAGGATTGTCAAATTGATTGAGCTTATAAGCATTAGGTGTGTTTTGTAGGATCTCTTCAGCTTTCTCAACTGCTCCCTTCATGCCTTTTGCTGGATTCGTTAATACAACTGTGGCTCCAAATGCTTTTAAAAGAACTCTCCTCTCCAAACTCATCGAAGCTGGCATTGCCAATATTAGTTTGTATCCCTTTGAAGCAGCAATAAATGCAAGACCAATTCCTGTGTTTCCACTTGTAGGTTCAACCAAAATACTCTGAAAATACACAAGAGTATTATGTTATTGAGTATTCTGGACTAGACCAGAAAATTTCTGCACTTCCATCAACAAGAGATTGGAAATATTTATCTAATGGTTCCAAGTTATAAAACAAAATAGCACACGCAAGATATGCAACTAGAAGATGCCATCAGAAATTTGGTATGCTGCTAAGTCCATTACATACTTTTTATTTTTTTTGATACTGGAAACCCAAAACAGGCTTTCTTGATAATAAAAGTATGTAAATGCTTCAAATTCAATAATAATAATCACTATCATGATGGGAGGTAGGCAAGTATAAAAAGAAGATGTCATAACTAACTAACAGTTTTGATATGTTACTCTGCAAGTTCTCTTTGTTGATACAAGTATCTAAAATGAGAAGCGCAGTTCTTATTTTTAAATAACCATGAGAAGGTCCATATGCTTAAGTATACATGACACTCAGACAGGGCATTAAAACAATTCAATCCCTAAGACAAGCTGCTTCGTGTAGTCATATTTTCAGTTACTGTTGTGGTGTTAAACGTGGTCTGAAAACATGTTAAAAACAAAAAAATGCATGGGAAGAAAGGGATACAATGTATAATTTATTCAATAACACATTTTTATCCAATCATATATGTAATGAAACGCAGTATTCAAGAAGCAATAAATTTTGTCTCATATAATTTTACCTTTCCTGGTGAAATAAGCCCTTTCTGCTCAGCATCAGAAATCATACTATATCCAATCCTGAAGACAATATGAGTACAAATAGTGAGAATATGCACCCATTCTCTGATAAGCATAGATAGTATATGACTCACATGATCCTATTAGCTAGCTTCATCAGTTAATCTATTCACTGAGACATGTAATCATTCTCTCAATAGTTGGCCTAAGAATATTGGAACGGGTATAACCAAGATAAACGGACAAAAACAGTGTGCCATACAATAGTTGACCACTTGACTTCCTTCTGCTATACTTTCTCACCTGTCCTTGACACTACAACATGGTTCCATCATTTCAAGTTTAGCAGCAACATTTGCAACACACCCCTTGACGATATTGTTCAGGTAGACCATGGGAGTCTTACCTACCAGCTGCATCTCAGGAAATAAACTATTAATGCAAAGAAACATAGGGTGAAGTGAAGTTCAGTCTATTCAAACAATAAGAGAAAACAGATTGACCAGGTGACTTTATTTGATTCCTGAAAACACAGCTGTTCCTAAACATTCAAAACACGAATTATTTGGTTCCTGAAGTCTGACTTCTTCATGATCTCTACTACTACTACAACAGAACCAAGAAAAATGCTAAAATCAAAGGTATGATACCAAAACCACCGTAATGAGGATATTACCATTACAATCCAAAAATGTATCCACAACAATTAGTTATACGAATTGACAATAACCGACGACGGAGGCAAAGCTTAATAACACAAACATGGAATTTAATTTAGGCAATCAAATAAAAATCAAGAAACCGTGAAAGAAGGAGGAGTTCGTTCACCTGAGTTACATCTGAAGCAATGTTAAGATCTTCAATCTCAGTTTGAGGCTTAACGGATACCGCCTTGCAAGTAACAGAGAGAGTGGCATGCAAATTGCTCTTACTGGAGTGAAGAAGAGATGGAAGGATTCTCAGAGAAGTGGGGGAAGAATTGAAGAGGAGGAGTGATGATTTGGAATTGGAGACGGAGGAAGAGAGAGGGGAAATGGAGGAATTGATGAAAGAAGAGGAAGCCATTAATGGGGGAAGAAAAGAAAGGATTGTAGTGAAGCTCACAAGTGTTGTTTATCCGAACACTCAGAAATGGCCCTTGGAGCTCACAGTGAGACGGATTATTCCGTTATTCCTTTCATGAGATTTTATATTGTGTGTGTGAGGCTGTCCGCTTCTGTCTATTCGTTTCCTTTTCCATAGTAATATTAACGTTCGTGAGATATTTTCTTTTTTCTTATTTAGGTCTTTCTTTCTATTGCCACCATATGAGCGGGCCACGTGTACTATGACATTTCCATTTACCTATGGATATTTCTACGTAAAAGAGAGATTTTCCATTTACCTATCGATATTTCTACGTAAAATACGGATTTTATAGCTCATGATATCAATATCGTAAAATTAGTGGTATTAGACGGCTATAATCATAGAACTATCGGAGAGTCCTCACTTATAAATTTGTTACTTTTGCAAATTTAGAAAACCTTGTAACATTGACGCTATTATCATAATTGTTTTGTTATTTTTGTAGAAGCTCTATTTATAATGAAGGAATAAAATTAGTAAATAAATATTCACCACTTTTACAAATTATAAATATTTTTTATTTATATTATTTTTATAATATAATAAAAACATCGATTTATTTTTTTGTATGTCAATATTAAAATTTTCAAAATCTACCAATATCAATAAAAGTATGAACATGTTAATGAAAGTATATAATTTGAAGGAGTTTTTTGAAAAAATATAACAAAGCGGCAAAATATTTATACAATAATTTCGAATACAGAAAAAGTAAACAGGTTCACAATAAAAATATAAAAAATTCTCTTGTCAACACGCTATTAATTGGCACTTACGCCTGTAATATATTTGGTACACGTACTAAATCGTTTAGATTTGAATGATTGTTTACTAATATTTCAACGATTTTTTTAAGGTGTTTTATATTTGGTACACGTTCTTAAACAACCAAATAACATTTTGAAAAAAAATATTAAAAACACAGATGTTCATGATCTTGAACCAAATAACAGTTTGAAAAAATAAAATAAAATAAAATTTGCAGAAAAATGAAATAAAAAGACGATGGAAATAAAAAGAAAAATTACAAAATAAGATGGAAAGAAATGACAAACCTTCAATATTTATAAAAAAAATAGCCAACTTCATATGCTCGTAAATATTTTGTTGTTTTTTTATATTTATAAAAATTTCTCTACTTTTGAAATTAAAAGTTTTCTGAAAAATCACTAAAAGATAAAAAATAAAATCTATTCCATTTAATTTTTGTACTAAGGGTGAATACTAATTTGTTACTTTTTACCATTGGAAGGGTTTCCAATGACATAGACCTTTGGTTATTTCCTTTTCAAGATTTTTTGTGAGTGAGGTTCTCCCAATTTTTGCTTCCTTCTAATTTTTATTGGTGCAATTTTGATTTTTTTTTATCAATAATTGGGTTTCTTGTAGTTCTAACCTTCACTTAGTGACGTGGCAAGAATACTCACTATAAATAATAAAACTGTTGAAAATATTTATAAAATATAGTAAATTGTAAATTTTGACAAACGTGTTTATTGACAATCCACGTTGGTAGAAGTATGTTAGTGTCAATTATTCATAAAACCTTAAATTTAGGTGTATTATGTAAATATTTTATTATCAAACTAGTAATAAAGTGGTATTTTAAAGACTTGCCATTTTGGTTTTGTAAATATTAAAAAACACAACAAAAACTTCTACGAGCCAAATTGCGTTGTCGTTTTAATTTTACTTATTGAAATACACGACTAATTAAGTGTGATCATAGGTCGATCGGAGCTGTTTTTTGACAATACCAACATCAACATCAATGAGTAAGGGTCGGTCGAGTCGGTTTAACACTTAAAAGTACTTTTTGAAAATTCTTAAGTTCAAAACTTTCTGAAACTAACTCCGACCGACCCACTTCGATCGGTTTAGTTTTTTGATCTATCTTGCTCATCCCTACGAAATTACTTGGACTTCTAAAAATACTTGAACACAAAGGTGATGGATAGGAGTAATTCTCATGTGGTTATGATATGGTCTCGTACCTTAAAAGCAATTTAGCCACAAATTGTGAAACTTGACTTGAATTCTTTTGTGTAATTATTTACTTATCTTTGTTAGTTGTAAACAACTTCAAAACCACACAATTTTTGTATATTTAATAATACGAAACCAAAAAAGTCATCTACGTCTCTTCAAACGATTGTTTTCATAGTCTTTGTATAGTAGGATAGAGAGGGGTAGCTTCTCACAAACAAATATTAATGTCAATTTAACTATGCTCGTTTTGATTATCTTTTTTTCATAGTTTTGTATCGTAGACTTTTTATCAAATTCACAGTTAATGTTCTATTTGTTGTTTAACTTTTCCAATTTAAGTTAAGTATTCATCATTTTTCTATAAAAAAAATACTTAATTTCATATAAAATATAAATAAGAAGTTTTTTTTTTAAATAGAAAATTTTGACAAACTAATTATATTCCATAAAACAAAACCACTAAAAAGAAAAAGAAAATTATACTTGATTTTTTTATGAAGGGTAAATATTTTGTTAAATGTTCAATTTTTTATAATTTTTCTATAAATATTGTGAAAGATTTTCTTTTATGAGTAATGTAAAGGGAAAGTCAATCTAAGAAACTTTTTTTTTTATTAATATCGCGTTTTTTTACTTATTAAAAATATAAGATTATGTTGAAACTTACTCTCAATAAAATGTGAGATATTGGAATTTTTATTTTTATAATGTTTTGGAGATGAAAAACAATATGAAAAATACTCTCATTAAGATTGGATTCACAAATCTAATCTCACAAACTTTATAAGAACAATTCTTAGAATAAAGCTCTCGATTGGCTACGAAAAAATACAAAACTTTGTAAGAACAATTCTTAACAATTTTCGGAGCTCTTCGAAACAAATTTCAACTTTTTTTTTATCTTCACATATGAGTTAAAATGGCTAAACAAGCAAGTCATTGATTATTATAGGTCGACTTTTTTATTAGTTGCATTTCAAATTATACTAAAATTTTTTATCATTTCACTAAATGATATAAATAAAATATTTTGTCACGTGTCAATTTTTCATTGGCTTATATAAAATATTGTAAAAATTCAAACTTTTGATTATTTGACTTTTTTTGTTATCATCATTAAATTAGTTTTGCTTGGTTTATTGATGAACACCCCCACACATCACCATATAATTGAGCCACTTGTTGCTACATCAAAAATATCATATATCACGTCATCACTTTTGATGTTAGAAAGTAGGAAAATTGCACTTTTGATTCCTAAAGTTTGGTGTTGTTGTCTATTTGGTATCTGATGTTTCAAAAGTAACACTTGAGTCCTCAATGTTTGAAAAATAGTTCTAAATGGTTCCTAGATTAAAGTTGACATTTAGTTGATCAACAAAAAAAATGACGTAACACTAAAATAACAATTATTCTAATAATTTTATATTATTCTATCTTTCTTCTCGAGCTCCCCATGCCAAAGGTTTCTTCTCGAGCTCCCCATGCCAAAGGTTTCTTCTCCACCATATTAGAATAAGAAAATAATTTTATTTGAGAACACAACAAAAACTAATGATAAGACTCAAACCGTAATATGTTTATGTCATCTACTAATCTTTCGTCAAAATAGTTTGTTTTTCTTATTATTTTTAAAGTGTAACTACATGTAAGGTAAAATTAGAATAATAATAAATAAATAACCATTTGTTCAATTTTATGCTATATTTACGATTTTAATTTTTAAAATTAAATAAAATTTGCTAAATTTGTAGTTACTATATATATATATATATATATGTGTGTGTGTGTGGCACATGCTTTGTTAAACCACCCATAAGAACCATATTCTGACTTTTATCTGGAGAATATCCAACAACCGATTCCATTGAGTGAATAATGGACCCCGATCCTAAAAACAACAACGCTTTTGAATAAGCATGAGTAATCAAATGAAATAAAGCAACCCGATAAGACCCCATACCCAAAGCTAACATCATATAGCCCAATTGAGACATTGTAGAATAGGCTAAACTTCTCTTAATATCTTTTTGAGCAAGAGCTAAAGTAGCTCCAAATAGTACTGTTATTATACCTATCAAAGCTATTAGATTCATGATGTAAGGTATTGCTATAAAAAGCGGAAGAAGCCGAGTGACAAGAAAAATTCCCGCTGCTACCATGGTAGCAGCATGTATAAGAGCCGAAATGGGGGTAGGACCCTCCATAGCATCGGGTAACCATACATGAAGAGGAAATTGAGCAGATTTAGCAACAGCACCTGCAAATAATAGGACGGCGCACAAAGTAAGAAATAATAAATTTACCTCATTATTATCAATCAAGTTATTGAATATTTGAAATAAATCCCGAAATTCAAAACTCCCCGTTGTCCAATAAAGACCTAAAATTCTTAATAATAAACCAAAATCCCCTACGCGATTAGTTACAAATGCCTTTTGACAAGCATTCGCCACAATAGGTCGAGTGAACCAAAAACCTATTAATAGATAAGAACACATTCCAACCAATTCCCAAAAAATATAAATTTGGATCAAATTAGAACTAGTAACTAATCCCAACATTGACGTATTGAACAAACTCATATACGCAAAAAATCTCAAATATCCTTGATCATGAGACATATAATTGTCACTATAAATAAGAACCATAATTCCAACAGTCGTGATTAATATTGCCATAATACAAGTAAGTGGATCGATGAAGTAGCCCAACTCTAAAGAAAAATCATTATTGATAGTCCAAGACCATACATATTGATAGATATAACTAGTATTTATTGGATCAATAGACAGATAAACTGCAAAAATCATAACTATACTTAACAATAAAATACTCAGAAAAGACCACATACGTCGAAGGTTTTTGGTTGTCGTCGGAAAAAGTATAAGACCCACTCCTATTAAGATAGGAATTGGAAGTGAGATGAACGGTATGATCCATGAATATTGATATGTATATTCCATAAAAAAGTATATTAAATTCCTAATTAATTTTTCTGATTCACCGACTCTTATCTCTTTTCAAAAGGATCAGTTAATAACAAATTTAAATATCCAAAACTTAAATAGAATTTTCTTTTTCCATTCTTAATTTTTTGCCAAATACTTCAAATATTTCAAGTCACGAAGTTACAATTGTTCAAATAAGATGATCCACTGAAACTATTAATGAACACACCAATTATTTTTAAGTCAAATTTTTTGACAATATAGAAACGGACAATTTTCTTTATTATTTAGTATGCATTACAAAAAGTATGCATTACAAAAATTACCCGCTCTAGAGCAAGAAAGATTAATTAGACCAAAAACACTATTTTATTTTGGTATCAATCATAAAAGACAGTCTACAAGTTGATTCAGTAAAATAAGACTTCTTTGTATTAAATTCTACGAATCATTAAACAATTTTTGTTTTTTGACAAAATAACATTATATATATATTGTTTTTTCTTTGTTTCTAATCTAATAATTTAGAATTTTCGATAGCTATATTAGGAGTATACTATAATTTCAAGAATAAATGGATAATAAATAGTAAATAACAATTCATTTTGAACAATAGATGTCTTTCACATTCAACTATAGTAATGAATAATCAATTATAATTTTGTAATGGCAGTTCCAAAAAAGCGCACTTCTATATCAAAAAAACGGATTCGGAAAAATATTTGGAAAAGCAAAGGGCGTCGGGCAGCGTTGAAAGCTTTTTCACTAGCAAAATCTCTTTCAACGGGTAATTCCCAAAGTTTTTGGGGGGACAAATCAAATAAATACTGAAAGATTGGAATAATCTGAATTGGTTTGACTCAAAAAAACAGCCTAGTAAAAGTTCGTTTATAATTTATATAAATAATTAAATAAGAATTTTTTTTTATCAAAGCAATTAGTGGAATTTTCCTAATGTTTTGAGCGGATAAATATGAAATTCCTTTTCCTTTTTGTAGGCTATGTAAAAAAAGGCTATGTAAAAAGAAATAAGATGTCTTTTGTTTACTCAATTAAAAAATGCTTGAAAAATATATATACCGATGAGAATTTGAAGTAATTTATTTGATGCAAAGAATAAATTAAATATATGTTTTTCAGAAAAAGAAAAATATAAGAAGAAGAAAAGCATAATTCTTAAGATTCGACAAATTTCATTTTCAAATGTCATTGTCAAAATTTCGATGCACAAATCGGCCTTTCGTTAATTAACGGTTCATCACAAAACTTATAATTAGAATGTTTAGCCAAAATTGGATGATAAAATTTAAAAACCTTTGATTTTTATGTTAAAAGTGATGTCATAAATTATAATGTTGAAATTATGTTATATTTGTCGATTTTACCCAATACAATTACTTCAAACTGTTAAACTACGTTTACTTCATGATTCATTTTTGAGAACTCATTATTCATTTTTCGCTTTTATAATTTTGAGAACTATAAAAAAAAACATTATGAAATTGTTATGATTAAAAAAAAATGAAACTATTTATAAAATATAGAAGAAGAAAAACTTAAATGATTTAGGAATAGTTGTAAATAGTTTTAATATTTTTTTTTATATATTTTTTATTTTTTATGGATTGATTCTATACCCCTGTTAATTTTCTAATTTTTAATTATCATATATATTTTTAAGTTTTAAATTTATATATAGGAAAATTGTAAAAAATATATAATTTGATAAAATATTTAGACATTATAAAGAAATCGAGTGTAATTAATTTTATCTTTTAGTGATTTTGTTCTATAAATGGTAAATAGTTTGTAGATATTTTATTCTTGAAAAAATCTATATATAATATATATATAAATATGTGGGATAATATTTATGGGGCATTTTTAAAAATAGCAAAATAAATTAAAATATTTACAATCTATAGCAAAATTTTGGATTTTATCACTATAGCATATTAATGACTATTAATGATAGAATTTGCTATAGGTTGTAGATAATTTGTAAAATTTGCTATTTTTGAAAATTCCTCAATATTAATCTTCAAACACCATTTTTTTTTCTTTTTTTATTTTATTCAAAATAATCCTTTTAATTTAACAATATGTGAATGAAGTGTTGTTATCTTCTAGTGGATCGAGTTTATATTTTATGTCAATTGAACTATATTGAATTAAAGTTGTTATGCAAAGAAAAAAGTTTTCGATGAAATCAAAAGACATAATTGTTTTGAGGAAGAAAATACAATTTTAGTCCCAAAATTTTGATAAACATGTGTTGGGCGAATTCATTTTTCAGTCCTAAATTTATAAGAATATATTCATTCAAACCTTTAAACCTAATTTTAAAAATTAAAGACTAAAAAAATATGTTTCTAAAACTCAATGAGTAAACGCATATCTTTGTCAAAATTGGAGGCAAGAAAAAGCATAGAATGCGATTAAAAATAATTAGTTTTCCAAAAAAGTGATTATTGTCCCCACAATTATGCTTCTAAGAGTGGAAATCTTGGATTTGTCTTTATCAAAATGTGATATTATTATTCATACATCTTGTGACCCATAATTTGTGGCTTATAACAAAGCTTAGTTTTGGATTTTAATTTCAATGAACATTAGGCTTAGAGATATTTTTATGTCTATTATGTTCCTTTTATTTTTAAAACAATATGACAATATTGCCCTTTGAATTTTGTCCTCTTTCTTCAATGTTACTCTTAAATCTTTTATATTCCTCTTTTAATTGATCGTTTCATTCCTTTCGAATTTAATTTATGCTAATTTTTTATATTCTTTGATTGGTTGTTAGTTAGTGAATAAGATGTTTGTGATTTGAATTTTTCTACTTTTTATTGTATTTAACAAACTTTAAAATAAAACCGAAGAGTTGAAAAAGTTTCATAGTTGCAAATGCCACTTAGGGTTTAGAGTTTTTTTTTAATTGTGGATGTCATTTTTATATGGAACATAGATTTGATGTCCTTGCACAAGATCTACGTTGAAGTATTGTATAATTAAGTAATGAAGTGACATATGAGTTAAAGTTTGTGAGTGAAGTGACATATGAGTTAATAGACGATCTAGCATTTTCTTTTTTACACCGTAAAAAAACCTTGAAATTATGTTATTGATGTGAAAGTGGTGATTTTTGTATCTCAAGAAAAATTGAAATAGCTTTCAAAAGATAAAAGATAAAACTAAATATCTGAATAAGATGAAACTAAATATATGAATGTGAGTGACTGCTTTTAAAGTATTTTTAGAATACAATACATGTCCTAAACAGGAAGAGTGATTTGCCCTAAATTTAAACATTTTGAGAGTGATTGAAATAACAAGTTAAATAGTAAGAAATCATGAAGTCAAATAGTCGTAAACTATGAAACCCAAAATATAAAGAGTTGAAAAGGTATAAAATTGATGTTTTTTTTTAATAATGAACCCACCAATTATTTAGAGTTTAGAAATATATATTATTTTTTTAAAAATTAACTTTTAAACTAACGGCACATCCATACCAATTTTCCAATATTTAAATCTAACTATTTTTTTAGTGACACTTTAATTTAGCTTTCTAGTTTATTAGGACAATTTTGAACTGTCAATTTAAAAATATTAAAATGTTAAAATACATGTTCAAGTTCTTCAATCATCTTCTTTTATTTTTATAATTTATGTATGCATTCTTTTTGTTTTTTGCATTCTATCATTTCACCCTTTTTTTTTTAATTTTACACAAGGATCTTTAGCTTAATAACATTTTAAATAACTTTTAATAACATTTTTATTCATATATTTCAAAGCTAGTTATTGAAACAATGAGAACAAAATTATATTTATAAACCATATAAATTAAACTTATAATTTTCCAACTATAGGAACATATTTAATTTATATTTTTCTTTCAAACAATCTTCTTTTTTATATTTGTGAGCGTTCGACACCCACTTGCCCTACAACATTTGGATGACTCGTAGTAGGTAACCAACATGAATTGAACACATGACCTCTTAATTAAATATTAAGACTATGTCTCCTTTTTTATCATCGGATCAACCCATGATAGTTTTTTTTATGGTAATTTGACATTAATAAGATTACTCTATAATATTTTTTTAAGAAAATACAACCAACCCAAGAAAATATTTTTTAAACATGCTCTAATATAGGTCTCACTAAAATTTAAAGCAAGGAAGTGTGTACGTGTAAAAAAGAAAAGGCTAATAAAGTTTAACTGAATTTTTTACAACAATTTATCCCTTTCGATTTAATTCACATGATATAACTTGTTTTAGTATTGCAAGATCTTCCTGGACAAATACTTTCTAAACTCGAACTAAAATAATTTGAACCTCGAATACAAACTATTCAACTCAACTATTATAGTCCCCTCGGATTACCCATAAAAAACAGTGGCTGCAAAAAAGCCTACAAATTAATCCCACAAAATCACATGGAAACAAGTTCAAATTGCAAGTTTTTATGTCATGAAGACGTTTACTACATTACCCAGAAATATCACCTTGAATCCTACGTCCAAAAATCATTTTTGTGGGTCACTTACATTAGGAAAATAGAAGCAATTAAGTAATTGACAAGAGCACTTACAGTACAGATTGACGATTTCGAATGTAGATTAAATCTCCCCAAGATATATCTGTTTATCACTACTGCAAGATGCAACAATAGGCTCACTGGGATGGAAGACACACTCATTGACAGATCCAGTATGGCCAGGAAGCTTGTACAATATTCGTCGAGACGTTGTATCCCATATGTAAACCATCCGATCTGAACTACCTGCAGTGACCTTGCTACCATCAGCAGACCAGCTACATTTCAGTAGGTTCTTTTCAAAGTTATGTTGGTGCCCTTCAAATATCTTCACACATCGGTTTTGAGGTGCATACGGGCGCATGTCCCATATGCAGAGCTTGCAATCCATTCCATTAGTGAGGAGATAAGAACCATCAGGACTCAACTGCATACCAGTTATCATATCTTGATGACCTTGAAGTGTCATCATAACTTCACCTTTGCGCAGATCCCAAACCTTGACATCGTTGTCGATTCCACCTGTGAAGATCTTGTCTGATGCATCTGAGAAACTTACTGCTGTAATCTGATATTTATCCGGGAATGTTTGAATAGCGCCCCTTTGACGCATATCCCAAAGTTTTGCAGTTCCATCATCTGATCCACTGACAATTAGTGGCGGCCCTCTTCTTGTGGGACAACATGAATTGACAAATGAGGAGTGTTCTGCCATCTTCTTAATTTGTTTTCCAGTCTCAACATCCCATGCTCTCAATGTTTTATCGGGACTGGCACTAACTATCTGAGATCCATCAATAGTCCAATGAAGGTCTAGAACTGCATTTTTATGCCCTCTCAAAACCATAAAATTCTTGCAATCCCCATGTACATTCCAGAGAAAAATTTCCTTGTCGTGAGACCCAGAAGCAACCACGTTTCCATCTGGATTGAACTTTAATGTATATATGGCACTCTGATGGCCTGACAACAACATGATTGGTGATTCCAGACTAGATGTTCGCTGTTTCACATTCGGCCCAGGTCCTTGAGGAGGATTATATGGAACAGTTGACCATTCCATTGGCCGAGGACCAACCGTAGCCAAAGCATTTTCTCCTTCTGAAGGGACTTGCATGTTGACTTATGCTAAATATTTGACAAAACCTCTAAAATGGAAAAAAAAAATAATTGAGATGTGTAAGAAAATAGAACAAGATTCAGATAGAACACACACTAGGACTTGACTCGTGAATGATGATTAAAACATAAGAAATGACTTGAGAATCCTATCTTCTATATTTCTGTGCAATTATTCTATAAAAACTACACCACCCAACAACTTTCTTTAGTCTGAAACAAGATAACCTTTCAAAACAAATGTTGAAATGCACAGTAATGAGTATTTCACACTAAACCTCTCATTATAGTCACCACTTCAAAAACATTCACCCACAAATCTCAGTGAACATCAGCAGCTACACCCTTGCCAATTCCCAAATCCCAATCCAACTGCCTTCCAACAATTAAAAACAAATCGAAAACTAAAGCAATTGGAAACGTTCTAAAAATAATCCGACCAACTAGTCTAATTACAAAAGCAAAGTAACATAATACGCAAAAAACAAGGAGGATGAGCTGCACAATCGAATTAGCCAAATCATTGATTGTGCCAAACTCGATTTCCACATCCAAGGAAAAGCTGAGAGTGTGGCAGTCCAATATTAGTTTCTTTATTTCTAGTTTCCAGATTTCAGAAACGGAGGGAAGCATTTAGCAACTGTTCTCGTTTATTTTTCTCATTTTTAATAAACTTCTCCACTCAAAATTATGAAATTCAAGTTCTATTATATTTTTTAATTCCAAAATTTTAGAGAACAAAGATACAGAAATAATTACCAAACACATTACCCATTTCTATTCATTTTTCAATATATAAAGAACAGCAAACAACAAAAAAAAAAAAAAAAAAACAAGAGAAATTTACCAACTAAGAAGCATAGAGATACAACGAAGATGAATCCAAACCAATTGAGCGTCGGACAGGAAGTGAACAAAGAGCCGAAGTTAGCGGAAACGAAGGATGCCTGCGTAGCGTTAGTCACGCCGGATTGCCGGTCGGACGTCGGATAAAGTAAGATGGGAGGGAGAGGGACGAACGAAGAAGACGATTCCAGTGGGAGTCAAGCCTGATATGAACGATGAATACTAGGGTTTGTTTGTTTTTTTTTTTTTTTTTTTTTTTTTGCATTTTAGATTTTGGGCTGGGCCGAAAGTTGTGGGCTTTTGTTTGGGCCATCCAGCCCAATTTCTCTAATGCAAATCTCCATCAAATATAAAAGGAAATTAGGCATTCACATAAATACAAAGTCAATTGCAATACTTTATTGTTCCAACGAATAAAAAATGTAATAATTACTTTCATTGGTTTGTTTAAAATATAATAATAATAACAACAATAAGAATGTGTTGACCTGTACTGTGGTAGAATATTCTCTTTTTAATTTTTTGAGAAAACTATGATATAAATTTATAAAATTTAATTATTGACTAATTATTCATAAAGTACAACCAATCAGCATCATTTAAAATCATATAAGCATATTATTTCAATAAAAAATATAATATCAGCATAAGCCAAAGTATATACCTTGAACGTGATTGGTTGGAATTTTTACTTACCATTTTGATCAAACACTATAATTTTATAAATAAATGTAAGTTGAACTAAACTCTAGTAAGTATTAAATTTGATTTTGGTCGCTTCTACGCTTTACCCACTTTGAATTTTAGGATTAATTTTTATTAGTTAATTCAAATAATTATAAAGTAACAAGTTTAAATTAATTCTAATAGTGATAATAACTAGTATTATAATTATTTTAAATTAGATAATAGACAAACAACTTATATTTAATAACAATAAATTAAGATTAAAAATGTAAATTGTGGAATGTAGGATCAAATTCTATACACACGTGCTTTCGTTCATGTATTATTATTAAGAAAAGTACACAAGTAATTAAACTTTGTGTGTGTGTATATATTTAACAATGGGAAGACAAACTACGAAAAAAGAAACTCTCGCTATTCGGTTTTATTCTAAAATACCCCGATAATTTCATGTAATTACCACAATGTCCCTTGACTCTGAATCATCTCCTTCCTCGAGCAGGGACTGGTTCTTCCCTCCACAATCCTTCGTACACTCTCACCCCGCCAAATCTCCCAACTACATCCGCCGTTTTTCCGATACTTCTCGCTTGTCTCGGCGTTATACCGATTACCATAGGTATCGCAAGACTTCGTCCTCTATTTCCGATTCGCATTCTTCTTCAACCATCACTAATGATGTCAAGTTTGCTCGTACTCGACGGAGGTTTGATTTTGATCGTCGTAGTGATCTCTCGCTTAAACGTTCCGAAGTTGAATTTTCTTCCAAACGGAAGTTGGAGCTGCCGGACGTCTCGAGCTCCGTTAAGAAAGTGTCTGATACTTCTCGTTTGTCTAAGTCGATTGACAGTTCGCTGAAAGTTCGATGGATTTTTTTGGCTATTACAGCATCGGTTTTTTCTCTCTCTCTCTCTATTCCTCTATTTCTTTATCTCTCGACGTATATTCAGTTGTTAACGATTTGAAGTTGACATGCTCGTATTTGTGTAGATTTTTGTCGTGAGTTTTGCAACGATCGTGCATGAAAACTTATCTTTACAGGAGCAAGTCAACAATTTAGAGGTACTGAGTTTTCCAATTATCATTTCGGTGGACGTTTGACTCTAATTTCATAATTCTTTTTACTGTTCTTTTTTTATGAATTCAACGAGCTTTCCCACTGCATGTGCTTCTTTGGTTCTTCAATGTAAGTTTCTTCCACTTTCAGACCCGGATTTCTAATCTAAACAGCAAATTACGAGTTTGCAATTTTTTTGACGATGGAAATGAAGATGATGTACGTTCACCAGACGAAGTTGCTGATGTTTTTACAGACAAAAGATTAAAAACTTTAGCGTCAATCGCATCCCTTACACTCTTGTTTGCTCCTATCATTATTCTTAAGTACATTGACTATGTCTCTAAATCGAGATCGTTGGATCATAATTTGGAAGAAGTTTCACTCAATAAACGACTTGCGTATAAGGTGGATGTCTTTTTCTCTATCCACCCATATGCTAAGCCACTGGCATTGTTGATAGCAACTCTACTATTGATTATGCTGGGAGGTTTAGCACTATTTGGAGTGACAGATGATAGCTTAGTCGATTGTCTTTGGCTATCTTGGACGTACGTGGCTGATTCTGGAAATCATGCAAACTCTGAAGGTTTTGGTCCAAGGCTAGTTTCAGTTTCTGTAAGCTTCGGTGGGATGTTAATATTTGCTATGATGCTTGGCCTTGTATCCGATTCAATATCTGAAAAGTTTGACTCACTTAGAAAAGGAAGAAGTGAGGTTGTTGAACAAGATCACACTTTGATCCTTGGATGGAGCGACAAACTGGTAAAATCCGATTTCAGCTCATCTTATGTTGATATTTCATTTATTAAAAGTTGTGGAAATAATCTGCATGGTTTATGCTTTTAAAGAGTTACCTGATGCAAAATCTGGTCAAGTAGTTATAGGACATTGTAATTGATCTTCTTCTCCTTCCTTTTCTGTGTGCAATGCTATTACGTGGATCTAGGGGTCACTTCTGAATCAGATTTCTATAGCCAATGAGAGCTTGGGAGGAGGAATTGTTGTGGTGATGGCTGAACGAGACAAAGAAGAAATGGAACTTGACATTGCTAAAATGGAGTTTGATTTTAAGGGAACCTCTGTTATATGCAGAACTGGAAGTCCATTAATCCTGGCAGACTTGAAGAAGGTACTTCTATGTAACACCAATTTTGTGGTGCTGAGATTGTCTTCCATCTGTCTAGAAGTTTTCACCCTCGAAAATGCACAACTCAGAATAGTTGTATCCCCTCTGCTTGTGCAACTAAACTGAAAATTTTCATTTATTAACATCAAGTTAGAGTCATCAAATAAACTATACCAAGGTTAATAAATTGACTTCTGTCCCGAACTTATGTATTTTGATTGTCTTTCTCCCTTTGAATAATTGCAAGTTTAGATTTTAAAATTTTTTGGGATTTGTGAATGGCTAAAAGTACAGCAGCATAAAGGAGCAGCCTCTTTAGGTACTTAATCAAACGCATCTTTTCATTGTGATAGCCAGTGCTGAAAGCAGGCTTCTCTTATCAAGTGTTGCACTAACTTTTTGTTGTTTAACTCTTTTGTTAAACCTATACAATGTCTTTTCTGGTCCATGAGTACCATAAACTTGGAATTGCGCATATCATTATTTTCATTAGGATTTTTTCTGATACCATACATACAGGTCTCAGTGTCAAAGGCCCGTGCAATTATTGTCATTGCTGAGGATGGAAATGCTGATCAAGTAAGTGGACTGGCATCAATAAATTATGATACTTGATTTTTATTTGATACATGTAATTTGCAGAGTGATGCCCGTGCATTGAGAACTGTTTTAAGCCTAACTGGAGTTAAAGAAGGTCTGAGAGGGCACATAGTAGTGGAACTTAGTGATCTTGATAATGAGGTTCTTGTTAAACTTGTTGGTGGAGAGCTTGTTGAGACTGTTGTGGCTCACGATGTGATTGGACGTCTAATGATTCAATGTGCTCGACAGCCAGGACTTGCTCAGGTTTTATTGAGTCAAATGAGCCTGTTTTATGTTTTAAGATGAAATAAAATATTGTCTTCATGCTTCTCTACACGCATGTTCTGCCTTACTGTTTCGAATAATTTCTTTTTACATCTTTTATGAGCAAATTGTGTATTTCTTTTCATACGGTTGTAGATTTGGGAAGATATCCTGGGTTTTGAAAACTGTGAATTCTACATCAAAAGATGGCCACAATTGAATGGTATGCAATTTGAGGACGTATTGATTAGCTTTCCTGATGCAATTCCCTGTGGAATCAAGGTTGCATCACGAGGTGGAAAAATTGTACTGAATCCTGAAGACTCGTACATCCTGGAAGAAGGTGATGAAGTTCTTGTTATAGCAGAAGATGATGATACTTACGCTCCAGCTCCTTTACCTACGGTGCTTTCATTTCCCTGTAGGAACTTTTTTATTTCTATACTATGGGCATTCACGTTCTGTTGCTGTATTGCTTGCTTTCTTTTTATGTAGTGGTATTTTATACTCCAATGTATCTTTAGGAATTTTACAGTCGTGCCAGGTGAGGATTGTTGGGGGGAGGATTTGGTTGAGTAATTCAAAATCCAAAAGAAGGAATTAGACTGATAAAGAGTCACTGCTGAGCTTAGTCTGTGAGGAAAATTTCTGAATTTATTTGGCAAATAAGCTATGCTGACAAAGAGCAATCTTGAGAGAGAGAGAGAGAGACCTGCATATTGGGAGGACTAGAATGAAAGCCTCAAAAAATTCTACTTCGTGGATGAAGGAAAGAGAGGGGCAAAGTTCTTATCTAGAAAAGAAAAGGAGGGAAAAAAAAGAAGATCTGATAGCTTTCCTTGGATGATGCCTATAATAATGGATATAAGCGAGAAAAACACCGTACAATTTAAACTTACAATATTGCAATTAATTTGATCATTCAGGTAAGAGAAGCATCATTCATTCATATTGCAAGACCAACGAGAAAGCCACAGAAGATTCTACTTTGTGGATGGAGGAGAGACATTGACGATATGATTGTGGTGAGTAATTTGTATTAAAGCCCTAATTATTTCTTCTTGGCGTTGAATGCTGCAGGTCTGGAGGGGAAGTCTTCCCAAAGACTTTATTGTTCCAAAATCTGCTGAAAGAATCCTGTTGTGTGGTTGGCGGCGAGATATGGAGGATATGATTATGGTAATGTTATTAAGATCTGAGAACATGCTCCCAGTGCTTCTTGGGTGCAGGTCTTAGCGTTCACGGCATGATCATAATTCATAATCATTTTGTTGCATTTGTCACATTTTTCATTTTCAAATTTCAACTACTGAGCATAGATAACCATATTTGTCCTTTCTTTTTTATGTAATAACTTGGGACAAACTCGGGATGTAATACAAACTTGGGACAAACCCGGGGTGGAATGATATAGTCTCGGGACAAACCCGGGGTGGTATAATATAAACTTGGGACAATCTCGGGGTAGAATGAAACTAACTCAGGACTGTTTTACTATTTCTATTTGCTTGCTTAGTCAATAAATACTTGTAAACATTTTCATCTATAAATAAACATCTCCTCTCATATTGAGAGACAGAGATTTTCATTCAATCAAAAAATAGTCTTTGGTATTACACCACTTGTACAAATTCATGCATGCCACTTTATTTATGGGAGTGAGCACTCTATTGCCCTCATTGGTTTCTACAAATTTAGGTATTGGATGCATTTTTAGCTCCGGGTTCAGAGCTTTGGATGTTCAATGATGTTCCTGAGAATGAGAGGGAAAAGAAACTTGTTGATGGTGGTCTTGATATCAGCCGATTGGAGAATATATCTTTGGTTGACCGTGAGGGAAATGCTGTAATTCGGCGTCATTTGGAAAGCCTTCCTTTGGAATCATTTGATTCAGTGAGTAGCGTGATTTCTTTTCACCCTGGAAGTGAAGTATGAATATAGAACTACTTTGTTAGTGTTACAAGTAGGTTGTTTTCTTCTTTGTATTTTATCCTGTTATGACATAACCATGATCTCTACAGATTTTGATTCTTGCTGATGAATCTGTAGAGGATTCAGCTATTCAAGCTGATTCAAGATCTCTAGCAACCTTGTTGTTAATACGTGATATTCAGGTACTGCTCTTGAGATTTGATGTTCAAATATTTCAGTTTCTTGTATGGCATTAACTGCTCTAGTTATCCCCATGGGTATAAATTCTTGTTTTCATGGTCTTTTTCCTTTTTTTTTTTCTTTTGCTTCCCCCCCTCCCTGAATCATATTATTGGATTGCTTCCTACTCATTCCACTTCTCGTGGTCATGTTGATTACAATGCTGAAATGACACGTAATTTCATTGGTGTTTTGATGAAAAAATCTTCATTTAAGTTGATAAGCAAAAGATTGCCAAAAAATTCCATCCAGAAACATGGAAATTAAAGTGTTAAGACTCCATCTGTACATACCCTTTCAAAGTTTAGTTTCTTTCATATAGAGATGCAAAACCAGATTCGTTGCATTGACATAAATCCTAGCACTTTTCATTAAAATTTCGTTGCACTTCCCACGTGAAATCTGCACGGTTCTGAAAGCCTAATAGTCTAAAATCAATATCAATGGAAACTGTTACTCTTTATAATATATATGTCAATGGTTTCATCTTTCCATCTGGTCATTTGTTCAATAAAATTTTTGCTTTCGGCAGGCTAAGCGTATGCCGGTCAGATATGCCAAGGCTACAGCACACAAAGGAAGTTTCTCACAAGGCTCCTGGATTGGAGAAATGCAGCAGGCTTCTGATAAGTCTGTTATTATAAGTGAAATTCTGGATCCAAGAACTAAAAATCTCCTTTCAATGTCAAAAATCAGCGATTATGTCTTGTCTAATGAACTTGTCAGTATGGCCTTAGCCATGGTGGCTGAGGATCGACAGATAAATGATGTTTTGGAGGAGCTCTTTGCAGAAGAGGTACTTTTCCTTCCAATCAGAACCGAGATACATATGATCATAAGCAAAAACACGATTGCTTGTGTTCCCAACCCACATTGAGAAAACTGAACATATAATAAATGATGCACCTTTTTTTACATTTCAATCTCTCATAGGCACTGAACATTTATATCCTCCTTATATCCGTTCTAACATGTAGTTTTAGTTTTGTTTTTTAATTCTTTTCTGTTGTACTCTGTCCTACGCTTAACCTGCCGCATTTCTGTTATTATCAGGGTAATGAATTGCATATAAGGTTAGCTGATCTATACCTTCGCGAAGGTGAGGAACTGAGTTTCTATGAAGTACTTTTACGAGCTCGACAACGAAGAGAGATTGTAATTGGTTATCGTTCAGCAAATGCTGAAAGAGCTGTCATCAACCCTCCAGCCAAGAATGAGCGACGGAAGTGGTCTTTGAGAGACGTTTTCGTAGTGATAGCTGAAAAAGAATGACATCCATACCAATATTTTTACACCATAGGTAATTATTCTCCATCATTTCACCGATCTGATTTTCATGATAGAATTCAGAAGTTAATTCCATCATGACTCCAAAAAAAAAAAAAAATCATAAATCCCTAATCGCATTAGGCTCTTGGAACTCATAGAATAGAGTACAATCAATAGAATGGCCACATGGCCTTAATCATATTTCTTACTTCACAAACGAATATTAGAGTTGTTAATATAAATATGCACTCTTTATTCAGGTGGATTAACATAATATCCGACGGGAGAAATGCGAAAACATCAAAAAGTTTGGGATTCACATAAATTATTCAGGTGGTGGCTGGTCAACAGGTTTCCCTTTCGCTCTTAGTTTAGCTGTAGCTTCTTTAAGGGCTTCCTTTCTTTTTTTACTAGCTAGCACTTTTGCCTGAACCCCACTCAGATTGGGGTCCTTCTTCTCTTGCGGTGGAGGTGGCGGTGGCCTTCTTGCCGCTGCCTCCGCCCTCCGGTCAACCACATTCACTCCCAGCATTACCCCTGTCAGGATCAAGGCAGTGTTTCTGCAATTTTGAGCCACACCACATTGGATGTGTGGCTAATGATCTTAGAAGAATTTGAACACACAAAATTTATAATGCATGTAACTTATTATTAGGGTCAATTGCATCTAATAGCAGTTATGCAAAAGAATTTGTAGATATTACGAAATTTAAAACCAACTCAGAATCTATGGTTGATAATATAATGTTGTACATATTCACTCGTATTAGACTTGTACCTGCGTGAAATGAGATTGCTAGGATGAGTTTCATTGCAAGCGTTACTGCAAGCTTGTGGATTTGGAAGCCTTTGATAAGAACATTGTGTGTTGCTGAATCGGATAGAGCGTGAGAGAGTGGCTGTGACATTGGCTGTAGCCGATATAGAAGATAGTGAATGTGCCATTGTTTCTCAATCTCACATCACCATATGATAGGTTTATGATATTAGAATAGAAGAGACCTTTTTTTTCTCCTTTTGTGCAATACATTTCTTATGTGTAAATAACACTCTCAAAGAGGATATCGCATAGGGGTTCTCTAGAGAATGGTTATTGAAATCTATTGGTCAGTTGTGGATAAGGAAATGTAGCTGTGGACCCCAGTTTCCCTTCCACTTTTGGAGTGAAAATTTCTCTCTACAATTATGATACCTAATGGATTTCACTCTGAAAAGTATCAAGTAGCAAACCGTTAATCATGCTCCAAGTTATCACTCCATTCCTTCTCTATAGAATTAGAAATAAATTGAAGAATGTAAGGCATTCCCTATAATTTAGACAAACTATATGATTATCAACCATTTCCCCTTAATTTAGAAATTAAATTGTCTATATTTTGCGTTCTATTTTTAATAAATTCTCTATAATTTAATTCCAATTATGAATAATAGGCACTAAATTTATTGGATACGATTGTAAACCATTAGCCTATCACAAAAGATACTAATGCTGATTTAGTGTAGTAGTAAGGGATTCAAAGGTAACATAGTTGTTGCCAATAACTTTTGATTTTAAAAAACGAACAAACACGGTTGAGTCAAAACTTGATTTGCATTAGAAGAGATTATGGCTGTGTCTCAAAAGTGATAAAGGTTGGAAATGAGCAAATGCATCATTAGCTAAAGTAACTTAACACTCCAAAGACGGAAAAAAAGTCTAGACCAACAAAAGAAACTTAAAATAATAAATAGCAGAACTCGAATAAAATCCTTGGATGAAGACACCAAAAACTCAAGTTGTTTTGCTAATTTTCATTTTTACTCATAGTCCTCATCCTCATCGTCATCACCATCTGCTGCCGAGTTAAGTGCATTCAAACGCTCGACCAAACGGGCTTTTCTTTCATCATATGTCAGCTTCTTCAAGTTGAACCTGTCATCATTCAACAAACACAACAGAAACGTTATCTCAACAATCCAACACAACAAAAGAAGACTTACGGAACGATTTTTCTATCAATGGTATAAGACTCAAGCCCGGTTTCTACCTCTTATGTGCCTTGGGTTGTGGCTTGTCAGATTTCTTCACTATTGGGTCTGCACGGATGGCAGCATGGACTTTCTTGTATAGCCCCTCAAGTTCATCGGCCTCAATGCCCTTCTTGATGTACTCGCTGAAGTGAGATTGATATTTCTCAGGTTCATCTTCCATCAAGGTCTAAAAGTAAAGCATAGCAAAATTAATCGATCAGCTTTTTCTAAGAAACAAGATACTAAACAATTGTAAATCAAAGAAAAACAAATTAGACTTACGCGCATGTAGGCAGCAACATGTCCACCAAAAATGTATTTCCTATGAACTTCAACATCAAGCTGCTGACCATTCTTGGCATAACCAGCAAACCTCTTGTCACTGTGAGGAATGTCCAATCCACCATCCAAAGCTCCCTGCATTTTACAAAATTTAAATTCATTGCAATCTCTCAAAAACCTCAAATTCAAAGACAAATCTAAAAGCGAAAAGATGGGAATCCAATTCTTTTACATTATACCAATTCAAACTTCACCCAAACATACAATAAACTACCAATTTGCGGAACATTAAAATGGTTCAAAAAGAAAAGGTTATTTCCATAGCAAAACAGGCACAATTAACACACAAAGAGAGTCAGTTCGCCTTGAAATGAAGGGTTGATTCAGAAAATATTGATAAAGCTATACATTATAGATAGATGACGATAATTTAGTCTAACAGATCAAAATGAATATGCAGTCACCTTCAGAGCACCAAAAACGCGGTTTCCAGTTGTAGTTCTGATAAGCCCAACATCAAGGAGAGCACGGAACGGCCTTCTGGTGTCTGCTGGCTCAACTGAGTAATCCTCACCAGTAGCCTATGCATGTGGGATCATGACATTCAGAAATTAATGTATACTAGAGGAATATGGATAGAAGAAGCCATTAAATTCAGCATACCTCCACATTGCCTTCGTATTCAGCATCCATCTCAAGCATTTTCAAGACCCGTCGAGCCAATAGAAGCCCAGTGCAGTATGCTGAACACAGTTATAAAAGAATTGTACACAATATTAGATATGTTAACAGAGATATTATACATTAAGTAAAGTAACAACACACACCTGCAGCATAGTTGGTGAGACCAACTTCAAGCCCATATAGGGGAAGCTCATGAGAGTAAGCCGACGCAAGAACTAAGTCACCAGCAATGCTAGCGGAAATAATTTGAGCCGTAATATCTTTGTTCGACTGTTAAACGACGTCAAGGACATACAACCCCATACCCCAATATGCCTTAAATAAGTAAAAACTGGAATAACAACTACGAAAAAAAAAGCTCAACAAACAAGTGATATTGCATTTTCCAGGTTCTAGCACACGAAAAAAATTAGTAAATTGCCACAAAATCCTCAGATTCAGATCTTTCAAAGGATACAGTTCGGACAACAAATCGATACTTGGGAGTGTTGTATTTGTTCTTGTCTTGATTAATAAGACGGATTCTGGCCCGATAGTCAGTCTTACCCTCTGAAGAAATAAAGATTCAACAATCAAAAAGTTTGAAAAGAATCAAACCATTTATATGTTTTTACAAAGACAAAAAAAACAAAAAAAAAGACAAAAAAATCACCTCTCCTTCTCTTGAACTTGACTTGATAACGCTTGAAGTAAGCCTTCGTTTTCTGAGCTTTGGCAAAAGCCTACGATAAACAGCTCTTCAACATTAAGACACATCACACGGCCATAGATAATATATAACTTTGAAATCAGAGCAAAGCAAAAAATGACCCTCAAAAACAACAATTAAACCTAGAACACAAGTGACCAAAAACAGGAACCAGTAATATAAAAAAGAAAAAGAAAAAGAAAAAAAGATGATTGTCAACCTCAGTTTAGCTAAAACCCTAAACAAAGAAAAGCTAAAGTTAAAGAAGACTCACCATTGTAGATTTGCTTAAGCCGCGAGCAGAGGAGGAAGACGAAGAAGAATGGCGGAAGATAAGAGAAGTGAAACTTTATATAAAAAACCCTAGAAGGGTTTTCTTTTTTCTTTGTTAATGGGCTGATGAGTGATGATCCATTTAGTTATTTAAATGGGCCCAGCCCATCTAGACCAATTAATGTTTACGGAAATTCCCAAATTGGACATTATAACACTTTCTTCTTTGGTTTGTATATTACAACGTAATCTTTTATTTCCCTCTTTATTTATAAAAGGGTATAATATATTGATTATTTACCCAAATATTATGGTTCTATTACAACTATTACGCAGGTAAGAATATGACTTAAACTCGAATAATCCAAACTAACTAATTCATATTATAAATATTATAAGGGTTGGGTTAAGTTAAAATGTGGGTTATGGGTTGAAAATTTTGGTTGAACCCAACTCAACCCGAATTAATATATATATATTATTTAATAAGAAAAGGAAATTACTAATTAGGTTTTCTTAGTTTTCCTTTTCACTTCTCACGACCCACGCGAAATCATCTTCTCAATTCTCACGTAGTCACGTGACACTTCACCTCGGACTCTCCCTCACGCGCCGCAGCATCTCCGACATCTCTTCCATCTCTCCTTCGTCGTCTACTTCGACATCTCCTATGTCTCCTCTGTCAAGCCGATCTCATATCTCAATTTCCTCTGTCTCCTCCCGTCTCCTTCGACATCTCCTCTGTCCCCTCCGACATCTCTAATCTTCGCCATCTTTGATCCTCCCAATATCTCAAATCTTCTTCATCCTTGTCAAACATATATATATTTGTTACTAAGTTCGAGTTGTTAACCAATATAACTAGAAAACATGGATTGGGTTGAAAATGTCTCCCAACCCAACCCAATTACACCCCTAACAACTATACCTCTCCACATTTTCACTCCATGCATGCCAATTAATGATTTTGGGTTCTGATAAACCCACCATTTTCCAAAATCATTTTCTCACAAAACCCTCTTTGCAAAACTATTTCCCTCCAAAACCTTCTTTCTAAAACCATTTCTCACAGCCCCGTCCACCTTACCACCAAAAAGATCTCGTCGTTGCCCACCCAACTGCCACCTTCCTCCATGTCAACATTGATGACCCAACTATCGCCTCCTACTATCGATGTTGCAACCCTCTCCATCCACCTTGTTACCGCTTTTCTCCCTTTGTCCACTATTTTGTTGTCAATGTCATGTTTGCCTTGATCCAACAACCATGTGGGTTTCTTTCTCAAACCTTGTTGTCGTGGATTTCTTTCATAGATTTCATCATCGTGAGTTTCTTTCATATATTTCATTGATGTGATTTCTTTCTTCAGATATGGCTGTTGTGGTTTGGTTAGATTCAATAGATGCAAATCTGAGCAATGATGCATTGACACCAACGCACAATGGGTAAATAGGTAGGATTGGTTAGTGATATTCTACTATATATATATATTGTAAACTCAAATGTACAATTTTTCCTATGCTATATATAAATTATGCACTATAGCATAAATGTATATATTGAAGGAAAAAAACTTACAGACCAATTTCGAGCCCTATCATAAGAAATAAAATTTTACAAATTCTATTTGCTTACTTTATATAAATTGACCTAGTTTGCTTGCAAATAACTAAATATACATCGATACATATGAAAAATTATGCATAATGTATAACTCAATAAAATTAAACAAATTTTGTTTGCTTTCTTTAAACAAGTACATCTAATTTGTAGCATATAATATAAGACATGTATTTGTAAAACAACTAAATATACACAAATATGCATGAAAAAACGTACATAATATATAACTCAATAGAAATGAGATTAATTAATGTGATATATTCCATTGTTCTAACGTATATTTAAACATAACCATGAAATTAACTCGACTCTAATGTATATGAACTAATAACCTAAAATAAAAAGAAACTACAGTAAACAACATGAACTATAATAGATAAACTAAAACAAGTCAACTTTTTATTGATATCATGGTTTATTTCAAACACTTACACAACATTTTCAATATTTTGGCTCTAAACAAATTCTTCCTATTTAATTTTTGTTTATAAAAAATGTTCAATGTATTTTCTATCTCTAATTAACCAAACAATAATATTTCAAGAAATAGATACACTTTATCTCTTCAAGTAAACAAAGAAATAACATACCAACTAATAAATGTATCTTCTCTATCCATCATTAAGATGCTTCGTAAATTTGTACAATTTTGTTTCCAATGCCAATATCTCTCCCCACGCGCCCACCATAAGAGGGGTATTTTTGTCCGAAATTAGCACTATAAGTATTTTTTTTTTGAAAAAAATCAAATATAAAATCATTTATGAAATATATATGGTTGAAAGATGGTTTATTATGTAAAAATCTAATGAGAAAATCTATTAGTGGATGTGTGTTTGGAATACTCTGTGCATCACTATGGCCTTGTGTTTCATCTCACCGATTAGAAGGGTTGTTCGTGGGTTTGAAAGGCTTTTTAGACCAAACTCAATTGTTCGGCTTATAAATTTTATCAACTCAAACATGACCCAAACTTAACCATTAAACATTTAGGTTGGATTGGTTCGGATTAGTCGGATCATTTGTTTAATTTTTTTCTTTTTATTTTTTGTCTAAAAGGAAGTAAAATGTTAATACATACAAATTTGATTTGATTATTTTTATATATGAAAATAAGATCGCATGGGTTGGGTTGATCGGATTTTCGGGTCATTGAGTTTTCTAAACACCTCGTATGTTGATCAGTTTGGGATTTTTTACTTGTTGCAACATAGACATGTTTCAACAAGGAAGAGAATATAATTATTAATTGCTTTAATTTTTTCATGATTCGTTATTGTTGTTTTTTTTTATTCTCAATAACTAAGTAAGAGTTTATAGGTTCAATTTGTGGTGGTCACCTACCTAAAATTAATTTCCTACGATTTTTTCTTAACACTCAAATATTGTTCCTTTAATGACACCTGAATGTTGTAGGATCCGGTAGATTGTTCCATATAATTAATTGAATTGCCGTAAGCTTGCTAGAACACTTGGTACTTTAAGTTTGTTATTTGGAATAGCAAAAGAAATATGGGGAAATGGAAATGGAAATGTATTTGTATGACATCCCTTCCTTCAACTACAATATTTCATTCAATTCTCCTCTACAACTTTAATGTCTCTCATCCCATTTCAACCTCTTTTGTTTCCCAATTAGTCTACAAACTTACAAAAGTTCAAGGAAAGGAAAAAACAAGAAGGCCTCCAATTTCAAGATTAACATGTCTATGATTAAATATACACCAAATAGATTTACCTAACTAATTGCCTAAATTTAGATGCAAAAACAACACAACTCTCCCACCAGAAAACAGGGGGAGAGATCTTGAAAAGCTCAAGAAGAAACAGTAGTCTTAATAACAACAAAAATGCTCTTCCCCTTTGAAGATCATGATGCTCAAATTTAAACTATAAGAACATTATTGACTTACATCTTTCCAATCCTATAGAACAGATTTGGTTTCAGCTGCGACATTGCCTTGGTATATGTCCATCAGATTTGGGATTTCATCCAAATGCTTAACTACATATTTCTCAACAAATTCTCTCTCCCCTTGTAAAAGCAACCAAGCAATCTTTTTGTTCTTAAGAAGATTTTTCACCTTCAAAACCTCAAGAACTTTGTACCTCGGTTGGAGCCGCTTCTCGACTGAATACATGAAGAGCATAGGGTAAGTAATTAGAGTTCCTGGATCCAGCTTTGCAGTGTTGAAACAGAAATCTGCAACATCCCTCATTTTCTTCTCGGAACAAGTTAAACAAAGTGGATATTTCTTAAATGCTGTAAAAATCTCCTCCTCAGACCATCCTAAACTCTTCATAATATTTATTTTCTTCTTCCAAGCTGAATCACTCATTGAAACCACTGCTTTAACAGCATAAACAAACATACCATCCTTTGGTTCAACGCCCAATTCTTTAACCGTTCTCACTGCATCAATCATTCTATCAACATTTCGTGTAATAGTTCTAGGGTTCAATTCAATCATTTTCCCTATATTCCTAGAAGGTACTCCTTCACTGACCAAAACATCAATGTTAGATCGCATAGGACCCTTGGAATTAGAAGTTAGAAGCCACGTAGAACGACAAATAGCAGTAGTTACCTTTACATCCGATTCAAGCATTTCCTTAATGAGACGAAATGTTGGTTTCAACTGAGAATCTAAGCTCCTGATAAGAATCCCAGGGTTTGATAGAATTAGCTTAGGAAGTAAAGGACCAACGAACCCGATTTCCTGGAGGAACTCAAATTTAGGCTTCAGATTGGTGGATACTGTGGATTGAAGGATTGAAGGTTGCCTCGAGACCAACTTGGCGATCTGTGAATTCTCGAATCCATGGGATTTCAAGAAGCCGATAATGGCTTCGTACTGCTGGATGTTTTTTTCATCGATTCGGAGCTTTCGACCCGCGGAAGAAGGAGATTCTGTAGAAAGGCCACATGAATTTTTGATAGAATTTCCTTTTTCACCAAGAATTTCCTTCAAGATAAAAAATGTTGGTTTCAACTGAGAATCTAAGCTCCTGAGAAGAATCCCAGGGTTTGATAGAATTAGCTTAGGAAGTAAAGGACCGACGAAACCGACTTCCTGGAGGAACTCAAATTTAGGCTTCATATTGTTGGGTACTTTGGATTGAAGGATCGAAGGTTGCTTCGAGACCAACTTGGCGATCTGTGAATTCTCGAATCCATGGGATTTCAAGAAGCCGATAATGGCTTCGTACTGGTGGAAGTGTTTTTCATCGAATTGGAGCTTTCGACCGGCGGAAGTAGGAGATCCAGAAGAAAGGCCACATGAATTAGTGAGGAATTCAATGGTAGAAACTGAGGGTAAAGGCAATGTAGAAGTAGAAACGGTATTGAGAGAACGTTTATGGATTAAATGAAGAAGAAATGTGGAGGAAAATTTGAACATTTTTGGGGATTGGATTGAAGAAATTGAAGTAAGGGTTTTGGTTAAGGGTTTTGAATTCGAAGGCCACAAAATTGGGCGTTTCCATCAATATAATATAAAAAAAAAATGTGTATTGAAAATTGAACAAATAAAATATAGAGTTTACTATATTATGTAAAATTTGAAAATATAATCTCAGAAGATTGTTTATATATTTTAGCTCTTTTAATGTGAGTGACAAATTTTATAGATTTTTTTTTATTGGACTAAAATGAATGACAACTTTTTCATTATTCTCAAGTTCAATTTTTAATTGATATTAAATTATATTTTTCATAATTAATTTTGTAAATGACCGGACAATTTGTTATCGATTTAAAATTTCATAGATGAATCTCAAAATAGAAATCAAAATATGAGCAATTTTTTTGGTTCAATTTGACATATCAAGCTTAGTATGATTTAAATTTGAGGAGAAAGTTTGGAATATAACCGAATTTTAATTTGAGACAAATTTAAGGTATCATCCATAATTTAACATGTAGCACAAAAGTTTGGAATATACTCAATTTAAAAATTGATATAAATAAGAGTTTGTACCATTCAAACCCTGTTTCATAGTGAATGTTGATTGCTTTTACACGCCTAGTCTTTACTTTGAACATGATATTTTTTTTTTATGTTTTACAGGTATATCGACATCATTGCCAATACAACTTACAAAACACATGGAAGAGAATGAATATAATGGATTGGAATACATACCTTTAAGACGACAAGAAGCAACGGGATTGCCATGAATTAATATAATACTCGTCGTTGAGCCTTCTAAATTCGCTTAATATTCTTTAAAGAAAAACTGTTATAGAAGTTGAGAATGTTTTCGATTTGTTCTCATTCTCAACTTCTATTGTAAAAGTATTCTTCATTCTGTGCATACAAAAACTCTCCCGGTATAAGAACATGATTGTAATTTTACAGCCAAATTAGACTAATTTGAGAGGGAGATATCAATCTCTTTTTTTGTGATCCATTGGCCATGAAAGCAAAAATATTTGAGTCCATAGGTGCCACTTTTAATTTTATTTTTTAATTAGTTGTTTTTTTGAAAAAATTGCTTGTGTGATTACATAAAGGGTAAATCAAAGGGCTTTTATTGTTGTTTTAAGTTTAATAATTGCAATGTAAGACCCAAAATTTATGTATCTTATATTTTTCAAAGAGTTTAAGAAGTTTGAAAGAAGAAATTTTTTTTGTAAAGTATCAAGGAATAGTACTTTAGGCGTTTTGAGTGTTTAAGGTTGGCGAGAAAGAACTATCATAGAAGTTAGGCGTGATGGCCTTGGAAGTTAGCTATGTGTTTTGGACAACTATGTTATGATAAGGGCAAGCGGTTTAAGGTTTTAGTGAGGTGTAAAAACCTTGTAAGCATGCATTTTAAGGTGTAAAGTAAGTAGGAGGTGCCTTAAGAAAGTTTAAGGTGGATTTAAGCAAAGATGAGGTGTCAATTTATACTCATGCAATAAACTCTATAAACAAGTATTGAGTTTCTCACAATCCACTCGGCGTTTTGAGTGAAATTAGTCTCAAATGTTTCCATTTTGAGCCTATTTTCTATATTGGGGCTGCTCATTTAATTTGGATAAGGGAAAGTTGAGTTTGAGTTAAAAGAAGAGAGGAAGATCATTCTCGGATAAAAACTGAAGAGTCTTTACTCCAAGGAGGTTATAGGACGCGTTTGATTGAATCTTTCGTTGAAATTTTGAGTACAAGAGGAAATCGAGCAAGCTTATCGACCAAGGGTTTGATCTGCGTTCTGTGAGTGATTTTCTTAAATGTTTTATGTGATTTCCCTTTACTATTTTGAAGAATGATTTCAAAGACATAAGAATTTCGAAAATGATTTATATGAAAAGTTTGTGTTTCAAGCATGGTTTATAATGGTGGAAGCTTGATTTGATAAAGTATGATTTAATGCTAACTTTTATGTACACATAAAGAGTAAGGCCATCAAGGAGTGTATGGACCACATGATGAAAAAGTGGGCTTATGCGTTGAAAGGAGCGTATAAAACTTAGCGACCTGAGCAACAAGGACGAATTTGTATGTTCTCGAATGCTGTTGATACAGTAGTCAAACGCGGGTAATGAGACCAAGCGTAGAGAACCATTCGGGATCCTTGGCGAAAAGAGTATTTAACTAATGTTTGTGTATGTGATTTGATTGTAAAACATAAAGAAATGTTTATGCGAAATGAAATTTTTTGATGTTATTGATGTTCATAAAAATGTATTACGAAAAAGATTTCATAAAACCTCACTAAATTTTTAGACTTATTATTTAAAATTTATCTTCCAGGGCTTTAACGTTGAGACCAAAGAGAAGAGGAAGTTTGAGTTTGCTAGGTGAGAAATTGACAGACGTTTAAGTTTAAGGGTTGGTTTTTTATCTTTTGGTTAAGTGTTGTATCATTATGTTTTTGTACTAAACGCCTTGTTAAGGAATAAAAGTTAAAGGTTGTTCTATCTTTTCCGCTATAAGTTCTAATCGCTTTCAATTATTTGTTAAGTGTTTTGGTGGTTAAGAAGAGTGTCTTTGGCGTTTAATCACGTCAAGGATGCTCGAGTTGCACCGTATCTACAAGACAAGCAAGCAGGTATGCGGAGCGGGATGTGACATGCAACGTGCATAATGGAATTATCACTCAGTATTGTGTGTGTGTGTTTTTTTTTACAATGTTCAAAGTGTAGCTTTGAAACTTAAATAGTAGCAAATTAATTAACACATTAGTACCAAATGGAAATTTAGAAAGGTAGTTGGATTACTTTTTTCCAATCATTTCTGGTTAAATCTTTTTTTTTTATCGAAACAAAAATCACCTATTTGATTAAGGGATGGGGTCGGACAGAAAATCACCGGTTTGGTCGAGGGATGTAGTCAAACCAAAGACACAAAACAAATACTCAAAGCTGAGTAGGAATCCGTCTTCAAACCGAATATTTTTTTAATTGTTTTTAATTTCAGTTCATTTTGCTATATTTAAAAATATCAATTCTCAAAATAAATACTTAAATAGTTGTCATTGAAAACCCAATAATTGCAACAATAAGAAAGAATTGGTACTTTAACTCGGCTATTCGAATTGGCATTATATACTATGGTCATGATATTTAATTGGCAAAATAATAAGATTGTTATTTGGAATAGCAAAAGAATTATGGGGAAATGGAAATGTATTTGTATTACATCCCTTCCTTCAACTAAATATTTCATTCAATTCTCCTCTACCTTACAAACACAAAGCATAAGCTTTATCTACAACTCTCATGTCTCATCTCACAATTGGAATGAAAATAAAGCACCCCCATTTCAACATCATTTCAACTCTTTCAAAGGTGTTTGGTTGCAAATGTTTCATTTTGTAAGACAAAGGAAAACTTGAAAAGTTTGAACCCAAAACTGACATTGGCATTCTCTCTACTCATCATCCTCAAGAACTAATAATAGGTGATGTATCACAAGGGATAAGAACTCGCTCTTCTTTAAATGCATTGAATAGTATTGCTTTTGTATCTAAAATTGAACCAAAATCTTTTAAAGATGCTGAATTGGATGATTTATGGTTAAATTGCCATGCAAGTAATGTATAGGAATTAGTCCCTCGTCCTAGTAATCATCCTGTTATCGATACTAAACAGTTGTGTCTACAAAGCTTAAAAAGTTCAAGAAAAAGATGAGGAAGGGAAAAACAAAAGGTCTCCCATTTCAACATTAATCATACACAACCAAGCAATTAACAGGTCCAAGAAATGAATAGCAAAATATTTAGGCAATACCTCGAATTGGGAGGGAAGACAACAGATTTCTCCCACTTGTAAAAGGGAGAGATCTGGAAAAGCTCAAGAAGCAGTGTTGTTTGAAACAGTAGACTCAATAACAAGAAAGATGCTCTCCCATTTGAAGATCATTATGCTGAAATTTAGACTTTAAGAAGATTTTCACTTACAACTTTCCAATCCTATGGAGCAGATTTGGTTTCGGCTACGACATTGCCCCGGTATATGTCCATAAGATTTGGGATTTCATCCAAATACTTAAGAACATAGTTCTCCACAAAATTTCTCTCCCCTTGTACAAGCAACCACGCAATCTTTTTTTTCTCTTAAGAAGATTTTTCACCTTCAAAGCCTCAAGAACTTTGTACCTCGGTTGGAGCCGCTCGTTGACTGAAAACTTGAAGAACTTCGGGTAAATAATTACACTTCCTGGATCCAACTTTGCAGTGTTGAAACAGAAATCTGCAACTTCCCTCATTTTCTCCTCTGAACAAGTTAAATAAAGTGGATGTTTCTTAAATGCGGTAAAAATCTCCTTCTCAGACCATCCTAAACTCTTCATAACATTTATTTTCTTCTTCCAAGTTGAATCACTCATTGAAAGCCTCACTAAAACTGCATAAACAAATATGCGAGCTTCTGGTTCAATGCCTAATTCTTTAACCGATTTCACTGCATGAATCATTCTGTCAACCTTATGCATAATGGTTGTAGGCTTATATGCAATCATTTTGGCTATATTCTTAGAAGGTACTCCTTCACTGACCAAAACATCAACGATATATTTAAAATTACCCTTAAAATTACAAGTGAGAAGCCTTGAATAACGACAAATAGCAGTAGTTACCTTTTCATCCGGTTCAAGCATTTCCTTTATGAAACGAAATGATGGTTTCAACTGAGAATCTAAGCTCCTGAGAAGAATCCCAGGGCTTGTTAGAATTACCTTAGGAAGTAAATGACCGACGAAACCGACTTCTGGAGGAACTCAAATTTAGGCTTCAGATTGTTGGATACTTTGGATTGAAGGATCGAAGGTTGCTTCGAAACCAACTTGGCGATCTGTGAATTCTCGAATGCATGAGATTTCAATAAACCGATAATGGCTTCGTACTGCTGGATATGTTTTTCATCGAATTGGAGCTTTCAACCGTGGGAAGTAGGAGATCCAGACGAAAGGCCACATGAATTAGTGAGGAATTGTATGGTAGAAACAGAGGGTAAAGGCAATGAAGGAGTAGAAATGGTATTGAGAAAACGTTTATGGATGAAATGAAGAAGAAATGTGGAGGAAAATTTGAACATTTCGGGATTGGATTGAAGAAATTCAAGTAAGGGTTTTGGTCAGGGTTTTGAGTTCGGAAGGCCAAAGAATTGAGTATTTCTATAATATAATGTATATATGAGTATTAATAATTCTTAAAGAGTAATAAATTATTGTAAACTCACTAATTGGTGTGTTGTATCTAAAGAAAAAACTATAGAAGCATATACATATATAGGTTAATCAAAAGCTAGAGGTGTTGTATTAAGATAAAAATTAAATTCTTTTTAAGAAGGGAAACAAACATTGGAAATTAAGAAAAAAAAGCAAAAGAAGTTCAACAAATTAAAGAAAAGGAAACAAAGAGAGAGAAGGGAGAGAAAATTCGGATGAAAAATGGAAGTTTGAAATTAAGTATTTATAGAAAAAAAAAGTTAGTTCTCATATCATAATTTGATTTTAAAAAATACATCAAATGTTATTAAAACATCAAAACAAGGTAAAGAAAAGCATAAAAGAAGTAAGACTTAATACATATATCAACGACGTGCACATTTTTTCTCAGCTACTCAATCATATAAATTCTAAATCTAAGTGTGTTTAGTTCGAAACAATTCTATGTTGAATAACGGTAACATTTAATTTGTTTGTGTTAATGTTTTTTTATTGGTAGAAAATCTTCTTTTATTATTTGGTACTTGTTTTGTGTTTATTTCTTTTGAACTTTTCTTGTTGTCTGGTCATGATAGTGTGGTTGGCTTTTATGGGTTATCTTGTATTGTCGCATGCCTTGTATCATTCGCGGAAAAAAAATTGAATGCAAGTTTGTTGCGATGGTACGTTCTTAAAAATCTTATGTACTGTAATAATGTATGTTGTATCGGTTTATGATAAATGTTTGTTACTAATACGTAATTTATATATATGATCATAATATTTGTTATTTGGCCTTATTGATAATCTGTATATAGTTGAAATCAATTATGCACTAGCATAAGAAATCAAATCTTAGGTGTATATATACACATGATGTTAGCCAAAGATTAATTGACCAAAGTTTTTTAAAGTGAGAAATCTGTCATTGTTTTCCTCCAAAATGGGTCGACCCGAGAAATTCTCTTATGATTTTTATCCTAAAACCCTAAACCCTACTTTTTTATTCGTTCGCTTCACGCCCGTCGCCCGACCGGGATCTTCCTACTATCTCCGACGACCTTCCGGCACTCCGGCGTGTCGCCACTGCCGGTCGTATTCTCTCCCATCAGTTTCGCTTCTTCGTTCACTTCACGGCTGATGCTCCACTGGAATTCTTCTTTCGAATCATTGTGCTTTGTTGTTGGTAACTTTCTCTTGTTTTTTGGTCTTTCTTTTCTCCTGAAAAATAAACAGAAATGTGTAATAACGACCTGTCTCGTTTCCTGTCCTTTCCGATTACAGTCTTGCAACGATCATGGCACTTCATTCACTTCGTCTCCGTCGCTCTTTGTCTGTTCTTTCTGCTTTCTACCGCTATGCGGCAGTATCTAGTCAAACCCGCCATTCTATATTTTGTCCTTCCACTCCGTCACTATCCAAGTCTCCCGCTATGATCTCATCACATTGGCCATTGAGATCGTCGTCAATCGCTTCCTATTCCCGGTCATCATTTGCGAGGAAAAAAGAACCTGACGAGTTAATACTCGAGGGCTGCGATTACAACCACTGGCTCATCACCATGGACTTTAAGGACTCAAAACCCACTCCAGAGGAGATGGTTCGAACCTACGAAGAAACCTGTGCCAAAGGCCTAAATATTAGGTTTGATTTCTTTTAACTTCTGAAAAAACTTTGAGTTTTAGAACTTATATTCTGCCTCTGTTGCCTCCATTCTCTATAGTACATGAGAGGCGCAACTTCGTTAGAATTGTCTCTTCAATTAATCGTGTTTTTTTCCCTAGAAATCATTTGAATGTTGACTATTCTAATTTTCATTTTTGTTTATTCTGACTCTAGGTGTTGCTATGCATACTTGGGTATTTTTTTGCAATCCTTCACTCATTACATGTTGATAAGGACATTTATGACGTCCCCAATATTATTTTAGGATCAATTTGATTCCTTCACAGTTCAGTCACAACGCAAATGGTGGATGTACGTAATTACTCCAAACTATTTTAAATTGAATATTAACGAGTAAACCTGGATATATTATTTCAAATAAGAGAAGTGGAGTTTTCATTTTGCCAAGATTAAGCTATTGTAGTTCATATATTTGTAAGTTCACGAGTTCAAGTTTTAATGTTGCCTCAGGATATGTGTCCTCTGGTTTTCTTAACTTTTTTGATATTGTATGGCTATGTAAGGGTCCTACAACAAGAGAATATCGGTGTATCATCAGTCTATCTACAACTACCCATGACATGCTTCAAGAGAATATTGGTTTTGTTGCTGTTGCACGATTCTCTTGCAATGTTTATTCTTTACTATGTTCATACCATTCCTTACCTTTTCTTGCATTTAAATGACTTGAAGCTGCTGCAGCGCTAGTATTCTGAGAAAGTTATGCTTTTGTTTAACATTCTTTCCCAAAACCATGAACAGTGTGGAAGAAGCAAAACAGAAGATGTATGCTTGTAGTACGACTTTGTATCAGGGGTTTCAAGCTGTGATGACAGAAGAAGAATCAGAGAAATTTCGAGGTAGTTGTTTATGATGTCTAATTACTCCTTTCAGATGCCATGTTCAGTGTTGATTTTAAATATTTTTTTTACTAGATCTACCTGGTGTTGAGTTTGTATTGCCTGATGCTTACATTGATCCTGAAAAGAAAGAGTATGGAGGTATGCAACTGTCCAGATTGACAATGACTAAATTTGCTTTATAGTTAACCAAGTGATGTATCCTCCTGATGAATTTTTGGCTTGATACTAAACATATCATGACCTTTGAGTTTGCAACTTTATTTTGTAATATTCAGGAGACAAATATATCAATGGAACAATTATTCCAAGACCACCACCCACTCAATATGGTGGAAGGCAGGAGCCCATAGATCGTAATGGAAATCCAGATCAACCAAGAAATGAGAGGCCACCTAGAACGGTGCCAAACTCGCAGGGCAATTCATCTTTTAATCAACGGGGTTCTATGCAAGGAGATGGACGTCATTTTAGAGCTTCAAAAAACTATTCGCCACAACGTCCACCCAAAAATTACATTCCCGTAAGGCCTGGAGAAAGGAGAGATCATTCACCTATGAACACTAGTGCTCCTGAAGGAAGAGATTCATATCAAGGAGGAAGAGTTCCAATGCCTTCTCATCAAGAAAACTACAAGGAAAGGGGGGAGGGAAGTTATAACCATGTTGTGCAAGGAAATTATCAGCCTCAAGGAGAGCAGAGAGATTTCATGCCTCCACCAGGCCAAGGTAATTTTGGTAGTGGCTTTACTCCAAGGCTTGGAGAAAGGAGAGATAATTCACCTATGAACACATATGCTTCTGAAGGAAGAGAGTACTATCACGGAGGAAGAGGTCTAATGCCTTCTCATCGAGGAAACTACAATCAAAGGGGCCAGGGAAGTTATAACCATGATTTGCTAGAAAATTATCAGCCTCAAGGAGGGCAAAGAGATTATGTGTTCCCACTAGTCCAAGGTAATTTTGATAGTGGCTTTACCCCACGACTTGAAGAAAGGAGAGATCACGCGTCTATGAACACTTATGCTCCCGAAGGAAGAGGTTTCTATCATGGAGGAAGTGGTCTAATGCCTTCTCATCAAGGAAACTACAGTCGAAGGGGGCAAGGAAGTTATAACCATGATTTGCAAGGAAATTATCAGCCTCTAGGAGAGCAAAGAGATTATGTGTTCCCAGTTGTCCAAGGTAATTTTAATAGTGGCTTTACCTCACGGCTCGGAGAAAGGAGAGATCATTCACCTATGAACACTTATGCTCCTGAGGGAAGAGATTCCTATCAGGGAGGAAGAGGTTTAATGCCCTCTCATCGAGGAAACTACAATCAAAGGGGGCAGAGAAGTTATAACCATGATGTGCAAGGAAGTTATCAGCCTCAAGGAGAG